>JAGFBZ010001447.1:382500-700000 GCA_018398805.1 Hirundichthys speculiger
GATGCGTCGTCGATGCACGCCATGAAGACGCAGAGAGCCGGCGCCATGCTGTCTGACGTCAGACAACTCGTCGCTGCAGGCGGAAGCCTAAACCAACCCAATGAGGATGGAGTTACTCTGGTAAGAAACGTCTCCGACACATCAGTGTCCTTGATTTGACTTTCCTTCGTCTGTCTTCTTGCATCAGGGGGTTTTTATTTATTTTTTTTGATGCAGTCTCTCTTCTTATCTTCCACCCCAAAGCTCCACATGGCGTCCGCCAGCGGCTACAGAGAGGTGGCGTCCATGTTACTGGAGAGTGGAGCGGACCCCCATCCGGCCGACAATCACTTCTGGACCCCACTGCACCTGGCTGCTAAATACGGACAGGTAACTGTGGATCTGCGTCCCCTGATTTAAACCCGTCCGTCTGCATCGATGCTGCCGTTAATGAAATAATTGAGGAGATTATTATTGATGGATTTCTCCTCAGAGGAACCTGCTTCCACTTATCTGATAAGCTTCTCTTTTCAGTCCCATTGATCAGAAACAGTCAAACTCCTCACAGAGCAGCGATGCGTTTTCATTAGTCACATCATTTCTGGATTAGCAGTATATCGGTGCCTTTTAGAGGAGAGAAGATCGATTTCTGGATGAGCGGCTGGATGGGAACAACATCTAGTCGTCTGAATCGAGGGAAGTGATCTCATTCTGATCTTGCTGCCCCAACATTGTGATTTATTACACTTTGGGCTGTGTCCTAAATTGTCTTTTCTCCCTCTTGATGAAACCTACGCATGTTTTTTAATTTGTAGAAATTTTTGTAGCTGAAAGTAATCGGTTATCCAGTATCAGTTAGGGTTATCATTAGGAATGCACGATACCGATAACCGATAACTTTCAGCTCCTAAAGGCCGATACCAATACCGATACCGATAACTGATAACCGATAACACACACATATACCTAAGATCATTACATCAATACTATGAACAAAACCAAAATAGTTTGGACTCTTTAAATGAACAGATATTTATTTTTTCCAATAAAAAACTATTGGCGAGCCTCTCAAACATTTTCTTAAAGCTATCAAACAAACATATTTGATATCTCACATCAACTTAAATAAGGTTCATTACTGACTGATATAAAAAAATAAAGGCTCCTTGAACTGACGGAAATACATGCATCAGAATTACTAACTGAAAAATATTAACATTTAAAGGATTTTGGCTTGTGGTTCCATTTAAATTAATATCTTTAATTAAAGTAAATGAGGCTCAGTGATTTTTTGTTTTTTAATCTCATGGAAGCTTTAGATGAGAGAGATGAGGGAGAGCAGAGGGGAGGAGAGACTGCTGCTGGCTTGCGCACGTTAGCATTAGCCCGCAATTTCAAAACTCCTTGGAAGCGATTGTTATGTTGTAGGTGGCTGATCAGGTTTTACGTATTAAAGCTTGTGCTTCCCTCCTTGTAGAATTCACTCGGAGGATTTGTCACAAATAACCACCAAACTATCTTCTTCTGAAACTTTAACCAAGTTCCACGCCGCCATGTTTGTTATGATCAGTACGCTGTGCTGCAGGCTGCATTCAAGATGTAACGTAAATTCCGACGTTCCCTCGTTTGCTAGTCGTTCTTTCAGCCTTTTCTATTTTTTCTTTTTTATGTGTAACATGAGGGAAAATACTGCGAATATCAATTAAAGTCAGCAACTACTAAAATTATGACCGAGTTAACTAGTTGTTTTCTGGCATGAGGGTGTATTCTTGATTTTCCTGATTGAGTAATCGTTTTTCTGATTATGCCGACGTCACTTGAACATAACATTCACTGCCGGTCATTTAAGACTCAGAGGGAGCGAGGCACTGCTGTGTTGACAAAAATATATATGTTATCGGGGCTATTCGTCGTGATATCGGACTGACGTCATAATTCCCTGTTATAGTTATCATGCATCCCTGCTAAATAACAAAGTGACATGTCTGGCTGCCCATGTTTCATGGGGTTCAGTAAGACATGCTAAACGATAAGCTAACAAAGCAAACAAGCTTATTATTCCGATAATAATAATAGCTCACGTCACATATGAAATATAAACAACATCTGCTCATCATGTAACTTACATCATCAGCGACGCACACTGTTGTACAAAGGAATAAAGAGGACTAACGATCGGTGGAAGATTAACTCGACTAATTGACCACAGTTTCATTGAACACGGCGAACAGTCCACCAGCCGCTGCATGAAGCAGCTCGCTGTGACGTAAACTCTGCACAGCAGGGAATTCACAACACAGTCCAGTTTTAAGTGAGATTAAGTGAATCTAACACATGCTGGTTGCTGACGAAGGTTTCCTTGTACAGTCATGGAAAAAATTATTAGAACACCATTTTTTCTTCACTTTCTTGTTCATTTTAATACCTGGTACCACTAAACGTCATCATGTGACTAAAACAGACAGAAAAGAAAACACTGAATGCTTAAAAGCAGTGTTTTTGGCAGTACAACGCCATAGCTATTGATGTAAAAACTTAAGTGATTTAGGTTATAATCAAGAAAACCATGGAAAATGGTAAGATATCAGCTCTTAAATAAAACTCTTATGAGCAATCTTTGTGGTTATCGTTATGTTTGTCCAAACAAATGTACCTTTAGTTGTACCAGGCATTAAAATGAACAAGAAACTGAAGAAAACAAGTGTCTAATAATTTTTTCCATGACTGTATATTCAGATACTGTCCCTGTGGACGCTATCTGCATATACGATTACACTCTGCACGCGTCTTTATGTGTGTGACTGCGTGATACTAATGGAGGCAGTCTGGAGGATTGATCAATCGATCAGGTTTTCCTTGCACGGCTAAATCACCTCAGCAGCCCGATCCCTGCACGTTGCTTCCTGCATGCTAACCAAGCTCACATCCGTCTTAGCATTTGCTTTCTGTCACTTTCTTCTTCCAGCAACAGTTATAGTGACAGTTGACAAACACGGGGCTGTTTTTTTTTTTTAGTTTTTTTTTTTGAAGCTGTGTCCATTTATTCAACCCTGTCAATCACTCTTCCCCTTTCACTGATGAAATATTTGTGTTTCTGGGAATTGTAACGCCAGCTGGTACATTAAACCCAACGACCCCTTCCTTGCAGCGCGGCATGCGCGCGGGTGCGACCCCGCGAGAAGACGCGTGACCTTATTACGGCAGCTAATTAAACTTCGCCTTGTCGGCGCGGCGATAAGTCGGACCCTGCCTCCCGGCTCCCCTGCTCCGAGTCGAGGCTTTTCAAAGTTTGTTTTCTCTGGAGGGAAGAATTTTTAAACAGTTTTGCGTCGGACTTTCAGGCAGAAGCGAAAGACTGTTATTAATTCATTCATCATATTAATTAAAGCTGTGGCACTTAAGCAGCAGCAGGATTTATGCTGTCTCGTTTTTCAAGGTACTTTAATGTTAATCGCAGGATTAATTTTTTACGTTAAAACCAACATTGACACTCGGTGCCTCCCGGGCTTTTACTCATCTTCATCACAAACGAGGCTGATTTGTCGCTGCTGCATTCATAACCTTTTTCCAGGTCCTTTTCTTTTTTAAAACTTTGACCCAGTAAAGAGCTCATCTCATCGTACCACTGCCAGTATTTATGAGTCGATTGGCTTCATAGAAAGAGCAAACGCTGTACAGTCATAGCAGAGCAGCTGTCTGAACATGCTGAGTCACTTTCGTGCAGAGAAAAAAAGGGATTTAAAGGGATCTTTGATATGCTGCTTATGAAGGAGTCTGCCCATCGTGAAGCCAGTGACCAGTGAAATTGCCTCCATGCTCAGCATCGGCTTTCATCAGTTGTATTATCCTTGTTAGTTTTATTCCTTGTTAACCTCGCCCACTTGCAAATAAATGGTCAGTATAAAATGCTTTGAGGCGTCTCAACAGGGCTTGACAGAATAATAACCTTCACCTTCTGTTACAGAGGAATAACGATACTGGTTTGGTATCGGTAACCCCAGCTATCCGGATCATCCGGTGCATTTAACAGGTCCGATACAAAAAAAAGAAGCAGTGTGATGTATAAGAATTTAGTATTTCTTACTTTAGCAGTAATATATACAGTGTTCTAGTGAGGCGGTCAATTAGCTTAGTTAACGATTACGCTGACCACGACAGAGGTGAAAAGTGAATTTAATCTCCAAGTTGTATACAATATATAGAGGTCACTGAATCACATCACAGAGTGAAGGATGCTGGGAAACAGCCGTTTTTAAACCATCACATGAACAACATCAGGACCTTGAGATAAGTTCTTCAGACGCCTACGTGTCGAAACTTAAGGGACTTGATGGAGCCAGATTTAATCATCAGAAGCGATGATAACAGGCCAGAATCTAGAGGAAAAGTCACAGACTTATGAATCAGCTTTTTTGTAATAAGGCCATGATGACCCCAAGATGCAGTTTTTACACAACAGTTCCCCACTTTTGGTTTTTGCACCCCCAATTTTCTTTGTGCGTATGACAAGCTCATCTAGATCACAGCAGTAGAGCACGAGGTTCCCCACCCAAAGGGGCACAACCGCGAGCTAAAAAGGGGATAATAAAGCGCAGTCTACTATTGTGACCCTCCCCACTATGTGTAGGATTGGTTGGATCAGATTGGAATTGGTTGATTGATTGAAGTGATTTAAATTTGAGTTTCAATTTGGATTGCCAGATCCTGAAGATAAGAGGACAGCAAAAGACCCCTTGGGGGCCTTAATTGCTGATTCATGAGTCCATGACCTCTGGTCTCGATTCCTGTCTGTCGAAGGCCATAGTTTGTTATCGTTCTGGTTCCATCAAGTCGCTAAGTTTTGACATGTAGGCGTCTAGACAGTGTCTCAAGGTCCCCTTGTTTTTCCTTGTGATGCTTAAGATGACTGTTCGCCTTTTGCCATTTGTCATTTGTTATTTCTGAACCATCCTGCATTCTGTGATGTGAGTTGATGACCTCTCTGATTTGTAACACAACTTGGAGAATAAATCCACTTTGCAACCTCCGTCGTTGACCAGCGCATTGTTTAACAGCCGACTGACCGCCTCATCAGTGCACAATTAGAGCATACACTTGTAAATAAGATGTACCTGAATTTATACGGGTACATCTTATTAAATAAATACGCCTGGCATGGACGCTTCTCGCTGCTGCTCCGGGGGACTTATACCTGCGACACTGGATGCTGGACGCTCCAGTTTGTGTCCCGGTTTGTGGTGATCTGCGGTCGGATGTCTACATACTGTCTGCAGGGGGCGGATCGGTCCTCTTGTGGCTGGTGGAGACCTGCCGCAAGAGGACATGGACGGTGTTGCTGGAGGCCGGTTCGGGAAAGCTACACTAAGTAGTCCTGAACTGCTACCCGCGGCAACCACCGCCACTGGATCCGGGCTGCAGCGTCACGGAGCCGGGACGGGAACCCCCGACGTAGTCCAGCAGTCTACACGCCGGATAGGTCAGCTGACCTGGCAGGGGCCGTCTGGTGACCTGGTGGGGCCCAGCACCGCCGGGGGAGACGACGACAACGGCCTGGTCCGCTCCGCATGATGAACCGGGCTCTGGGGCGGTCGGCTCCGTCGCTCGCCGGACTGAATGGAGCTCAGTCTTCCCAGAGGAGACGGTTTGGTTCATCGGTGTTTCCTCCTCTGACCTGGAGATATCTCACTTGTCATCGTTATGGAGATATACTGGTTCTAACGGCTGTTAACTGTTCTAACGGCTGTTAACACTAGAAAACCCAGAGTTTTCTACTCCTGCTACCATGCCCAGAGGACAGCCAAAAGGCTGCATGGTTTGAAATTAACATGTCAATGGCCCCATTCAATGCAGCCATTACCTGCCAGACGAGGGTGTCAAGCTTACTCCTTAGGGGGAGGGGTATGATTGGGGAGAGTCTGAGCACTCAAGATCCACTGTTTTGTACTCTGTCACAAGTTCTCAGACCTGCTGATTGCATGGCTGCTTTTTTTTTTTTTTTTCAATCAATATATCTGCTTTCATAACTGTAAATGCACATATCACAAGTGTGCACATACACATAGCTGGTAACCTAACGACCTGACTTAGAAGACATACAATGTAAAAGTTCAATGCAAAAGCAGGGTAGGCGGAAGTGTGAACGATGACTACTAAACTAGGGAACCAAGGTGGATAAATAGCTCACTCACGGCACATAAAGTATTTCATGCTCTGCGTCAGCCAAGAAGCGAAGATGCCGAAACCACTCAACACCCAGCAAGCTTTGGACATGATCCTGAGCCAAGTCAACCCTTGTGATTCAGATGGAGAAGACATAAACCTTCAGCTGAGTTCAGACTCTGAAACTTCTTCTGGTAAGAGTTCCCAAACATCGCATTTTCATTTAGTTATTTTACAAGTGTAGTATCTAAAGGGTTTTTCATTAGTAGAGTTTTCAACTCAAACAATCTTGCTACTCTTTTAGAAATTACCTCTAATGTGCACTGTTTGTTGTCAGTTACAATGGAATTATCCAATACAGAGGAGGCAGAGTTGAGATGTTTTGGAATTATAATTCAAATTATATCTTTGCCTAAATTTGTAACCTTGTTTGAGTTTTCATTGCTCTCATCATTTGGATATCTCATGGCTCACATCTCCAAAAAACATTTACCCTACAGATGAGGAGACTTCTCAGCCCCCAGAAAAGAAAGGTCGACTGGAGACACACACCGGACCAACAGAGAAGGCAAAAGATGGCACAGTGTGGCATGAAGAACAGGTCGGGAGGCCTTTCCATCACGCAGTAATGGAATCATACACTGGAGATGGAGAGCCAACAGTGTTGGTCAGAAGAACGGTGACCAGTCGCTTACAGAGCTTCCTCTGCTTTATCACTGTTGACATGCTTCGAACTGTTCAGGAGTGGACTGTTCAGCATGGACGGCAGACACAGCATGACAGTTGGTTCATGGCCCTTCCTGAACTCATGGCATTTATTGCAATTCTTCTCTTGCGAGGGGTGATAAAACTTCCATCGCTGCGTGACGCTTGGTCGGCAAAACTTGGACACCCACTGATCAGTGGCATTATGGCCCGTAACCGCTTCCAAGACATAATGCGACACCTACGCTTTGATAACATGGACACGCGCCGTGAGCGAGTTGGGACTGACAGATTTGCTGCAGTCTCCGATGTTTGGGGGTCTTTCGTTGCCAACTGCATCTCATCCTACAATCCAGGCAGGTGCATTACCATTGATGAGCAACCTTTCCCAACAGACTCGCTGCTGTTTCCTGCAGTACATTGCTACAAAACCCGACAAGTTTGGCATCAAGTTCTGGGTGGCATGTGACTTGAAGTCTAAGTATGTCTGCAATATTATTCCATACCTTGGCAGGACCCCAATCGTCACACCGGAGAGAGACTCTCTGAACATGTGGTGATGAAGCTCATGGAACCATTCATGGACAAAGGAAGAACTGTTACCACAGATAACTTTTTAACATCGTTATCACTTGTGCAGCGACTGCTCAGCCAGAAGACCACCCTCCTTGGCACAGTGAATAAGATTCGACGGGAGCTTCCACCATCAGCCAAACAAACTTTGGACCGCAATGAATACAGTACCCAGGTGTTTTCAACCTCTGGTGCCTCACTGACTGTTTATGCGCCCAAACGCAGGAAGACCGTCTGCATTCTTAGCTGCATGCATGGTGTGGTTGAGACTGGGGATACCCGAAAAAAGAAGCCAAACACTGTCACTGATTACAATGGCATGAAATGTGTGGTGTGGATGTCATGGACCAGATGGTGCGAGAGAGTACACTGTGCGCTCTGGAAACACGGCGATGGCCAGTTGCAGTATTTTATAATATGCTTGACATTGCAGCGCTAAATGCACATGTCCTTTATCAGACATGTACCGGGGTGCAGGAGAGACGGGTGGACTTCCTGGTGGAGCTGGCCAGTGAGCTTGCTCAGTCTCATTTGGGAGCAAAAAATGCGAAAAAGGAAAAACTTCTTCGGCAACAACCTCCCACACCTGACAAAGGAAAAAAGGGCAATGTGCAGGTGAACTGTCGGTGCAGGAACACATCATGCCTCTTTGCGCTGTGTGTATTGCTACAAGTACACATGTGGTAAATGCAGAAAGGAGGTGGCGTGGCAGTGCCAAGTATGTGCAGACAATGTAGATGACTGAAGTGCTGTAATGTAGGTAACACTTTCAGGAATTTCTAAGAAAACATGTCTTGTTTAAATCTTGTGCATCAACAATAAACCTCAGCAAGAAAGAAATGAAAAAAATAAACTCTGTCGACTCTTACTAACTTACTTTCTGTTGTGATTACAAAGTGTGAATATCATTACCCATAGCCTACTCAACTGGCTTTTAGAGATGGCAAAAGTACTTGATTTCAGTACTTGGTAACAGTGCTGATACTGCAATAAAAACTACTCTGGTAAAAGAAAAATTATAAAAGTACTTTCATCATGAATGTACCCAAGAAAAAAGTGAAAACAGTCAATAATATTATTTAACCTAAAAATGTAATTCAGTTAGATAGCCTCTTGGGGGCGGCTGTGGCTTTTAAAATACATATTATAGAACATAAATAGTAGCATTTCAATGCAGCTGCATCACTGAATGAGATAATTGGATAGTGACATTATCAGCTGTTTGAGCATACGAAGGTTTGAGCTCTGATTTATGGGGACAAAACCTAACTTTAGAGCAGACTAGGGTAAACAAATTAGGGGAAAAACTGAAAACAAAAACGTGTGTGATTTAAAAAGTAAGTATTCCCTTTTTAAAATTTAAAAAGTATATATACTTGTGTTTCAAAATAGTGAGTAACAGTAAATATTCAGCACAAAGATAAATACTTAGATTTTATAGGTATCTTTACTTTACTGAGAGAAACTGGGTAGAGTGAAACTGAGTAAAAGTGCTCTGTACTTGACACCTCTACTGGCTGTGCACAACTTGGCCATCTCATTTACAGAACAATGGTGTCGTTCACACCTGAGTTAAGATGTTAGCTCCAGACTAATCCAGCCACTTGGCTGCTCTTTGGGCATGGAAGGTAGGAAAGCCAAATGGCTGGGCTTTGGGTCTTCTAGTGTTAACTGGAGTTAGCACTCGGACCACGGGACCTGGCATGAAAAGGAGCGCTGGACTCCTCTAGTACACCAGAAGAACTGGTGTACTGAAACTTGAATTTCAACCTTGGGGGATTAATAAAGTATTTTTGAATTGAATTGAATTTACAAACAACAGAGGCTAACTACTCTAGACTAGAGCCAAAAAACCCAATTAATGGCAAAAGAAGGCCACAATACTATCTAATCAAAGAGCATTCAACCCTCGGAAGCACCTGCAGGCGCACCAAGAGGAAAAAAAACTTCCAAAAGACTGTAAAGGATGGAGAACCGTAAGGGAGAGAAGAAGAAGATACACGGCAGCAGTCGCTCAGAAAATAAACCTCACAGAGACCAGGAGAAAGAGCTGCCATCCATCACGTCACTGTGAGGAAACGAAGCTTGACAACTACAGGGCGGTCCCACTCTGGTACCTGATGGAGGACAGGACCCTAACCCTCAGTCACTTCACCTGTCATGTGTGGCGTCTGCTTAATGTTCATTCGTTTATTCCCAACTCCGTGTCACGGCGTGCAACCAAATCAAATGCGTTTTGCTCTGAGGGTCTAACAGAAGCCGACGTCTGTGTTTGTTCCCATCTCTTACAGACGAGCATCGTGAGCCAGCTCGTACGCCGCGGCGCCAACCCGACTCTGCTGAACTGCAACCAGGACAAACCATCAGGTAACCCGTTCGCAAGCGCACACACTCACACACCAAAAGGCAAATGCATCCGGACTGGGAGGTGATGAAGCAACAGATTAGGAGAAGAATCTGTGATGAAGCATCACTTACTGAATAAGTAGCTTCTCACTCAGAGTTTAGTCTTTGTTGTCCTGTGGCGTCATTAATTTTACGTATAACAAATTGTTTTTTTGTTTGTTTTTTTTTACGGATGCTGATCTGACCGCTATGAATGTTTGCTGTCTTTTAGGGTTTTTTTTTTTTTTTTAAAGTGAAAGCAGTTTAGCACTGAATGTGTCGTACCAGACATCTGTTCCTGTTTTGACTGGAAGCTACCAGATCTCAGGAAAGACATGAATAAATAATAAGTTGCAAATTGATCCATCTCCCATCAGAAAACGATGCCCACGCTCGACGTGTAAATCATGATTACGGGGCTTTTCCACATCCCTGTCGGATTTCTGCCTTTTTCCTCTTAATGCGGAAGCTTCCTGCGTTTGTCGAGCGTTTTAGGTTCTGACTGATCCCGTCGCCTTGACGGTCGGTGAGGTCACAGATTTCGTCCGGTCTCGTCTATAGCTCAGCTGTCAGCTTCCAGAAACCAGGAAGGAGAGACACAGCAAACCTCTAACACGGCAATTATATCTTTTTGTGAAAAAGGTGCAGCATCGTGACACCAGACGCAGAAGGTTAGAGCGCGAGCGGTCATACATGCGAGTTACTGTGAGTTAATTGGTTATTGAGTTGCCGCCCTCCCCAACAGAAACAGAGCTCCTGCACCACATACTGGGCCTTTGGATTTACCTTCTCACATCCCTGTCGGGGACAAAATGTCACAGCTGCCTCCATCCATTCACCCTCACGGTTTAATCAAGCCTCACACAGACTCGCTTTGGTCTTAATCAATAGCCCCCTCTTGACTCAGAAAAGATGTGAGAGGAGCCCCCTGGAGACAGTGACGTCCCCCCCCCCCACCCCCCCCCCATCTCTGAGCTGCAGAATCCTCTTTAGCAGCCAAATGATGAAGGGAAGACGGAGCAAGGGATGGGTGTCAAGGGCACTGTCTGTCACGCAGAAATAAAAAGACAGGATGAAGACGTTCCCTTCCCTCGGGCCCTCTTAGACCTCATTACAGGCTGGAGGAGCTCAGCCCCCCCCCCCCCCCCCCCCCCCCCATCCTCGTCCGTCCACAGTGGGATGCACATTCTGGAGTGAAGGCTCGCCCACATGAATTGTGACGAGGGTAAACGTAACAAAGGACCACCACGGTGTGCTGGCACCACGGAGGATATCGTAGCGTCTGGTTCACAGTTTAGCCAGATTTTCATTATCCTCTCAGCGTTGTCTTTTCTGTTGTGAGAAACACGGGAGTCCTGCAGAACCGGCGCAAAATCCGTCATGAGGCTCAGAATTCGTGATTTTGAAGATTGGTCCTGCATTATAATAGTTTTGGATTTTCCATTAGTTTTAGATTTTTCCGAATTCAGTTTGTTTTAATTCGTTTTTAGAGCAGTTTTGCTAGTTTTTATTTGTTTTCGTTTTAAAATGCTTAGTTTTAGTTTTTATTAGTTTCAGTGTTAGTTTTAGTTTTATTTTGTAAATTAGGGTTGTAATTTTGGTTGGAGTGAAGCACTGAACTTTTTGAAGGCTATCGAATCACATAGTCGTGTTTACATTTCAGGTCTCAATAAACATATTTATCAATGCATCTTCCCTCTTGTGGTGTTCCTGCGTATTTACTGACCAGCAGCTATCTGGTCTCCATGGAAACAGTCCATTATAGTTGCTGTTTTCTCCCATTCCTTCCCAATGCTGACTGGCCTGCAGCTGTAGCTTCTCTTTCCAGGGAGCTAGCTTAGGCTAGCTTATCCAGCTAGTCTTGGTTAGCCTTCTTTCCAGGGGGCTAGCTTAGGCTAGCTTATCCAGCTAGTCTTGGTTAGCCTTCTTTCCAGGGGGCTAGCTTAGGCTAGCTTATCCAGCTAGTCTTGGTTAGCCTTCTTGTGCGAGGTTTTCAACATTCAGATTCGTGGGTTTTTTTCTCCTTCAGAAGTATTCCACACATTGTATCACCTGCTTCTACAACAAGGCACTTATTTTTATCGTTAACACAGTCATAGTCAAAGAAATCCCAAATAGGACTGAGACACTTTCTCCCAACTTTTGCCGCAGCCATCACCGCTGATCACTTTTTTTTTTTTTTGCGGTTGTTGTTGTACGGCGGAGCGAAGTTAATAGATTTCAAATACAAAAACGAAGGAAGTTCTTGATATTATTATAGTTCATTTTAGTTCTTTTAATAAACACATAATACAGTTTCAGTTAGTAATCGTTTTTTTAAAAAACTCGTTTTTATTTTATTTCGGTTGACGAAAATGTTTTTTCAATTCTAGTTTTCGTTATTTCGTTCATTTTCGTTAACGATAATAACCTCGGTGCCGTCACGCCGCTGACTAACCCCTCTTTTCTATGGTACCACCAGACATCGCGGTGTCAGAGCCCATTGCAGAAATGCTGCTAAATGCAGAAGAGAGTTGGCTCCAGAGACTGAAGGACCCCTCTGGCTCCTCTGCCGTCCACCGACCAACGCTATGATGCTGGTTCTCACGACCTCAGCACTCCCCTCAAAAACATGTGCGTTGAGGGTTTCATGAGCACAAACGATGGCTTAAATTTACTCCACATATTGTACATTATATGTATATTTTCTTGATACCTTATCACTGTATCTCTTTACTTATTTACCTGCTTGTCCATCAATTGTGCAGGAACTCTCTGGGACTCTCCATCTCTAAGCGGGACAGTCTGCTGGAGAAGTGTGCCATGTTCAGGGAGGCCGGCGGTGCCATGAGCCGCCAGCCCTCTCAGGATAATGGCCTAGATAGCCCCTTCAGTTCTGGACCCGGCAAACTGGAGCAGGTACCGTCTCTTTAGACTTTACACAAGAGAGAACATTTTCAACTTACTGTCTATTTCAAATGAGTCAATTGTGTATTTATGTGATTACACATTCATTCATTATTTTTTCCCCATTATCTTCCTCAGGTGAAGCTGATGCCTCCAGCACCCAACGACGACCTGGCGTCCCTCAGCGAACTGACCGACAGCAGCCTGCTCTACGAGATGCAGAAACGCTTCGGCAACGACCAGATCTATGTAAGGCTACGCTGCACTTGTGCAAGGACCCGAAATAACATCATGCACAGAACGGGAGCGAGCACCCGAGGAAAAAAGAAACACAAACACTCTCGTGGGCATAAATGTGATGAGGCTGTTTGTCTGTTAGTGGAGTGTTGTTTTCAGTGTGGGATTTTTGAATTGAAACTCGTGTTATTTCTACCTACGAAACCCCCACGGAGCTGCGGGTTTCCTTCCAGCGTTTGTTGAGTGTGAACGTTGCGCACACGACACACCGAGAAGAAGGAGAAATCCCGCTTGAAGCCCGCCGGGGGAAGACGAGCCCAGTCGTGGAGCTCCACCCTGGGGCCCTCTTGCTCCACGGTGGAGCTCCGCGACTGGCCTCCATGCACTCAGACTAGTGGCTGAGTGCGACGAGCCCAGTCGTAGAGCTCCACCCTGGGGCCCTCTTGCTCCATGGTGGAGCTCCGCGACTGGCCTCCATGCACTCAGACTAGTGGCGGCTGGCGCATCGCCTGCCACCCCCCCCACCCACCAATCGGCTGAAGGACCCGAGCTGCTTACACAGTAGCTTCACAGCGGACCTGCCGTCTCAAATGTTGTTTCGGCGGCTACATGAAATGACTGGTGTTGTTAGCACGACCCTTACAGCCACAGCCAGTAATGGTGGTCTCTGATGTGAGAACAATATCTGGAATTTTAGGGGGCGGTTATTAGGAGAAATGCAGTACGTTTTTTTCACCACACTGAAAAAGAAGAATATCCAACTTGAGGTCATTTGTTTAGAAGTAAGGGAATTAAGTAAGTCCAGCTCAAACGACCAGCTAGCCAACAAAGGTTACCACATTTTACATTTTTTTTTAACTGGATGGTTGTAATTAATTTTTAGCTTTTAATTGATTGAAAGAGCTTCAGTTCTCTTTTCTAAATAGCCAACTGACAATAATCCCAAGCAGATGCAAAGTTTACCCCAATTTGAATTAGTTTGACTCAAAAAACTAGAAAAGCACTCGGAGAGCGCAGACCTCCGCCAAGTGCAACAGTTCCCCCATATAGCGATTTACAGATTACGATAAAATCCGCCTTCTGGATCAGATCCGGATCAGCCTTTGAAATTTAATAGAGGTTCCCAATGTCAATGTCTGAGTTGAATTTCATGAGTTTTGGGCAATAATTAATGGAGATATTGGGAAACAAGATTTTTGGCCCCATTGACCGCAATGTTATCGAAAATTTGAAAGTGGTCCAGAATCCAGCATTTTTTCCGGATCACACCCAAAATGAAATCAGATCTTCCTTTTCACATTTCTGACAACTCCTGAATATGTCATCAAAATCCATCCATAACTTTTTGAGTTATCTTGAACACAGACAGACAGATAAACACCTCCTTGGAGGTAATAAATGATTAGGGATACTGACAGGTAAAGAAACATAGACTAAAACGTTAATGGTAAATACAAATAGAAGAAAACTTTCAACCTGCAGGGTTTGATCTGTCTCTGTAGACTGAACATGAAACTGCTTGTTGGCCCAGAGTTTTACTTTAACACACAGAGTACTCGCTCTGGTGAAAATCACAAAGTCAATGCAGTTTTAATCGACTGGAGGAAAGAATCCATAACTGTATTCTGAAGCGAAATGGCTTCCACTCGATGCAAGTGGACCATTTTATGTCCCTTTCTAATGTTCCCATTTTTTTTTTAAATTTCCTCTCTTCCTTCAAAACACAAGCCCAGCTCTGTGGGTACGGAGCTCTGAACCAGATCGATGCAGAGCCGTCGATGCGCCACCCGCCCCGTGAGGAGGCTTCGATAGTCTGCTATTACGGGAGGCCAGATGGGCGACAGACAGTAGGGTTGGTCACAGCAGGAAACCAAGATGATAGGGATGGCAATGAAAGAAAATGCTGGATGAGGAAAAGGGAGATGGTTGTAATTTAGAGTAATGGCTGGATGCATGAAGGGCTTTTTTTCGCTTGAAAGGAGCGGAGAAGAAAATTTGCTCAAGTGTTGCCACCATGGGAAGCTTTCTGTTGTCATGGCTTCGTCATGAAGGCTCCACGTAAAGTTACCGATCCAAAAAAATTTCCTTTAGTTTTGCAGAGGATGTACTGAATTTCTTATGAGGTGCAAATAAAAGAGATGATGGACAGAAATGGGGGAGAACAAAGAGAAGAAGTGCTCCATATGCTCCCAGCAGGGTGGACGGAGAAGCGCTTTCATGAGCGCCAGCACAGAAAGATCGGACCACAGTCAAACCCTGAAAGAGGGCAGCACAGGCACCACCGAAGACCGTGATGAATGCTGGATTAGCCACAACTATTAGATCCGTCAAACTGAACGTTACCCTTCTTTTTTGTTTTTTTTATGAATTATGTTCTGTGTCAGCAAGAAGTGAGCATTTGTCCGAGCCATTAACCTTGAGCCAGGGCCTAAGGACAGAGCAGCATGGGTCCTCCCAGGGGGGCGGAGTTTAGCTGTCAAACAGCCTTCGGGGCTCTGCGTGAGACGAACGGGGCAGCAGGATGGCGGAACGGGCCAGAACTCACAAGTTATTTTAGTTCAATTGGCCTCAGGGTTTGTGTGGCTTGGGTTTGTTCCCTTTATCGGACGAAGGTCATTACTGAGTTTCATCACTGGCGGTCCCTCTTTGTTATTACGGTACTGTACAAGAGGTGGAAACTGACTCACGGCATGAAGACCCGGACGGGACGGCACCTCTGTCTCCTGGTCAGTGCCGGCAGTTGTGAGTGCTTTTAACCCAGTGCTTCTCAATTATTTTCTGCTGCAAAAACCCAACATAATATAGCTAATACTCCCTGCGCACGCTGTGACAATGAGAGCGCCACTGCCGCCTACTGGAGCATATGTGCAATTACACTTTATTGCAGTACGTCAAAAAAAAAGCCTTGTTCCCCAGGGTCACACGCCCTACCAAGGGGTAGCGCCCCACTATTTGAGGAGGACTGTCTACACATTTCTTTATAACGCCGATATATCCTTTATTTTTCACGGTTAATGGGGACTAGCGCCCCAGTCAAAATCCACGAACTGGAGCCGTTTAAAATATGTTTAAAAACCCCCAAAAAGTAGCGAGGCACTGCAGCGAAACAAGACAAAGGCTCAACTGTGGTCTTTCTGTTACCTTCACAGCCTCTGGTCTCTGAACTGTAGTAAAGAAACCGCTGCTATTGTGTTATTTTTGGCTCGTAATTAGCAGGTAACAAGCTGTGTTAGGGTTAGGGTTGTTCATTTGTGTGCGTGTGACCACATTTTTTGCTTTTCTGCTCCTTTTTTAGACTTATATCGGACACATCCTCCTGCTGGTAAATCCAAACAAAGAGCTGCCCATTTATTCCACTTTGGTAAGCACATATTTGTATCTTTTGCAAATGATAACGGGATAAGGTCCAAATCCAAATGCTGACAAACTGCTAGCATGCGTGGACGGATCCGTTCTTAAAACATGCTGTTTTTCCTTCTGGTGAGCTCTGCGATGAACACGAAGCTTTATCACATGAAGGAGACTTGTTTCCTGCACAACAAGCAGGGCAGGAGATTAAATGGACCTTGTAGTTGATAAATAATGCAGTTTTCCTGTCAGTGATACACAGCACAGGGCTGCACGCACACACAGTTGTTGTTGTACCTCTCTACTACAATGTGAACATGATTTTGTAGGTAAATGACTGACAGGCTTTTGTCAGTGTCATTTTTTTTTTTTATCTGCACAAGCAGATAAAGCACAGCAAAGTGGGCACTCGGTCTGATTGTGGTTGTATGTGATATCAGATATCAGATAGATGGTTTCACTGAGCGGTTACAGTGTTTTAGATGCAGAACACTGCGTTGTTTTCAGGGTTAGGTTTAGGCAGCCGCTGCAGCCTTCAGAGGGATTTTAAACGTTGTGAATTCAGTATTTAAGCGCTGACGCTGGATTTTTGACAGTAAATGACGTTTACCTGCTCTGTTACATGGTTGCACTGAGCGGTAAACCACACCTTTCTCCCTCTCACACAAACAGAAAGTGATACCAAGTGTGGTTTCACTGTTTTGTGGAAACCTTATCTCCAACATTTCCCAGGCTGGGTGTGTTTCCATGTTTCATAAGTCCTCCCTCCCTCCCCCTCTCTCTCTCTCTCTCTCTTTCTCTCTTTCTCTCTTTCTCTCTCAGGTGAGTCAGTTGTACCTGAGCTCCACCGGTCGTCTCTGCTCCTCTCTGCCACCTCACATCTTCTCCTCGGCAGAGAGGGCGTACCACATGATGCGGCAGGAGAGACGACCGCAGTGTTTCATCTTGAGGTACCCACCCACCCCCCACGCCGCGCCCTTGCCGAATCACGGCACTGTTGCGCCTCTGAACCGCGAGACAGACTGAAACAGCTCCGCTGGCATTTTTACCGCTGAATAACTGTGCGAGTCGCTGCCAAGCCGGCCACCTGGCTGTCCCCGCCCCTCGGCCACACACCTGTTAAACAGCGGAGAGTTCAATGGTTCGCGACCTTAGCTGAGCTCCGCGTCCACACAGAGATGGATGTTCGCTCTTTGTCCTCACCTGGACTCAGGTGACTCCCTGATTGCAATTAAATCCCGTTTCAGCTCCCCAGTGACTCCCACTGAGTCCTAACCAGTCTGGTAGAGTTAATGCAGCCTGGCCTCAGGCTGTCCATCACACTAACACGCACACACACACACACACCCAATAACACACACATACACACGCACACACACGCGCACACACACAAATAGAGATGATATTATAAAACCAGTAAAATAATAAATATGGCTAAGTAAATTGTCTGTTGTTGAACATTCATTGTATGGAAGGTAAAAGTCAGGGAGATATTCTCAATAATAATTAATAATAACACAAAAGACCTTGAGTTTTGGAGTTATCATAATGGAGTTATCATAATGGATTATTGTTACAAAGTCCTCAAAAAGACACTGATATTCCAGGAGACATGACTGCAGAAGAGATATGATTGCAATGAAGCACTTCTCAGAACTGTGCGACTGTTAGAGTTCAGCTATATTCTGGCATGGAATCCAATATTTAAGTACTGTTTAAATCTATCACTCAGCATATATTATGAATACTGGATTACAGTACTTTATTTTCATTACCAATCTCTGCATCATGAAATAAGGTAAATAAGGCCAAAAGTGTTCAATCTTTTGGTTTTTAATAGCTCTTGAGTGGTTTACAGTTCCTCTGTGCCTTCTGACAGCGGAAATACTCAAGATATTTACTTTCTTTTTTTTCACAATCCAGTTTTGTAGCATTTGGTACGAATTATTTAAGGCATTATATAATCACTATCAGTGACAGTCAAACATCTGACTATACAAAGTAATCTACATCATTATCTGATATATAGCTGTGACACTTTTTGGAAAAGTGAAATCTGTGTTAAAATCTATGTTACACACCTATTTACAGAAACATGAATTATAAGGACATTGTAAGAATTAGCAGGACCTTCCTGCAGACAGCCAATCAGAAACTCAGAATTATACACAAGTGTGAAATAATAATGAGGTCCTGCTATTGCATCACCCAAACTATAGGGGGCACTGTGATGATACACAGATTATACACAAAGTCAGGTCTTTGTGTACTAACAGGTCATCTCCATTTTTTTTTAATATTTGGCGTCTACAGACCAATAGAAACAATTCTACGCTTTTAGAATTTTTTTCCAAATTAGCAGGCAGCAACCCTGTCCTGCTAATTCTAAATGTCCTTCTAGTGTGGTGTGTATCCTGACAAGATGTCCTGTTAATACATAAATACCAACACACACACGCACACACTAACACACACACACACGTGCCAACACACACACACACAATAACATTGCACGTGCACTGACATGTACACTTGTTCTCGTTTCTTCTACTCCTTCCTTCACACTTTGTCATTTATTCTTTTATTTGTCTTTTGGCCGTCTTGTATATCAGCTTGTTCCCTGAGACACACACACGTGCACACACAATCACACACACAAACACACAACTATGCATTTGCAGACATACGGTTGCTCTGATCTCCCCTGAGGCAAGCGCTCGAACAAAATGCCCTTGAAATCTAATAAAAAAGTGCTAAATGAAAAGACGGTGGAAAGACCTTTGGACTTCACACTCAGCAGGCTGGTGAGCAGGAAAACACCTACACGCAGAAAAGCAGCGGAGCGCCGCAGTCCTTGGTCCTCGGTCCACGGTCCTCGCTGAGGGCCTCTGACCTTCTTTTTTTTTTTTTTTGAACTTTTTATTTAGATTTTTGAAACTGTTTAAAATAGAACAAAACAGAGTATCTGAGACAAGGAAGAAAGAGGGAGAGAAAAAAAATGTAATATGCCAAACATCAAAATATTTATACACAGGTTTTAAAGAAATGCAAAATGCACACATATACAGTGGAGGAAATAAGTATTTGATCCCCCGCTGGTTTTGGCAGTTGTCAGACTAAGAAATAGATGAACAGTCTCAGATTTTTATGGCAGCTTTATTTTAACAGTTATAGAAAGAATATTGAAAAAAAAAATTAAGAAAATTACATGAAATCAAAAATAAAAATTAATTTGTAAGTCAGTGAGAGAAATAAGTATTTGATCCCCGACCAACCTTGACCAGTGTTGGTTCCCACAGACCACTGGAGTACTCCTAATCTCACTGAAGTAATTACCTGCATGAGAGACACCTGTTCCAAATAGTCACCTGTATAAAAAGCCACCTGCCCACAGCCGAGAACTACACGGGAGGAGCTGGTTAATGATCTCAAAGCAGCTGGGACCACAGTCACCAAGAAAACTATTGGTAATACACTGAGACGCAATGGTTTAAAATCCTGCAGTGGTCCAAGGTCCCTCTGCTCCAGAAGGCTCACGTCCAGGCCCGACTCAGGTTTGACAACGAACATATTAATGACTCAGAAAGAGACTGGGAGAAGGTGCTGTGGTCAGGTGAGACTAAAATTGAGCCTCAAATCAACTCGACATGTTTGGAGGAAGAGAAATGCTGAATATGACCCCAAAAACACCATCCCTACTGTCAAGCATGGCGGTGGAAGCCTTATGCTTTGGGGGTGTTTCTCTTCTAAGGGGACAGGTCAACTTCACCGCATCGATGGGAAGATGAACGGGGCCATGTACCGCAGAATCTTGGGTGACAACCTTCTTGCCTCCACAAGGACATTGAAAATGGGTCGTGGACGGGTCTTCCAGCATGACAACGACCCAAAACATACAGCCAAGGAAACAAAGGAGTGGCTCCATCAGAAGCACATCAAGGTCATGGAACGGCCTAGCCAGTCTCCTGACCTTAATCCTATTAAACATCTATGGAGAGAGCTGAAGCTGAGAGTTTCCAAGCGCAAGCCTCAAAACCTTCAGGATTTGGAGATGATCTGCAGAGAGGAGTGGACGAAAATTACTCCTGATGTGTTTAAACCTAGTAAGAAACTACAAGAAACGTCTGACAGCTGAGCTGCCACCAAGTATTAGATCATGTTTTGCTAGGGGATCAAATACTTATTTCCCTCAATGACTTGCAAATTAATTTTTATTTTTCATTTCATGTAATTTTCTCATTTTTTTTTCCAATATTCTTTCTATAACTGTTAAAATAAAGCTGCCATAGAAGTCTGAGACTGTTCATTTATTTCCTAGTATGACAACTACCAAAATCAGCGGGGGATCTAATACGTATTTCCTCCGCTGTACCTGCACACATATAGGAAACCTCATGTCAAAGCCCACAGGTGAAACTCAAGTGGAGAACTATGGTTTTACCCATTCAGATAATCTTCAACCATGTGCCATCTCTGCTTAAAAAGGTCTATTTTCATTTGCAATGCCGCAGTCATTCTTTCCATAAAGTAAACTTGTTTCGGTCTTTGCTTCCATTCTGCCAGAGTTGGTGAGTTGGCACTCTCCCAATTTACTGTTATAATTTTTTTTTAGCAACCAGTACTAAAACATGCAAAATATATCTCTGCTCTGCATTAAAATCACTTACCGGTATAGCTCCAAGTAAGTAGAACAAAACATTTGAAGGTACTTTTTTTAATCCCTTCTTTGATATTCTTCCAATACATGGTTATGTTTGGACAATCCCAGAACAGGCGTGTATGGTCACCTATCTTATCACATTTTCTTCAGCGTAAGGCTGCCGATGGGTCCTTGACAAAACCGCCTCTGACCTTCTGCAGCCATCTGCTGGGTGTTACTATGCAAGTTTAAGCTCTGCATGCTAGCGAGCGTCAGAGCGTGTAACGTAGAGGTACCTGATGTCAGCCTCAATATCCACTCAACAGAAAATTAAATTTAAAAAAACCAACAAGCCTCCCGTGTTAACGGCGTGGTGCTCAGTGGGAGCGAAGCTGTCAGGCTCTTGGGGAATAGATTACGGATTCAAACTGGGCGGAGCTCCCTGAAGCGGTGATGTCAGGTGGGTGGAGACGTTTAATGGAGGTGACGAACGTAGGAGGCGCCAGGCAGCTCATATCTGCTTTCCTGAAGTTTATTCAGCTCAAACTCCTGTGAGAAAATGACTAAAACAATGACAGAAAGAAAAATCTGAACGCTTACTCTCATGTGAGTCTCTACGCATATGAACAACTTAATGCATAATTTAATTGTACATTTTTATGCATCTCATTATTACAAACAGTTATGTGGCGTGTTTTACTGATCACAGACTCTTTAGAAGTGTGAAATATTTCTGGGGAGTGAAATAATTGCAGCTGTGAAAAGAAAGACCTGTGACACCAACATGTCTCCTTTTACGTCTCCTTAGCGGTGAGAGTGGTTCTGGGAAAACAGAGGCGTGTAAACACATCGTGAGACACCTGACGGCCCGCTCTGACCAGAAAGGCTTCATGTTGGAGCACAGAATAAAACACGTAAGTGTTTTTTTTTTGTTTTTTTCTAGTATCGGACCTCAAACGTTCATCGAGTCCTGCAGACTCAGCGTGATCGAGATCATCCGACGGCTGCAAGCGCTTGGCTTAAATCTTCAACATGCGTGTTAGCGCTGTAGCGATACACTAATCTTACGATACGATACATGATACTCAGCTCAAAAGTACATCAGCATCTGTATTTTTATCACAACCTCCAGTTTCATTGAATCCATGCTTACGTTTTCAAGGCTCTGCTGGTTAGCGCTGTAGCGATACACTAATCTTGCGATACGATACGATACACGATATTCGGCTCACGATACGATATATATATTGATATTCATCTTACAATACATTTACATCATTTTCAGAAAGATTTTAAAGGGGCAAAGTGATTTTGGTGACATCTTGTGAGTGTTCCAATGACTTTGTTTGAATTAATTGAACTGAAAGCATCAATTACACATTATATGGCTGACAGGCAGCTTGCAAATGCTGGACAAAATGAATAAAAGATGTGTTTAGAAAAATAGTTTCTATTATTTAAACAGTGCAAATTGTTGCTTGCGAGCATTTAAAGGTGGGACACGAGGGTTTTGAAAGAAGCTTAGAATATCGATACCCGCGGCTGAAAAATCGATATTCGATAAAATATAGATATATATCGCAGAAACAATAAAATCACTCAGCTCTAATGCATGTACACGTTGCACATTTTTGCGTTTTTTTTTTCTTTTTTTCCAGTAGATCTCAGTGGCAAACTCACGAAAGGTGCACATGCGTTTCCTGATCCTGATCAATGAGACTCTTTCCTGGTTAAATAAAAGGATATGAATAAAAATAACTTGTCTCATTTCGTACTGTCGCATGCTCGCTTAAGTCAGGCTGCAGTTACGACTCAACTGGTTTAACGGGACAGCTGTCATTGACCCAGTAGACACCTATGAGACCGAAGTACACTATGTTGCCAAAAGTATTTGCTCCCCCATCCAAATGATCAGAATCAGGTGTTCCAGTCACTTCCATGTCCACAGGTGTATAAATTAATCACCCAGACATGCAGACTGTTTCTAGAAACATCTGTGGAAGAACGGGTCTCTCTCAGGAGCTCAGTGAATTCCAGGTGGAACTGTGATAGGACGACACCTGGGAAACAAATCCAGTCGCTCCTAAATATTCCACCGTCAACTGTCAGCTGGATTATCAGGAAATGGAAGTGTTTGGGGATGACAGCAACTCAGAAGTGGTAGGACAGGTAAACTGAGGGGGCGTAGAACATAGTGAGAAGAGGTCACCAACCAAGCCAGACATCACCAAGAACAATGGAAAGAGTCAGATGCAGTGGAGTAAAGCAGCCACCACTGGACTCTAGAACAGTGGAGGAACGTTGACATTTCTCCATCTGGTGATCTGATGGAAGAGTCTGGGTTTGGTGGTTTCCAGGAGAACGGTACTGGTCTGACTGCATTGATCCAAGTGTAAAGTTTGGTGGAGGAGGGATTATGGTGTGGGGTTGACATTCTGGATGATTCCATGATCCCAACTTTGTGGGACCAGTTTGGAGCTGGTTCCTTCCTCTTCCATTATGACTGGGCACCAGTGCACAAAGCAGGTCCATAAAGACATGGATGGAAGAGTCTGGTGTGGATGAACCTGACTGGCCTGCACAGAGTCCTGACCTCAACCTGATAGAAGACCTTTGGGATGAATTAGAGCAGAGACGGAGAACCAGACCTTCTGGTCCAACATCAGTGTTTGATCTCACTAATGTTCTTCTGCAAGGATGGACAGAAATCACCATAAACACACTCCTAAACCTGGTGGACAGCCTTCCCAGAAGAGTTGAAGCTGTTCTAGCTGCAAAGATGGAGCCACGTCATATTGATTAGGAGTGGGAGGAGCTAAAGCTCAGATGAGTCAAGGCAGGTGAGCGAATACTTTTGGTAATATCGTGTATGTCTGCCTCCACTACAGTAGATACTTCTCAAGCATTGCTCTGTTTCTCATTGACCTATTACGTTGCAGACCAAAACAACTGACAAAAACAAATTACCTGGAGGAAAGCTGGAAGCATGTTGGGCAGTCAAGAGGGCAGTGGCGCTCAATGACTCTTCCCTGTTGTCACCAGTTCTTCTTCTTTTTTCGAGTCTTATCGTCTTCTTCTGTTACTTCCAGATCAAAGCCCCAGTTGGGAGCTGTAGACTTTACGCAGATTAACTGGGCTAGTTTGGATTCGGCTGAATAAATCCATTCAGAGGTATTTTGACTCCCAGCCACGTTACACGGAGGATGCTGCTCCGGCTTTGAGAGAGGCGGTCCTGTATTATTTCAGCTGAGCTAAAATGTTTAGATGTAAATTTACCGAATGTGCCCATTTCTGCCCCTACAGTCTCCGCAGTCGGTGCATCAGGTAGAGCAGAGAGTAGAAGTGAAAAAAAACACTAACAAAACAATCTCAGATAATGGTTATTCATCAGTCCGATCCACCTCTGGGGCTTTCAAACCGTATGTTTGATTAAAGCATCAATATTTACAGCCTGAAGAGTCGGTTCAGATCAATGCGATTATAGTCTGTAAATGACGAACAACACCTTCAACACCCTTCAGGACAGATATTCTTTTGAATCTGGATAGGCTACAGTCATTAAGCACTCCCGTACGTGGACAAAAATGCAGTATTCACTGGCATATTTTACCAAAGAAGACGTGAAATCTTCCTTTTACTGGATCTCTTTCAAGACGCCATTTATCAGACACGTTTCCAGCCGCTCCCGTCACGAAACACAACACAACGGCTCTCTGAGACGTGTCAGAGAGGCGGATTATTGTCTGAGGGCGCCGTTCAGATGAAGTCATCGTTATGTAGTCAATATCTGGGTCAGCTCATCGTTCTGGGTCACGGGAATACTGAATGCTCAAACAATGGGAGCACGTTGGCATCTAGTGGTAGAAAGTGGAACACACGCAGGACTTTTCTTTTTTTTTCTCTTCAGGTCTTGATGAAAGCTGTTTTCTCTAAATTGATTATTCTGCAGGGGAGAAAAGAAAAAGAAAAAAAAGCTCTCCTGTAAAATCAAAGGTATTTCAAAGCTTTGGTGACATGTCCTGATGTTTGATGACGTCTGCAGGTAAATTGTATTCTGGAAGCCTTCGGTCACGCCAAAACCCCGCGGAACAGCAACTCCAGCCGCTTCATCAAGCTGCTGACCGTCCAGTACTGTGAAAAGAGGAAGACGATGCTGAGAGGTAACCTGCACACCTGGATCTGACTGGGTTCTGACTGGGTTCTGGGTTCTGGGTTCTGTCTTTAACATTTAGGGCCGTTACTGTGTCTCTTCTGCAACGCAGACATTAGTTGTAATCATCAAAACATATTATCTGATTCCTCAAAATATCTGAATACCAGTTGAGTTTTTTTTTTTTATTTTAAACTACACATTTATCGTCAATTATTTTAAATAAATATATTTTTTACCTGAATAATTGTCATTGACTTTACAGATTAAGGCACTATCAATATTCTATGATAATATAGCAATACAGACTATAAAAGACACATAATGTATCTAGGAAACATAACCCGTCACGTCATTTTATGTGTCTCTCGAGAGCTTGGGCATTATTGGCTTAAATTTTAAACCAATATTTTAAGACTTAAAATAAGCTTACGTCGTTTTAAAGTGCATATTGACTATAAACTACATCTCCCATCATGCATTTCGTCGTTACCCACAATGATAATGATAGCTATGAGCAAGAAGATTTTTCAGAACTGATGGACTTAAGAAAAACCTTTACACACTAACCCCAACATGTCCAAGAAAAGAAAAATTGATGCACAAGGAAGACAGTTTCATGAACGACGGGAAAATAATTACAAGTTTGTATCTTAAGGTGAAATAACAGTGTGTCTTTTGTTTATTGAGGCGGGTGTCAGTTGTGAAGGAGTTTAATCTACGTCAGCATTTTGACAACAAACATAGAGCTAAGTATGCTAATTTTAGCCTGCAAGAAAAACAAAGAATCGTTTCCACTTCTAAAACCAAGGTAATGGATACTCTTGCAACCACAAACTCTGAGTTTAATATAATAATAAGTTAAATATTTGAAACTTGATTACTTAATAAATACAGAAACCGTTATTTAACATTATAATAAGGTGTAGTTTAATTTATTTTGATTTACATTGCATTTTGTTACATTCATGCTGTCGATCTGGCCCTTGGAGGGCCACCATGATGCTGATGTGGCCCTCAGTGGAAATGAGTCTGACACCGCTGCTTTATATGGTCATGTGCTCAGTAGTGAAACGCCACCAGGGGGCAGTAGAAGCCCATGCATGAGCCCTGGACACCCATTAACAGCCACAGATCAAACGCTTACTGCTACTATTCTATTTACTCATGTCTGCTTACTGACTGAACAGAGAAAACATGTTTGATATTCAAGCACGCGTGTACACCTACATGCTGGAGAAGTCCCGTCTGGTCCACCTGCCTCCTCGGCAGCACAACTTCAGAGTCTTCTACCTGATGGCCGAGGGCCTTTCACCTGAAGAGAAGAGTGCACTTTACCTCAATAACGTCCTGGCTCACAGGTACGCCTGCGTAGGACTTCGCCAACAGCTAGTTCAATGACCCGCTCGTATTTTTGACTCTTTTCCAGACAAAACAGTTTCTGTTGTGTGCGTGGGACTGTCCGTCACTGTGAACAGATCCCATTTATTTACTGTTTCAGAACCTCCTCTTACCTGCATTTACATTTTACTGTCTCTGTGGTTGTAGGAAGCATCTCCCTCCCGTCTTTTCTTCTTTTTTTTATTTTTCCAGATATCTTAGTGGAGGACTTTCCGAAGAGACCCCTCCGGTAGCCACAGCTTCCAGCCAGAGTCGGGAACATCTGGCGGCAGTCAGACAATCGCTGCGAGCCCTGGGCTTCAACAAGCAGGTATTGATTGGCACTTTCTGCTGAGCTGAACAGATCTGAGGGGAAAGAGGAGCGTTGATGTCATGGATGCCCCTCTGTTGACATCCTACCCCACAAAATGTGTCGAAAGCTCCCACAAATGCAGGCTGAACTCATCCAGGATAGTTTGGGTCTATAAAGTTAAATGTAAGGATGCAGAATAACTGTTTTCTTAAAACCGATACCGATAACTTTCAGCTCCTAAAGGCCGATACCGATAACACACACATATATCTAAGATCATTACATCAATACTATGAAAAAAATCAAAAATAGTTTGGACTCTTTAAATGAACATTGAAAAAGCTATTGACAAGCCTCTCAAACATTTTCATAAAGCTATCAAACAAACCTATTTGATATCTCACATTAACTTAAATAAGGTTCATTACTGACTGATATAAAAAATAAAGGCTCCTTGAACTGATGGAAATACATGCAAACTGACTGAATTACAAACAGAAAAGGATTAACATTTAAAGGATTTTGACTTATGGTTCCATTTAAATTAATATCTTTAATTAAAGTAAATGAGGTTCAGTGATTTTTTGTTTTTTTTTTATCTCATGGAAGCTTTAGATGAGAGGAATGAGGGAGAGGAGAAGGGAGACTGCTGCTGGCTTGCACACGTTAGCATTAGCTCGCATTAGCTCGCGTTAGCGCAATTTCCAAACTCCATGGAAGCGATTGTTATGTTGTAGGTGGCTGATCAGGTTTTACGTATTAAAGCTTGTGCTTCCCTCCTCGTAGAATTCACTCGGAGGATTCGTCACAAATAACCACCAAACTATCTTCTTCTGAAACTTTAACGAAGTTCCACGCCGCCATGTTTGTTGTGATCAGTACGCTGTGCTGCAGGCTGCATTCAAGGTGTAACGTAAATTCCGACGTTCCCTCATTTGCTAGTCGTTCTTTCAGCCTTTTCTATTTTTTTTTCTTTTTTATGTATAACATGAGGGGAAATACTGCGAATATCAATTAAAGTCAGCAACTACTAAAATTATGACTGAGTTAACGAGTTGTTTTCTGGCATGAGGGGGTATTCTTGATTTTCCTTATTGAGTAATCGTTTTTCTGATTATGCCAACGTTACTTGAACATAACATTCACTGCCGGTCATTCAAGGCTCAAAGGGAGCGAAGCACTGCTGTGTTGACTAAAATATATATGTTATCGGGGCTATTTGTCGTGATATCGGACTTATCGGAATGACGTCATAATTTCCTGTTATCGGCCCGATAGTCATCGTGCACCGCTAGTTAAATGTTTCATGACTTTAGAGACATAGCAATACATATAGTCAAATTTAAACGAGGATTCTCCGCACACGTCTGAAAGACTGACCGCTGCCTCGCTGAGTCGGTACGGTTCAAGCAGCGGGGGGCTTTGATCGAGCACTTACGCAGAGACCTGAAATGCAGGGGTTATTCAGTATAGCGTTGGCGGCGGCGTGCGTCGGTACAGGCTGTCCTGCGCGCCACCAGCTGCGTTCCCAGCCCATTATCAGCTTCTATTCTGGGGTACCCAGTCAGCATCTATCAGCAGCCAGTGACCATCATCTCACCTTTTAATCCAGCAGCAGCACACGCACAAGACATGAGGGACAGAGGGACAGAGAGACGGAGCTGTCGTCCACTAGATAAGACACCGAGGTACAGAAGATGGGGGAGCTGGGGGGGGGGGGGGGGGGGGGGTGTTGGTGATAGACCACCCATCGGTCTCATCGGGAGACAACAACTCCCAGTCCAGACCTAAAGGTCAATTGTCATTAACGCTCTCTCTCTTGCTCCTTTTCTCTGCCTCACTCTCTTTCTTTTCTTTCCTAACTGCGGGGGGGGTTTGGGGGGGGGGGGGGGGTCGCTCTTAGTATAGAGTGTCAGACAGAGACTAATGCTGGTGTTTATCTCCCAGATATCAGCTCCAATATCCTGCCTTGGGAGAGTGCACAAGTGGACATATTCACACAACCTCAAACTCAGACATCCCCCCCCCCAACCCCACTCCACCCCCCCCCCCACCCCTGAGAGTCAGAGCATAATGGGGTTTTCCATTAAGTGTCCTCTGCTGAAGGGCGCAGAGGAAGGGAGAGTGTGACGGAGGAAAGGAAGGATGCGAGCGGGGAAGTGGGGGGGGGGGGTTGACACTCGCTTGCCCCCCCGTTGTTACACGATGCTGCAATAGTTGTCGGACATTTGTCTCATTTACATTTCAGCGATGCTGCGTCGGCCACCGTCTGGTTGCGTTCCGATATTCCGGCCGTGTCCGTGACACTCGGCCAAGAGTCGTTGAGCCTTTAAAGATTCAAAAGTTTAAAAACATCCTTGTCACTGCCGTTAAAGTTCTGAACAGTAGACGTCCGTGGAAAAGAGGATTAACGTTGCGCTGGTGTTCGCTCAGTCGTCCAGGTCGTGGCACCTCTCAAACTGCTCAAGAACAAAAGTCCAGCAGCCTTAATTCAAAACCTTTAGAAGACTAAACTTAATGAGGCTTTACTGACAAAGCTACAAAAACAAAGGCTTGATATAGAAGGGCTATTCGGTAAGTAGGATTAGTTTTTCGTCTTATCATGCTGTTTGCTTTCATAAACAAAGCTGTGACTTCCATCTGGACGCTGCACATAACTGCGAACACAGGTCAACCCTTGGATGGCGGCGATGAGACACGAGCAGGACGTTTGCTGAAACGTTGTAGAGCTTGAAGAAAGACGCAGATCAGGACGAGTCACGTTCGTTCAAAGAGCTTGACTCTATAGCAGGCGTGACACCTGAACAGGTGATGGTCCGTCGATCTGCTGCATCAGTTTAATGGTGACGGATCCAACGGTATCAACACGAAACAGAAATATCGATGCTTCAGTCTGTCTTCCAGTTACTCTCTGAGGCGTCTGAGGTCTCCGTGGTGATTTACACACATTAACAGGTTGTTATTGGTAAAATGGTGTGATTGAGCTTGAAAACAGGGTCAAAGAAAATAAACTGCAAGGTTGAAGTTGTAAATAAACAAGAGAAACAAAGAAGACGTCCTCTGATATGAAGACGTCAACAGGAACGTTGACAAGCAAAAAAAAAAAAAAAAGGCAGTTTCTGGTCAACAGGATAGTTAATAAATTACACAGTTTTACAATTCAGTATCTTTATCTTTTATGGGAATTTCCACAAATATTCCTACATGTTGGCAACTTTCACTGGAGGCTGATGGTAACTCACACCACAGCCGACGCTGGAAACTGGCTTCAGGAACCTGGTTTCAGGAAAATGGTTTCAGGAAACTGGTTTCAGGGAACTGGTTTCAGGGAACTGGTTTCAGGAACCTGGCTTCAGAAAACTGGATTCAGGGAACTGGTTTTAGGAAACTGGTTTCAGGAACCTGTTTTTAGGAAACTGGTTTCAGGAACCTGGTTTTAGGAAACTGGTTTCAGGAAACAGGCTTCAGGAACCTGTTTTTAGGAAACTGGTTTCAGGAACCTGGTTTCAGGGAACTGGTTTCAGGAAACTGGTTTCAGGAACCTGGTTTCAGGAAACTGGTTTCAGTAAACAGGCTTCAGGAACCTGTTTTTAGGAAACTGGTTTCAGGAAACTGGCTTTAGTGAACTGGCTTCAGGGAACTGGTTTCAGAAAACTGGCTTCAGGAACCTGGTTTCAGGGAACTGGTTTCAGAAAACTGGTTTCAGAAAACTGGCTTCTGGAACCTGGTTTCAGGAACCTGGTTTTAGGAAACTGGTTTCAGAAAACTGGCTTCGGGAACCTGGTTTCAGGGAACTGGTTTCAGGAACCTGGTTTCAGGAAACTGGTTTCAGGGAACTGGCTTCAGAAAACTGGCTTCAGGGAACTGGTTTCAGAAAACTGACTTCAGGAACCTGGTTTCAGGAAACTGGTTTCAGGGAACTGGTTTCAGGAAACTGGTTTCAGAAAACTGGCTTCAGGAACCTGGCTTCAGAAAACTGGCTTTAGGGAACTGGTTTCAAGGAATTGGCTTCAGAAAACTGGCTTCAGGAAACTGGTTTCAGGAAACTGGCTTCAAGAAACTGGTTTTAGGGAACTGGCTTGAGGAAACTGGCTTCAGGAAACTGGTTTCAGGAAACTGGTTTTAGGAAACTGGTTTCAGGAAACAGGCTTCAGGAACCTGTTTTTAGGAAACTGGTTTCAGGAACCTGGTTTCAGGGAACTGGTTTCAGGAAACTGGTTTCAGGAACCTGGTTTCAGGAAACTGGTTTCAGTAAACAGGCTTCAGGAACCTGTTTTTAGGAAACTGGTTTCAGGAAACTGGCTTTAGTGAACTGGTTTCAGGGAACTGGTTTCAGAAAACTGGCTTCAGGGAACTGGTTTCAGAAAACTGGCTTCAGGAACCTGGTTTCAGGGAACTGGTTTCAGAAAACTGGTTTCAGAAAACTGGCTTCGGGAACCTGGTTTCAGGAACCTGGTTTTAGGAAACTGGTTTCAGAAAACTGGCTTCGGGAACCTGGTTTCAGGGAACTGGTTTCAGGAACCTGGTTTCAGGAAACTGGTTTCAGGGAACTGGCTTCAGAAAACTGGCTTCAGGAACCTGGTTTCAGGAAACTGGTTTCAGGGAACTGGTTTCAGGGAACTGGTTTCAGAAAACTGGCTTCAGGAACCTGGCTTCAGAAAACTGGCTTCAGGGAACTGGTTTCAGGAAACTGGCTTCAAGAAACTGGTTTTAGGGAACTGGCTTGAGGAAACTGGCTTCAGGAAACTGGTTTCAGGAAACTGGCTTCAGGAAAGTGGAAAGCAGAATACCAAGGCCCAATTTGAAATTTGAAAAATCTCCGCGGCCCACCGAAACCTTTAATCACAACTATGATCAACATACAAGACAAGGAACCATGATCTGATATTAATGTAAGGGGTCAACAAATAAGGTGACACTTGTCATATTAAGTTAAGATGAAGGTAGAATAACACTTAATTGGTTTGTTTTGTTTCTTCTTAATGTTTTTAAATCATGTCGTTAATATTTACCAGTAATTAAAAACATATTAAAAAAAAAATCGAGGATTTAAAACATATTTGTTTAATTTTAATGACCACTCACGGCCCACCTGCAGTACCACGACGGCCCACCAGGGGGCCGCGGCCCACACTTTGGTAATCACTGATTTAGAGTGATCTAAATCTTCTTTTTCTAAAACATCGTTGATGATTTTAGAGAAACGTCTTGCAGTCAGCTCCTGTTTTCATTGATGACCAGTCAGTGGAAGTTGTCGGTCGGTACAAACATCTGGGCATTTTAACTGACAGGTTGACCTTTGAATGAATGAATGAATGAATGAAGCCTTTATTGTCACTGAGCCAGCGTCCCAACACAGTGAAATTGCATTTCTAGTACATCGTCCAAGAAGAACATACAGAAACAAACAACAACATATTGGACATGGGTCGACGGTGTCTGGAGGCTGCTGCCACGTAGCGGCGCCACCCTCTTATCAGAAGAAATTATGATCACATGGGGAGAGGGGGGAGAGGGTAAAAAAAAGGTGTCTCGCTAAAAATGTCCTTGAAGGATGCTCGGCGTAGCCAGATTCAGGTAAGAGAGATTGTTTTGGGCCAGGCTGACATGAGATTTCGTCTGCCTTAAGTCCTTGCTGGTTTCATCTCGGAGGGAAATCAATCCAAATTGCTGAATTTCAGGTCAATTCTCCCTGAGCAGTGCATGTAGTTTCCCCAAGTTGGAATCCATTTTCGATATCAGTTCAAAAATCATCCCTTGTCTGTGATTCACATTCAGAATCACATCCAATTTCCGATTCAGCTCGTCAAGCTTACCAGTCTCGCCACTCACAGCATGGCTCACAGACACGCACACGGATACCAGGTCCGGGATAGCAGCATTCGTGCACTTAATTTTCCGATACATCAGGTATCCGCCAACTCCAAACAGCAGAAATCCCGTGATCATAAATCCAAATATGTAGACATCTTCGGTGTCCTCAATGAACAGAGGAGCCTGGCAGCTCAGTCTCCATTTTGACCGTGAATCCTGAATGTTCCATCAGGACAGGTGGGCTCTCCTTTGCCCTCTCTTCTCGTCGAGAAAATTTGATCGATTGCATTGAACCGCAGACTGATGCTGCTCAAAAGTACATCAGCGTCTGTATTTTTATCACAACCTCCAGTTTCATTGAATCTGTGCTTACGTTTTCAAGGCTCTGCTGGTTAGTGCTGTAGCGATACACTAATCTCACGATACGATACGATGCATAATATTCGGCTCACGATATACGATATATATCGATATTCATCTTACAATACATTTACGTCATTTTCCGAAAGATTTTAAAGGGACAAAGTGATTTTGGTGACATCTTGTGAGTGTTCCAATGACTTTGTTTGAATTAATTGAACTGAAAGCACCAATTACACATTATCTGGCTGACAGGCAGCTTGCAAATGCTGAACAAAATGAATAAAAAATGTGTTGACAAAAATAGTTTCTATTATTTAAACAGTGCAAATTGTTGCTTGCAAGCTTTTAAAGGTGGGACACGGGGGTTTTGAAAGAAGCTTAGAATATCGATACCCGGGCCTAAAAAATCGATACTCGATAAAATATCAATATATATCGTGGAATCAATAAAATTTAGAAAAAAAATTATAATTGGCTTAATATTCTCATTAAAGTACGTGGCGAGGTAACAGGTGCGACGTTGAGTAGTCAGAGTGACCCGCACAAAGCCAGAACCTCGGCAACATTAATAACTCAAAGTAAGTTATTTTAACATCAGTTTTGTCTGTTATTGTTGTTTTGATCGCTGCTTCTTTCTTACCGCTGACAGGAAAAAAAACAGATTGTCCCTTCGGGGGATAACTCTGCCGTCATTATTGATCCTGATCTTGACCTTCTTCTTTCTGCCTTTTCCACGTTTTCTCTGCCAGGAAGTGGACTCGGTGTTTGCGCTGCTGTCCGCTGTGCTCCACATCGGGGACCTCAGTTTCACCGCGCTGACAGATGCTAACACCGCCTTCCCATCTGACCTGCAGCTGCTGGAGAGAGGTCAGTCTCCAACCCCTAACCCTAACCCCCCCTAACCCTAACCCCCGACGGGCCCCACAGCTCCACCTTTGTTGATGTGGTGCCCCCCCCTTAACTTCCTTACCCCATCGTCTCAGCTCTGCCTTCCCCCGGCCGTCCGCTTGGCAGCTTTCCACCAGCAGCTAACTGCTAGACGCTTACCTGTTTGGTAAGCAGTGTTTTCTGCCAAAGCGTAACCATGGTGGGAGAAGAAAGTCTCAGACACACTCCCCACTGTTGGGGTGAGTGTTTTTCTGTCATCACACACCCGCTGCATGTGCTCCTGAGGACCCCCCCCCCTTCCTCCCCACCTTCTTTTGCGAGATGGTAAACAAGTGACATCAGTGCCTGAACGGGAAACGGCCGGCCGTCGTCAGGGAGATGCGGTGTCATGGCCGGTGATGTCAGCAAAAAAAGGGGTTTCTGGGCGGTTGTCACCTGTTTTTCGCTGCTTGTTTATGGATTCTGCTCAGACGCCCAGCAGTGACTAACGGCTTCCAGCCTCGCCGATCAGCGAGATGTGAATCAACTGCTGCCGAGTTCAGTTTGTTGTGCTGTCAGCCATGATGTCATCATCCGAGCGGTGCCAAGCAGGCCGGGCTCTGGGGCGTTATCGGCCTCCACCACCGCCGTCATCAGTTAATGTTCAACGCTGTTGCTTTTATGATGATGTCAGCCACCTTCTCCGGGTCTCTCTCTTCTTCCTCCTCTTGTCTTTTTCTCTGTAGTTGCTGGATTGTTGCAGGTGTCCTCCAGTGACCTGAGCGCTGCTCTCACCTCCGATGTCCAGTACATCAAAGGTACCTGTTCACTACAGCTGAGCCATTTTATAGATTCTGCGATATATATCGATATTTTATTTCCCCAGAGAGTATCGATTTTTTTCAGCCGTGGGTATCGATATTCTAAGCTTCTTTCTAAATCCCTGTGTCCCACCTTTAAAAGCTAGCAAGCAACAATTTGCACTGTTTAAATAAATGAAACTATTTTTCTCAACAAATTTTTATTCATTCTGTCTGTAATTGATGCTTTCAGTTCAATTAATTCAAACAAAGTCATTGGAACACTCACAAGATGTCACCAAAATCACTTTGTCCCTTTAAAATCTTTCAGAAAATGATGTACAGTGATCCCTTATTTTTCGCGGTTAATGGGGACCAGCCCCCCCCGAACCGTAGTAAAGAAACCGCTGGTATTGTGCTATTTTTGGCTCGTAATTAGCGGCTAACACGCTAACAACAACAAAACAAACAGTCCGGTTTTCTCTGCATGGAACGAGCACTTTATTCTGGCACTGCAGGAACTTGTAACATCACACAGGTTGTATTGTTGGGCTCCTGTCGGTTAATTCAATTCAAATTCAAAAATACTTTATTAATCCCACAAGACGGAAATTCAACTTAACAGAGAATGTAAATCTATACACGCTGGGCTGCTGTTGATGCTAACTACACTTTTCATCTAACCCCGTTTTCTTCTGCCGTCCCACGACACACACACTACATTACCCATAAGGCCACATCATTACCCATAAGGCCACCTTCTTAAAGGGGCCAGGCTGGCTCACAGCATTTCTTGGCTGTGAGAGAACGCGCACAACATCCTGTGATGTTTCCGCAAATTTTTCTTGATTTTTTTTTTTTACATTATATATTTCTGAAAAATCAGCAAATAACTAAAACCGTGGAACATAAAGCGCAAATTGGCGAGGTATCACTGTAAATGTATTGTAAGATGAATATTGATATATATCATATCGTGGGCTGAATATCGTGCATCGTATCGCTACAGCCCGCTATAACCGCAGAGGAAAACATTCAACACTTTTGAAATCATCGATGTTTATGAGACAGCAGGGACTCGTGTCAGGGCTCTCACCATTTTCTCCAGATAGACCGAAAACTTTAAGAGATGATGCAGTTTATCTCTCTATGGCGAGGAAATCTGTTCCCCAAAGAGGAGCTGGGAGGAAAAAAAGCCCATAATGAAGGCGACAGCCTTGTTCTGTGAGCTCTGGCAGAGCCCTCGGTGATAAGGGATATCTTTCTGTTTATTTGGCGAGCAGTTGCTTCAGTTCTTACTGCAGAAAGAAACGCAACAAAGCGCAGCAAAAAGCTCATCGGTTTTTCTCATCGCCTCTGTTTCAGGTAATTTGATCGCGCGCCGCCACACGGTAGAGATGTCGGAGCAGCACCGGGACCAGCTGGCCAAAGCCATCTACGGGCGCCTCTTCAGCTACCTGGTCAACAGCATCAACGACTACCTGCAGGGACAGGATGACACCATCGGGTGTGTGTGTTATCTGTTATTTCCAAACACCACTGAATTATATCCAACGTTGCTCACGGACGAGTCCGTCTCTCAGCGCCGCGGAGCGTTTGCAGCTCTAACGTGACTCGCGGCTCTGAGTGGAGGTTTGTAATAGTTTACACGGCGTGACGTGCAGGTTTGAGCGCGTACGTCGCGATGTGAGTTACGATCAGCGGGGCAGAGATGGAGGACGACCCCCCCCCCCCCCCCCCCCCCCCCCCCCCCCCCCCCCCCCCCCCCCCCCCCCCCCCAGGTCTGTGCGTGGAGCCCCTACCGCACAATAACACACCGGCACACACATTTCCAGGTGAGGTCGAGGGATCCGTGGTGGAGTCGTATCATTTCTCTTCCAGATAAGTCCGTGCTGCTCGCTCTGGTTTTGTGTTTGTGCTTTTCCTTGTTTACACACCGACCACAGAAAGATATAAATTTGTCTTCCACGCACTGACGCACGAAAGGCCACGACGGTGGCCGTCAGACTCAGCGGACAAGCTCTCGCACTGATGCCGGAAAATAAAAGTGGCCGTGTGGTGAATCCGCCTTTTTATCTGCTTGTTTCTTCCAGTGATCCTGCCATGGAAATCGGGATCTTGGACATATTTGGGTTTGAAGAATTTCAAAGAAACGGATTTGAGCAGGTCGGTCTGTGTGTTCAGTTCTCCTCTTTTAAAAAAGAAAAAAAAAAAAGAAATGGATTTCCCCAGCCCATCCTGAGCCACAGAAATCTCTTTGAATAATACGTGCCATTGTAGTTTCAAACCAATCCCGATGAAATTGCTGAAATATTTTGAAGCTCTTATCTGTTTGAGCCCAGAAATATTTGTTTGCAACTGTGAGGAATGAGCTGAGGTCTGTTGCTGACTCTCAGACGTCCTCAGATGAACCCACGACTGACACAATGAGTGTTTGTGTGCAGATGTAGGCATCTTGAAAACCAGCCCATGCTTGTGTGGTCAGGGTTAGGGTTAGGGTTAGGGGTTAGGGTTAGGGTTAGGGTTAGGGGTTAGGGTTAGGGTTAGGGGTTAGGGTTAGGGGATTGGGTTAGAGTTAGGGTTAGGGTTAGGGTAGGGTTAGGGTTAGGGTTAGGGTTAGGGGTTAGGGTTAGGGTTAGGGGTTAGGGTTAGGGTTAGGGTTAGGGTTAGGGTTAGGGGTTAGGGTTAGGGGTTAGGGTTAGGGTTAGGGTTAGGGTTAGGGGTTAGGGTTAGGGTTAGGGTTAGGGTTAGAGTTGGGGTTGGGGTTGGGGTTCTGGGTTTGGGTTAAAACTTAGATGCACTGGCCTACTGACCTGTTGAGGTAGATGGCGAAGTGGAAAACGGAGTGGTCCTCCCCACCGGGGACCAGGGTTCAATTCCCAGGCAGAGCATTGGGCAGAGAGAAGAGAGCAGGTTAAAAGGGATACTTTTAGTAAGGGGGACGGGCCCAGTAGTTTAAAAATCAATAAATTAATAAATAAATTAATAGATAAATAATTCCATAAAATATGATAAGCTAGCTAAAACCAAGAGAAATTCTGTTGGGGTGCTGGGTCCCGTCCCGGTTAGGACCATGCAGATCCGCAGGGGAGACACATAGAAACTATATTAAAAAGGGTATAAAGCAAAAAGTGAGAAATGGGAGACTAAGAGAAAATAAAATAAAATAACAGTTACAAATAAGGGCAGAAGAGATAAGTGCTGTAAAAACAGAGCATATATAAAAACACAAGTGCTATAAAAAACATATAAGTGCTTGCAATAGGAAAGCTAAAATATGAATAATAATTAATAAAAATTCTAGGACATGCTTAAAATTACCAACTTGAATAACACATGGGGAAGAGGGTTAATACTGCCCTTAAAAAAAAAAAAAAAAAAAAAAAAAAAAAAAAAAGGGGGGGGGGGGGGGGGAATCTATGATTGTTTACCTCCCATCCAGCTGTGTGCTCTCAGGTCGACATAGGGTGGGATCCGCATGGTCCAGGGCAGTGGAGACACAGGCCCGGGAGGAACTATGCCCGGAGGTAGTGGACAAAGTTGTTTTTTGTTCATTCAGCATTTAGTCCTCCGGGCACAGTGGTCCCGAGCCTGTGGATCCAGATCTTCTCTGCTCTCTTCCTCTGCCCGCAGGTCCAACGATCGTTATTTTCTAAGGCTGTTATAATGAGGTGGGTGGGAGGGTGAGGTTGAAAATGTTGTACCAAGGGGGTGGATAGTCGACCTTCCCCAATGTTGCGGAGGTGTTGTGATAAGCGGGTGTGGATGGAATGTTTTGTTTCACCAATATAATGTTTATTGCAGAGTGTGCATGTGATGATATATACAACATTGGTAGTGGTGATGGAATGAGAGCCTAGGACGGGGAAGGAAGTCTTACTGTGTGGATTATGAATAAATTTACGATCTTTATAGTGGTGATTGTGAAGAAGAGGAGGTGTGGGTCTATGGTCAGTAAATTTGGATCTGATGAGTATGGAGTAGAGGCTCTTGTGTTTCTTGTATGCTGAAATTATCTTGTGATTCTGGAAAACTGCATGTTGAGACTGTAATATAGTAAAATTGTGTTTAATGGAGCGATGAAGAACAGTGGTTTGGTGTGAAAAGGTGGAGACGAAGGGAATCAGATGTGGCTGTGAGAATGGAGTTATGGAGTGGTGGTTGAAGGTGTTTGCAGAGTGAGTTTGGGCCCATGCTGTCTTTTGGGGAAGGGAGGTGGGGCTTACCATACCTCAGATAAGGGGTTGGGGTCAGATTGGGGTTGGAGGTAGCAATAGAGCCGGGGTTGGGGTTCAGGACCTGGATTGGGTTAGGGGTAGGGACAGGGACAAGGATAGGGTTAGAGGGAAGGTTAGGGTTAGGGATGAGGGTAGGGTTGAGGGCGGGGTTGGGGGTTTAGGACAAGGGTAGGGTTGGGAGCTGTGGTAGGGGTAGGGTTAGGTATAAGGAAGGGGACAGGATCAGTCTGGGGGAGGGCAAGATGGTTCAACATGGGGGAAAGTGTGGGGTGGTGTGATGGGTAGGGATTGGGATTCAGACCCTGGTTAGGGTAAGGGGAAAGACTTAGCAGGGGCCCAAGCTCACGGACCTGGCGTGGAGGGAAAGGAGAGTAGTGGGGTGGAGAAGGGAGGGGAGGAGAGCGAGTGGGAGCGAGAGAGGCCAATGTGGTGTTTTTTATGGAACGGAGAAAACGTTTGGAGTAGCCTCTGGACCGGAGGCTTTGGAAAAGAGTATTGGTGGCTGTGTGAAAGTCATGGATATTACTGCAAATGCGATGGAAACGGATGAGTTGTGACTTGATGATTCCTTTAAATGTGTGTTTGGTGGTGATAGCTGGTTTAGAAGTAATGCGTTGTGTGTCCGTAGGTTTGAAATATACTTTGGTCTGTAAGGTTCTGTGAGTGGTGTTGGAGGGCCCGAAGAAAACTGTGGTGTCAAGAAAATTAATGTGTGATGTATTTATTGTGTATTTGACTGTGATGGAGGGATGATGATTATTGAGAATAGAAATGAATTCTGGAAATTTCGAGTGATCATGGGGCCAAATTCCAAAAATGTCATCCAAAAAGCGGAGGTAAAGGGATGGTTGAAGTGGACATTTGGCTAATGCTTCTCGCTCCCACTCGCTCATATAGAGGTTGGCGTATGCAGGTGCAAATCTCTGACCCATGGCTGTCCCGTGAATCTGTAGGTAAAATTGATTGTTAAAGAGAAAGTCATTATTGTTTAGACAGAGTTCTATAATTTGTAGAAGTTCTGAGTCTGGGCGTGCTGGATCTGGATTTCTGTTGAAAGGGTTAGGGTTAGGGTTAGGGTTAGGGTTAGGGGTTAGGGTTAGGGGTAAGGATAAAGATTAGGGGTTAGGGTTAGGGTTTAGGGTTAGAGTTAGAGTTAGGGTTAAGGTTAGGGGTTAGGGTTAGGGTTAAGGGTTAGGGTTAGGGGTTAGGGTTAGGGTTAGGGGTTAGGGGTTAGGGTTAGGGTTAGGGTTTAGGGTTAGGGGTTAGGGTTAGTGGTAAGGGTTAAGGTTAGGGGTTAGGGTTAGGGGTCAGCGTTAGGGTTATTCATCAGGACCTCGTTTTACATGTTCGCTGACCTCGTTGGGACCAGTGGTCTCCTGTGAGGACCAGAGCCTGGTCTTTGTGAGGTCTGGGGTCCTGGTAGGATCAGAGCTGCAGTGTGGATCCGCCTCTGTCCTTCCTGTTTTTATCAAAAATGCCTTGCTTTGATTTTTTTATTTATTTTTTTTATTTTTTGGTATGGGATTACCACAACTAAACACATCAACAACACAAACACAACAATAAAACAGACCAACACACAAAAAAAGAAAAGAAACAAAAAATCAATGTCATTCAGCTTAACTGTCAGTTAATTTCAGGTCCTGCATTTAAATGGGACCAGGATTATTTGCTCTCTCACTCGTGCGGCAGCCCAGCTTGTCGTTGGTTGCTTTTTTTTTCTTTTAAATTTCAGTGTTTGCCATTACATGGCGCGGTTTGTGGTGCGCGGCTCACCTGTCACGGGCTGTAAACCTGCCGGCATGCTGTCATCAAATGCACACTTTTAATAGTGTCAGCCGCTCACAAAAAAAACCAAACAAACCAGCAGGGATCAGTAGGGGTTAACCCATATGTGAGTGTAATTCACGGAGGCCCGGTGCTTATTCTTGCTATTCAAAGCTGACACTTCCTCCCTGCGGAGCTGCTGGTTTCTGCCAGCTTTTATTAAGGCCAGTGTGTGTTTGTCTTTGCTCGTGTGTGACTTTGGTGTTTGTTGTCTGTGCGGCACGAAGCTAAGTGGCTTTTCTCATCTGGATGGTCTCCAATCCAAGCGGAGGGGGGTGTGCAACCTTTCTCACTTCGGGTCATGCAAAGTGCCAAAAGGAGAAGAGAGGAGGACGGAACCAGCAAAGCTCCTCAACGTAGGGTTCCTCCCCCGGCTCTAAACCGGCAGACCGGGCGATCCAGTTTAAAGAGACTTTTTGCATGAATAACAAGCGCCGACACGTTTTTGTAGACTCATACGCAGAAACGCTCCGCGTGTGCAGCACGAGCGGTTATTAGAGCCTGTTAATTAGAGCTGTGTTTGTCAGGTTGTGTTGTACCTGCTCAGCACTTTGCCAGTGAGCTAACCCAATCAGCCACCTGCTGGGACAAAGCTTTTAATGGACTCCTCGAACCGGGGGGGGGGGGGGGGGGGGGGGGGGGGGGGACGATGGAAGACAAAGACGAAGGAAAAACACAGCCATAGCTAGAAACATCCCAGTCGCCGTAGATCAGCGTGTCATCATCAGTGAAGGCGGGACCCGAAGTGTGAGCCGTCATGGCGCTGTTGTGTTGCCCACCCTCAAAGAGGAGGGCGAAAAAAAAAAAGTCTTGCAAATAATCATCATCACTCATTAATGACTATCATTCTGCAAAAGCACTGTTTAGACAGAGCCCCAAAGGGGTTATTTTCCTGATCTACCGGAAAGGCTGCAGAGGATGAAATAAATGACACACTGCAGTCATTCCACATTATCCATCTCAAAAACAGGTGAGGCACCTGGCTGCACCTGGCTACTGGCTGCGAATGCAGATGCAGATTGATTGATTGATTGCTGATCGGACCTCGGGCACATTTGTGATTGGGTGGGTGATTATACCGATATCTGTCCGTGTTGCTTCGACCCCAAGAAAGCTGAGGGATTTTGAGCATTTGGCCGATGGAGACGGGCCAACGTTCAGTCCACCAGGAAGGACGCTGGTGTCACCAGAAAGAAAAGGAAAACTAACCAAGAGTTGTCTATGTTTTTGGTTGTTTTTTCCTGACACTGCCCCCAAGTGGCAGCAGCATGCTATTGCATAAAGATGGGCCTTTGAAGTGCAGGTTGTCAGAAACGAACCCGTCAACCCGAAAACCCAAAGGTTCTGACCGGACCCGAATCAATCCGAGTCCGGGAGGTGACTCTAGGTTTCGGGTTGGAATCGGTACAGGTTAGTCTCGGTCCGGTCCAGCGTTGCCAGGTGGGAAATGTAGGATTATCGTACCAGAGACTCAAAATTATCGTACGTTGAGAGAAATTATCGTACATCTGTCATAACCAAAATAACTAAGCCCAATGATGCGCTATAGCCAAATTTTTTTCCCCCTTTATTAATGTATAGTCAAATTTAATCACTCTAGTGTTAAGCGGGCGAAGCGGACCATTCAGCCCATTCAGCCTATCATGCTTGTTGTTCTGAGACATACGTTCATATCTCACGCTCAGCAAAGCACGATTGGCTGGAAACATGTCACATGGGAACAGATGCCTTCAGGGATCACAAAAAAAAAAACCTCCGGCAGACAGTTGCGGCAGACAATCATTTGAAATAGTCAAATTATCGTAAATTTGGTCTTTTTTGGATTATTGATAATTTGAAATAGTCAAATTATCGTAAATTTGCCCTTTTTTGGATTATTCATCGTACAGAGGGCCAATTTATCGTACAAATACGATAATTATCGTACACCTGGCAACGCTGGTCTCCAGGTCGGTGCTCTCTGACAGGCTGGTCTGCATTTACCCGAGAGCGGTAAAGATATTGACGGTGGCAGCTGTCAGGTGACAGGTCAAGCAAAAGTAAACAAACAAACAGTAGTTGGGTTTAGCCAATGTCAGGACTCGGGGCAGTTAAATTAATTATTCATTAACGTGGCGTGTTTGTCATGAAACAATCGTGTTGCCGTAGCGTGTTATTAGCTGTTTGCCCATTAGCTGTAAAGCACAACGGATCACCAACATGACAACACTTGGATGAGAGAGTATTTTCACGACACGTCCTGACCGGTGTAGGCTATTAGCGTTAGCAGTTGCTACCAATAACATCTGTATCCACAAAGAAAATAACGACATGGATTTATTGTTGTTTACATCACGTAGCCTATGTAGCAACTGAACCGCGTAGAAGAAGACAACTTTAGGAAAGAAAATCAAGTTTTATTCAACGCTAGACAACTTTAACATGAGCAACTATGGGCTGGATTGTCTCGGTTCTATTCAGGTATCTCGGTTCAGTTCGTGGTTGGAAACTAAAGACTCGGGTCGGGTCGGTTCCGGGTCCATTCGAGTTCGGAACCGGGACTTATGATAATAAGTCGGGTTGGGTCGGTTTCAGGCCGAATTTTCACGGGTCCATTCGGCTTCGGGTCCATGAAAGTGGACCCGTGAAGACCTCTAATGCCACGCTGGTAAGAGCTGAAAAACAAGAATGTCGGAAAGCTGAACGCAGGTGGCGGAAAACAAATTTGCAGGTTCAACATGAGCTCTATAAAGAAAGACTAAGGATTTATAATCTGGGGCTAAGAAATGCAAGACAATCATTGTTTTCTGACATCATTGCTAAGAACAGTAATAATGCTCGTTCCCTGTTCGTTACTGTTGATGGGTTAACTAACCCTCAGTAACCCCAGAACTTCTGTCCAACCAGGCCTGGAACGAATTTGCTTCCTTCTTTATTGACAAAATTCAGAAAATCAGGCAGTCAGTGCTTCCACGCCAGGGGCAGCACATATGTCACCACTGTGTCCACCTAAAGACATAAACACCATGACACACTTTTCTCCAATCAGCCCAAAAACCCTGGATGAGATCATCTGCCATCTGAAAACCACCACCTGCTGTCTTGATACCCTGCCAACAGGGTTTTTCAGGAATGTTTCAGGATGCATGGCCCCAGATATTTTATTGATTGTAAACACCTCCCTGATCTCAGGAGTCTTCCCTCAGACCCTAAAAACAGCCGTCATCAAGCCACTCCTGAAAAAGACCAGCTTAGACTCATCACTCATGAGCAGCTACAGACCGATATCAAACCTCCGATTTCTGAGCAAGATTATAGAAAAAGCTGTCTTTCAACAACTCCACAACTTCTTGATGCTAAAAAACTGTTTTGATATCTACCAGTCAGGTTTTCGGCCACATCACAGCACTGAGACTGCTCTAGTTAAGGTCCTTAATGACATTCACTTGAACATAGATAGTGGAAACATTTCAGTCCTGGTACTACTGGATCTCAGTGCTGCATTTGACACGGTCGACCAGAACATCTGACGAGACCGGCTGAAAAACTGGGCAGGGCTTTCTGGCACTGCATTAAATTGGTTTATGTCCTATCTAAAAGACAGGGACTACTTTGTGTCTATAGATAACTATAAATCTGAGCAAACTAAAATAACTTGTGGAGTTCCTCAAGGCTCCATCTTGGGGCCACTGCTGTTCAACATCTACATGCTCCCACTTGCAATTATGAAAAACAACAAAATATGCTACCACAACTATGCTGATGACACACAAATCTACATAACCATCTCACCAGGAGACTACAGTCCGATCCAAACACTGATCAGATGCATTGATCAAATTAGAGACTGGGTGTGTCAGAACTTCCTTCAGTTAAATGAAGACAAAACTGAAATAATAGTTTTTGGAGCCAAGGCAGAAAGATTAAAAGTCAGCACTCAGCTTCAAACAGTTAAGTTAGAAACCAAAAACAAAGCCAGAAATCTGGGTGTAGTCCTGGACTCAGACCGGAACTTCAGTATCTCATCAAGACAATTGTGAAGTCACTTAAAGAACATATCCAGGATTAAAGGACTGATGTCTCTGCTGGATCTAGAAAAACTTGTCCATGCATTTATCTTCAGTAGACTAGACTACTGTAACGCTGTCCTGACAGGTCTCCCTAGAAAGACCATCAGACAGCTGCAGTTAGTCCAGAACCTGCTGCTCCAGTCCTCACTAACACCAGGAAACTGGATCATATAACTCCAGTCCTCACTAACACCAGGAAACTGGATCATATAACTCCAGTCCTCACTAACACCAGGAAAACTGTCCTCACTGATCATATAAACTCCAGTCCTCACTAACACCAGGAAACTGGATCATATAACTCCAACACCATGGATCATATAACTCAGTCCTCACTAACACCAGGAAACTGGATCATATAACTCCAGTCCTCACTAAACACCAGGAAACTGGATCATATAACTCCAGTCCTCACTAAACACCAGGAAACTGGATCATATAACTCCAGTCCTCAGTCCACTATCATATAACTCCACCAGGAAACTGGATCATATAACTCCATGTCATATAACTCACTAACACCAGGAAACTGGATCATATAACTCCCTGTCCTCACTAACACGGAAACTCCTCACTAACACCAGGAAACTGGATCTGGATGGATCATATAACTCCAGTCCTCACTGGACTGGATCCAGGAAACTGGATCATATAACTCCAGTTCCTCACTGACACCAGAAAACTGGATCATATAACTCCAGTCCTCACTGACACCAGGAAACTGGATCATATAACTCCAGTCCTCACTAACACCAGGAAACTGGATCATATAACTCCAGTCCTCACTAACACCAGGAAACTGGATCATATAACTCCAGTCCTCACTAACACCAGGAAACTGGATCATATAACTCCTGTCCTCACTCAACACCAGGAAACTGGATCATATAACTCCAGTCCTCACTAACACCAGGAAACTGGATCATATAACTCCAGTCCTCACTGACACCAGAAAACTGGATCATATAACTCCAGTCCTCACTGACACCAGAAAACTGGATCATATAACTCCAGTCCTCACCAACACCAGGAAACTGGATCATATAACTCCAGTCCTCACTAACACCAGGAAACTGGATCATATAACTCCAGTCCTCACTAACACCAGGAAACTGGATCATATAACTCCAGTCCTCAGATCTTTACACTGGCTTCCTGTTTGTCAAAGAACTGACTTCAAAATCCTGCTGTGAGTTTACGAAGCACTGAATGGTTTAGGACCAAAATACATTCAGGATCTTCTGGTTGGTTCTGAACCCACCAGATCCCTCAGGTCATCAGGGTCAAGTCTACTTTCTGTTCCCAGAATCAGAACTAAAGACGGAGAGGCAGCGTTCAGTTTTTATGCTCCTCAAATGTGGAACAAACTCCCAGAAACCTGCAGGTCTGCTGACACTCTCAGCAGTTTTAAATCAAGGTTAAAAACTTTTCTATTTGGGCCGCCCGGTAGCGCAGTGGCTAGGCAGGCGGCCCATATACAGAGGCTATAGTCCTCTTTTCTATTTCTTTTTCTATTCTTTTTATTTCCTCCTGTTTTAATGTGCTTTTTAAATGCTCTGTATTGCTTCAAATGTTTTATGTAAAGCACCTTGAATTGTCTTGTACACTACAAATAAACTTGCCTTGGCTCTATTTTGAAGCAGACCGGCTGTGGTGCCATGATAAGGCAGTTGGGCGTCCAGGTCCAGAAGCGCCCCGCTAAGGAGTTCGCCGTTACAGTAACTCCTATAAACAAACTCGTAACCACAGTCAGAGCCCATTTCAGTCAGTTTGTCTCTTATTCCCTGTTTTCCATTATGAAACATGAACAGAGAGTCAGAATTCGAATGGTTGAAAAAAGAGGCGTCACTTAGGTGTTAAAACTTCAGCTTTGCACCATGTGACCCATCGGGCTGGTTGCGTCTTGTGATCGTATTCAGAAGCAGCTGAACCTGCAGCAAAGCGCTCAGCAGGTCCGATGGTTTCTTTCCATTTCCCGCCACCACTGATGCGAAACGAACGCAGCTCTGTTTATTCACAGAGCGGCTCCATCCAGGTTCTCCATCACCGGATCGTCTTCATGTTCATCGCCGGTCGGGAACTCTTCCAGTTCAAGAGTTGCATAATTCTCAAAGGAAGAATAAATAAATGCACAGAGGAGTAAATAATCCTGAATCCCATATAAATAAATATATGGAATTCAGAGTCACTGCAGGAAAAGCCTTGTAGCGTCCTAATATCCCAGAGCAAATATATTTCATAATAATTACCACTGATTTATTTATTCTAATTAATATGTTAATTATACTGAGCCACGTTCTTTCAACTGGAACCCCGTTGGTCTCAGTAATAATAATGAGAATTAATTTAAACCAGTGACCTGGCTTTACTTTACTGCACAAACATGGAGATTTTATCCTGATAATGGAGCGTCTTTTCCAGAGAACTGCCTTTACCTGGTTGATCTGCTCACAGGAAGTTGACCTGAAGGTTTTCTTGAAAATACAAGTTAACGCAAAAGGATTTTTGACAAGTGAGGCAGTGAAACTCCAGGCTAAAACCTAAAACCTCTCTAAATCATCTGACTTTGAAAGTCAGGTCACGATCAGGATTCTTTTTTCTTTCCTTTGTTTATTTATTTTTTTTATGTTGCACATTGTCTTTAATATAGTGAACAAACTGGCACAGAGGCTGCTTAGTGTTTTTCACCATCCAGGACGTCTGCCGCCGTTACCTGAGCAGTAATTCTGCCCCGTTGACTCTGGCGTCTCAGCTAGGATTTGTGCTTTTGTTTGCGTTAAAACATTCAGCGGCGTGTGTGCTGAGGTGTGTGTGCTGAGGTGTGTGTGCTGCTGAAGTGTGTGTGCTGAAGTGTGTTTACTGTGTTTCTGTGTGCTTCCAGCTGTGCATCAACCTGACCAATGAGCGGCTGCGGCAGTTCGTCTCTCAGGTGCTGTTCCTGCAGGAGCAGGCCGAGTGCCGGCAGGAGGGCATTTCCATGGAGACCCCCTGCTCCCACAGCAACCACCCTGTTATTCTGGACTTCTTCCTTCAGGTGGTCCAGGCCTCTGGTTTCAACCAGTCTGCTCCAGTGTGGTCTCTTGATGTTTTTTTTTTTTTTTTTTTTTTTTTTATGTGATTCAAGCAAAAAAGCAGCTTAAAATAGATAAATTTAAAAGAAAAATAACCGAGAGCTGTTTCTGCTTGTATTTTTTATATATTAATATCGACCAAAAAAACAAAAACAAAAAAACAAACCTACTGAAACAAAGGAACATGTAGTTTACGTTGGAGGGAGAGCTCTACCTCTAGACCAGTGGTCCCAAACCCCCGGGCTGCGCAAGAAAAAAATAGCTATTTAGGTTTTATTTATTATATAAGTCTGAACAAGCTTTTATTTTGAAAAATCTTTTAATTTTGAAAAACGAATGGATTCTCTCGGATACATCTCGCTCACTTGAGCGCCAAAATTTAACCCAGCTAGCAAAATGAGTAAGAAACAGACGTCTTTGTAAAGTTTCCTTGTGAAGGAGAAAATGAACAGTAAAGAGAAAGAAGAAAAGAAAAAGAAAGATTTAACGGACAAAACCAAGAGTCCTAAAGAAATATGGATTTATCACCACAGCTGATTCCCACGTGTTATGTTTTTAATGGATACCGAGGATGTTACCAGAGACTTTGATGTTATATTCATGTTATGTAATTAGCGTAATATAACGAGGACACACACCCCCACCCCCCATCCCCCGTTCCGCAGTAAAATTATAAGGCAGTGATTCCCAAAGTGTGGGCCGTGGCCCCCTGGTGGGCTGTCGTGGTACTGCAGGTGGGCCGTGAGAGGTCATTAAAAATAGACAAATATGTTTTAAATCCTCGATATTTAAAAAAAGGTTTTAATTACTGTAAAATATTTATTACGTGATTTAAAAATATTTAGGAATAATAAAACAAACCAGTTAAGTGTTATTCTACTGTCATCTTATGACACGTCACCTTATTTGTTGACCCCTTACATTAATATTGGAATGAAGCTTTTAAGTCTTGTATGTTGATTACAGTGGTGATTAACGAGTGGGCTTTTTCACATTTCAAATTGGGCCTTGATGTTCTGAAGTTTGGGAACGGCTGTTGTAAGGTACTGACCGGTCCGCAGTTACAAAAACGTCGGGGACCACTGCTTTAGGGGATCGATAGCAGCGGCACGAAGAATAATGCATTTACTAGGATCAGATATGCTTTGTTAAATATGAGCAAACATAAATAACACGTGAGCATCGGTTTGTGCCCCCCCCCCCTTTCCCAGAAGCCTCAGGGACTCCTGTGTGTCCTGGACGAGGAGAGCCAGAGCTCACGGCCCGCGGAGCAAACACTGTTCAAGAGGCTGTCGACCCAGCTGGACGCCGGGCCGGTACGAGGCCTTTCTCTCACCACCAAGGACGGAAACGGCAACCCCCCACCCAAAGACCAGGGCCCGGCCTTCACCGTCAGCCACTACGCAGGACAGGTGCGTCTGTGGTTACAGGTGGAGGTGTCTTAGTTTAGATTACAGCTGTTTTTATCCGTGGTTTCCAGTAGTCCCGTCTCCATGACTGTCTGTCTGTGTTCAAGATAACTCAAACAAAAGTTATGGTTGGATTTTGATGAAATTATCAGGAGTTGTCAGAAATGTGAAAAGGAAGAACTGATTTCATTTTGGCTGTGATCCGGAAGAAATCCTGGATTCTGGATCACTTTCAAATTTTGGATAACAATGCAGTCAATGGGGCCACAAATTTTGTATCTCAATATCTCCGTTAATTATTGCCCAAAACTCATGAAATTTGACTCAGGGATTGACAATGAGAACCTCTATCAAATTTCAAAGGCTGATCCAGATCTGATCCAGAAGGCGGGTTTTAACACAATCTGTAAATCGCTATATGGGGGAACTATCTGGGCTCTCAGAGTGCTTTTCTAGTTTATTATATGAATTTTCAAGATGCAGGTTAAAAAAAGATTCAGTTGGAAGTCTGGAGTCAGTCGTTTCCTCCAGAGATTGAAAATACAGTGAAGAAACTAAACCATAAAAATGTTCCTCGTTTTGCTGTTTTGCATACACAAAAAAAAAAAAAATTGTAAAAATTGTTACATTTTTTTATTTTAGATTTCAAAGCCACACGTGCAATAGTCTGGGGTTTATGAGAAATTTAAAAGACCAGTTACGTCTTTGATGAAGGAACGATCTCCTGAGGAGGAACCAGACTGACATGACTGACACAAAACTGGTTATTCGGTTTAAATTCAGAACTAAAAGAGGAAATCACCGCTTTTAAGTCGCTAAAAGTCAATTCTGAAAATAATTGTGATGCCGCGTCAAACTCAAACATACCGTGATTCTTACGTTGACATCAGTATAAAGATGTTTCATGTTTTTCCACACCATCAAGGTGTCCTCAAAGCACTTTACAACCTCTCATTCACCTGTTCACACATTCACACACCAGTGGGCGGCTGCCGCCATGCAAGGCGCTGCCGGACCCGCTGGTCAGTTGGAGCCGGGATCAAACCGGTAACCTTTCAGTGACTGGACGACCTGCTCTGCCAACTATCCACCCAAAAATCTGTGGCTGATCTTCAGGCATGAAAGGCATCCAGAACAAAAAAAACATGCAACATCCCTGGAGAGATGAATCATCGTGGAGCGATTCAGATGGGCTGAAGATCTTCAGTTGGTCAGCATCCATCCATCCATCCATCCATCCATCCTTCCATCCTTTTATACCCACTTCTTCCTATTCCAAACTGCTAAAGGCAGTGGGCCGCCCTGGATGGATTGTCATTTTATCAACAAGTAGTTCGTGCTGAGGATAATTGGAAAGTTGCATCTTCGTCCCTCTACAGAGAATCATCAAACAATTCCAGAAATCTTAAAGAAACTCAATACCTAAAGGGAAAAGGGAGCAAATCTAAGCTGGATACCTGTTATTTCAATCTCAGATAGCATTTAAGAGCGCTCTGTGAAAACAGGAAGCCTCATATTAACTTCAGAGGTATCTGGGGTGGACCGCCGCACGGTGGAAACATGAGCTGTGGTCGGACAAATTGGGTTTACTGGTCTTCTTTTTTGGAAGAGGTGGCTGCTGTTTGATGAAAAGGATCATCCAGGCCGTTTTTAAGTCCCGATCCAGTCCAAAAGTCAGGCTCTGCGACGGCGTGGGGTCGCCACAGCAAAGATACTTCACACTTCTGGCACAATGAGGTTTTAGAGCGACACAAGCTGCATCTTTTCAGCAGGATGATGATATTCTGTTGTTTTTCTAGAGCAGCCTTTCTCAACCGGGGTGTCGTCTGGCTGCTTCAGGGGTGTCGTCCAAAAAATGACCTATTCTGACATTTCATATACAGTGGTACTTCTACTTATGGATTTCTACATATGAAATTTTCAGGTTACGAAACGCCTCAAAGGAAAAATATTGCCTCTTTTTACGAAAGAAATTTCAGGATACGAAAGTCATAAATCCAGTAGCGCTGCTACTGAACGTAAACATAGCTGTCGGCTCTGTATCTCGGTTTGAAAGCGGTGTGTCCGAGCTGCTCTGCCATTGGCTATCGCTTAGCATCTTCCTGGCATCCCATTGGCTAGGAGGGCCCCTTGTCTGTATAAGCGTAACCCAGCAACCAGGTAAACGAACAATTTTTACCTCCACCAAGGAGGTTATGTTTTTGCCGGCGTTTATCTGTCTGTCTGTGTTCAAGATAACTCAAAAAGTTATGAAAGGATTTTGATGAAATTTTCAGGAGTTGTCAGAAATGTGAAAAGGAAGAACGGATTTCATTTTGGGTGCAATCCAGAGGAAATCTTTCAAATTGTCGATAATTGTTGCGTTTAGTGGAGGTCTGCGCTCTCTGGGTGCTTTTCTAGTTCTAACATGTTTTTCTTACAGGTTTTTATGTAATTTCATGAATTATTTATAATTTATTTAAAAAAAAAATTATGTTTGAATTTTGGGGGCTTGGAACGTGTTTCGTAATTTTCAGGTCACAAAACTACTTCCAGAACCAATTAATTTCGTAAGTAGAGGTACCACTGTATAAATATATGAATGCAATATATACATATATGAATATATGAATACATAAATACATAATTTTTGCCTATGAATGAATGAATAAATAAATAAGATACATAATTGGACATGAAATGAATAGTAAAAATATGTCTCATATGTACATTTCCCAATGTTAACAACGTCAGTACGGGGTCAGCGTAAGGTCAGCGTGACTGCCCAGTTAGCTTACGTCTTAATATCATTTAACCGCTGGAATTTTATTTCACAGATAGCAAAGAGAACTTTTTAGCAGCATCATGGATGGTTTTCTAAAAAGAAAAGCCCCACAGGAACGGAACATCACAGAGGAGCCGACTTCTTCATCAAGCCTTCATCCACCAGCTCTGAATCTGCTCCATAGGTAGCAAAGCTAGCTGCTAGCGATAAGGCTAAAAAGAAGCAATACAAGGATGATGGATGGAAGCAAGCACATCACGGATGAAAAGAAGCTTTCCTGCTGAGGCCTACTCTGGTGCAGTTATCCTGTTCAGGTTATTTAAACTAAATAAACGGGACGGATGCATTTACAGTCAGAGCGATGCAGTGTTGCTTTGGATTATATTTTACTCTGGGGTGTCGTGAGATTTTATTCACTTTTAAAAGGTGTCGTGACTGAAAAAAGGTTGAGAAAGGCTGGTCTAAAGGCGTGATGGAGGGAAGAGAGGCCGTGTTAACGGACCGGTCTGCTCGACCTCGGAGAATTTCCAATCCCACAATGCAACTGTTACTCAAGGTGTTGTCGGCACCTTGAGGATGTGTTTGCAGGAGCTGTGGAGGAAACCCCCCCCCACCCCCCTCCTGAAATCTCATGACCTGGCGTCCGCAGTGCCAGGAGGGCGTTTGAATGGTTAACTTGTAAAGAGGAATGCTGGTATTCCGGCTACTTCTGGAACGCCTGGAATGCAGAAATTGGTTTATATTAACAAATGAGATGAAGCTGACGGGGGGGGGGGGGGGGGGGGGGGGGGGGGGGGGGGTTTTTAACATTCAAAACAGTCTTTCAACAGGTTTTTAACGCTGTGGTCAGCTCAGCAGCCCCCCTACTACCAGACTTTTAACTGAAGGGTTCATGTTGAATGTATTCTGGCCTGTAAATGCGTTTATGAAGCACCCAGACGAGTGTCTCATTGTGATTTGTTTTTCCTGCCAGATTTCTTATGACCTCACGGGATCTCTGACTAAAAACAAGGACTCCCTCCCCCAGAATCTGCTGTTTACGATGAAGTGTGAGTACCCGCCGAATAACAGACATATTAACACATCATTGTGGCGTCAGAGCGCCGGGGCACAAAGACGCACTCATGTTTAAAACAGCAGCGAACAGCAGCTCTCCTTGTCCTGGCGTGCGTTGTGTGTTGCGCCGCGCGTAGCGTGTGAGAGCGCGTTGGGTCGCGTGCGCGGCAGACGCCGTGCGCGGGTACATTGTCTATCGGCGTTGCCAGATGTGGGTGTTTATGGCTACCGGGACACAAGCGGTAGTTGTGCGACTGCCAGCCGGGTCTCGGGTCCAGCAGCCTAATGGCTGTAATTTCCATGATGGAGCTGAACCTCTAAATGCTCGCCCTTCTCTCGTGTTTGGCTGTTGTCCCTCCGTCTGACAAATGGATATATTACAGCCTTTCATCCATCCACAGACATATACAATGTGATTTTTTTTCTCTCTCGCTTATTCAAAACTTGCAATTCAACTCAGTTTATTTATATAGTGCCAATTAGCATCAAAGGTCATTTCAAGGGATCCCCCCCCCCCCCCCCCCCCCCCCCCATCCTGACTGTGCGCAGGGCTGCTGGCATTTGCCGATTGTGCTAGTAAAAGTGGCATATTATGCTAGTGGCAGTGCTCGTTTTTTGCCCAAATTATGCTCAAATTATGCTCGCTTTTCAAAATTATGCTACTTTTTAAAAAAATTATTCTGTGCACAAACTTCACAACTCACAAGACAAGTTTGAAAATGTATTTTATGAACCCTGGCCTGACGTTCTGGGCCCGGTTGTTCAAAACCTGGGTAACTTTATCCGGTGGTTAGGCCTATACAGCGGATAAATCTTAAATATGAATTAATATAATTAATATTAATCTTAAATAATTCTTGAATTTCTCCCTTGGGGGATTATTAAAGTATTTTGAATTGAATTGAAATGAATTGAAATCTGCTATCCAGCGGATAGTGATCCAGCGAACAAAAATAGGTTGCACAAAGCCTGGATAGTGTGGTGGATAACTATCCGCGGATAGCTTGCTAACCATCGCGTGTAGCAGAGCGTGACACAGTTTGCTCAAGGTTTTGCACTTAAATGGCCTCCAGTTACCATGGTAAAGTATGCAAATTTCGAGTAAACAACGAACTGTATGCACGCTAGCAGCGCGCGCTGGGTTTCAAAACAAATAAAAACAAATACAGTGAAAACTAAACCATGCAGTTTCTGACAAAGCCCTGGATTACAAATTTAACCTTGAATAATCTCGCTCGTTTCTGAACCACGCAGTCTGGCTTGACTTCTCTAATTCGTTCTCTAACAGTTAATTAGCGCTTGTTATATTGAAGCATCACACTCGCTTGCAAGTAATGGAACCAACTGTTAATAGTTATCTATCATTTTTAGTAGCTGAGATCTTCGTTTTCTTGAATTATTCTAAAATTGTGCTATTAAGACAAGAAAATATACGGATTATGCTAGCAGTGCTACTTATGGAAAAAGGGCAAAAAATATGCTCAATTCCTCAGATTATGCCAAAAATTATGCTAGCACAATCGGCAAGAGCCTAGTGGGCAAGAAACGCTTCCTTTTAACAGGAAGAGGCCCCCAGCAGAACTAGGTTCAGGTTGGGGGGGGCCTGAGAAGACGGGACAGACAATCCAAACTAAGGACGGGAATTGATAAGGTTTTTCTGATTCTGATTCCTTTATCGATACTGTTTAACGATTTGATTCTTTATCGATTCTCTTATTGATTCTAATTTGGAGAAAAAGGAGAACAAACAGTTTTATCAGCATCAATTTTTTTTTTCTTAGAAGTCACGACCTTAACAGCGAGGTCAAAAGAGGCCCAAAGCCTGGATAACGTGTTAACTGTTGTAATATGTAACTGTGCAAATGTGTAAAACTTACTAACAGATTTTTCCTAATGGAAATGAAAAAAATCTCCCTTTTAAAAGGATATATGAGCTCACTAAGCACTCAAAAATAATAATAATAAAGAAAGATAAATACTATCAAATACAATGGAACAGTGCATAGTACAAATCTGCAAATACTATGAAGAATTAACAATTCTTTTGCAGAAAAATAATCATGTCTTCCAGCCTCTGAACCAGCCAGACTCTCTCTCTCGTCACGGTCATCTTCTAAATGTAATGCAGAAGGCATTCGTTTAATAGCATAGCGCTAATGTTATAGCGTGTTTTACAAAGAAGCACATAGGCAGCGGGATAGCTACTAACCAGAGTTACCAGAGGTGATCTTAGCTTGGCTACTGCTGCTGGGTTGAGATCCATCAGTCTGAAGGGTCAAAAACACGACACTCATTATCGCATGTTGTGTGCGCAAATGTTTCTGCATGTTAGCCGTGTTCCCTCCCGACGCTGTTATCTCCACTTTACAATGACTGCTAGTTGCCTTGCCTTGCCATCTTTCTTTGGTGAAGTGAAGCCAAACTTTGGAGCGTTTGAACCTGGTGGGCGCCATTGTTGTTTACAACTGCAATGCGCGTGCTAAACCTACGTAGCTTAATCACGTAAGTGCTTTTGGAATTGACTGTGCGTAACTTGCGTAAATTACGTGAGATTCGTGCTGGTTGGAATCGATAAGAGAATCGCTGGATAAACTGCCAAATGATTCCATGGAATTGAAACACACGGAACCGATTCTCTGCAGGAACCAGTTCTCGATTCCCAACCGTAACTCCAACAGCTACAGAAAAAGATCTGAAAAACTTGCAATAGGAAAAAAGAAACATGGAGCTCCACGAATGGAGGTTGAAGCAAACAGAGCGGGCCCAGGATCAACCAAGGAAGGCCCAATCATGGCCCGCCCGGTGGCCCGTATACAGAGGCTACAGTCCTCGACGCGTGGTTGTGGGTTCGACTCCTGGCCCGTGCACCCCGTTCTCTCTCTGCAAGGAAAGTAGTGCCAAAAAAAAAAGGTCCAATGAGATTTGTGGGGCTGTGTGCCTGCAGGTTTTAGATGTTTCCCTCCTTCTTCACACCCTGATACAAGTGACTGTGTTATTAACAGACATTGTGGTGAGCTTGATGACACGTTGATGACGGCCATTAATTAGGATCAGGTGTGTTAAAGCAGGGAAACATGAAAAACCTGCAGGACAGCGGCCCTCGAGGACTGACTATGGCCTTCGCTCGTAGCTGTGACGTTTTAGCGTTGACCATCGAAGGAAAACAACAACGGTCCTGTCAGCCGCCTGGCAGCGCTGCTTTTGTTGCGCTTTAACAGCAAATCCACGCTTTAACAGCAGAAAAGACGTAAGCTGTACGGACGGTCTCCTCTGAAGTTTTTGCAGCTTTCGAAGCTCTCTGGTCCTCAACTAATTATGTTCAGCAGAGCAGTTGGTGCCATGACGACAGTGAATTCCATCTCACATTACTGCCGTCTTAAATTTTATATCCAACTCACATGAGCGTGTTTTCTGGAGAATTATCCAGTTGGCTCTCACTTTTTCTTTCTTTTTTTTTTTTTTTTGGTACAAGAATGTGGCTTCATTCCTTATTACGTCCATTATATTGGAAAACAAAACAGTAAAAATGTTCCCTGAAATCCCATCAAAGAAGCGGCAAGTAAACGCAAGAAAGAAAAAGATCACGTCTCCAGTAGCTCGAACTAAACTTTTCCACTGAGACCCGTGACTGGTGCTAATCATGGAGGCGCTTTCTCTCTCATATGTTCATTTTATCCGTCGTTACGGTGAACGTGCTGCCTGACGGACGTTTGACGTGTTCACTGCCAATAAAAAAACTAAAGGGGGAAGCTTTACAAAGTTATTAACTGTTAACATTCACTTCACTTCTTACAGATTGCAGTGAGAGTTGTGACTTTTTTTTATCTTGTCACTGTATATAATTATTTATGAGTCCCAAACTCCCCCATGATAGTTTTCATTAGGGATGTACGATAACTGTTTTTTAAAACTGATCATTTTCAGCTCCTAAAGGCCGATGCCGATAACCGATAACACACACATACAGCATTTTTTCTTCAGTTTCTTGTTCATTTTAATACCTGGTACCACTAAACGTCATCATGTGACTAAAACAGACAGAAAAGAAACACTGAATGCATAAAGCATGTTTTTGGCAGTACAACGCCATAGCTATTGATGTAAAAAACTTAAGGATTTAGGTTATAATCAAGAAAACCATGAAATGGTAAGATTCAGCTCTTAAATAAAACCTTATGAGCAATCTTTGTGGTTATCTTATGTTTGTCCACACAAATTCCTTTATTGTTCCATTAAATGCAGAAACTGAAGAAAACGTCTAATATTTTTTCCATGACTGTATACCTAAGACCATTACATCAATACTATGAACAAAACCAAAAACAGTTTTGACTCTTTAAATGAACAGGTATTTATTTTTTTCAATGAAAAACTATTGACAAGACTCTCATTTTTGTAAATCTATCAAACAAACCTATTTGATATCTCACATCAACTGACTGATATAAAAAAATAAAGGCTCATTGAACTGATGGAAATACATGCATCAGAATTACTAACTGAAAAAGTGACTTCAAGAAGTTTACAAAAAGTAAATGTGAAGCAAGTTAGATTCTAACACTTCTCTCTTCTTCCCATTATTGCCTGTGGGCCATCTTTGGCAAATTTCTTGGATTTTTCAAAAGCCTCGTTGATGTATGTAAGTCCTGGTGATCTCTTTGGTGCTAGCTTGCTCACGTTAGCATTAGCTCACGTTAGCGCAATTTCAAAACTTTAAAAAGCTTGTGCTATTTTTCCTCCTCGTGGAATTAGCTATCTCTTTGAAGAAACCAGGCCATGTTGTTTGTTTCATCATCACGCTGTGCCAGGCTGCATTCAAGTTAACGTAACCTCTGTTCCCTCGTTTTGCTAGTTGTTCTGTTATGTGTAACATGTGACCAGTTTCTTTTCTACAGCTGATTGCTGTCATTAAAAAGACGTTACCTGTCGGTGATGAGCTGTTGGAATAACTTCTGGACTCCCGTTTGTCTTTCTCTGATTACTGCGTCAACCCGCCAGCATCTTTAACCTTCTGTTGCTTCCTCGCTCTCGTTTCTCCGTTCTCTCTCTTTTTCAATTCAAAAAATTAAATTCAAAAATACTTTATTAATCCCCCAAGGGGGAAATTCAGTTTCAGTACACCAGTCTGGTGTACTAGAGGAGCTGCCGGCGTCCAGCGCTCCTTTTCATGCCCGGTCCCATGGTCCGAGTGCTAACTCCAGTTAAAACAGCCGTTAAAACAGTTAACAGCTGTTAGAACCAGTATATCTCCATAATGATGACCAGTGAGATATCTCCAGGTCAGAGGAGGAGACACCGATGAACCAAACCGTCTCCTCTGGGAAGACCGAGCTCCATTCAGTCCAGCGAGTGACGGAGCCGACCGTCCCAGAGCCCGGTTCATCATGCGGACCGGACCAGGCCGTTGTCGTCTCCCCCGGCGGTGCTGGGCCCCACCAGGTCACCAGACGGCCCCTGCCAGGTCAGCTGACCCATCCGGCGTGTAGACAGCTGGACGGGGGCAGCACGCCGCCGCCGCGCTACGTCGGGGGCTCCCGTCCCGGCTCCGTGACGCTGCAGCCCGGATCCAGTAGCGGTGGTTGCCGCGGGTAGCAGTTCAGGACTACTTAGCTTAGCTTTCCCGAACCGGCCTCCAGCGGCGGCAGGTCTCCAACTGCCGCAAGAGGACCGATCCGCCCCCTGCAGACAGTATGTAGACATCCGACCGCAGATCACCACAAACCGGGCACAAACTGGAGCGTCCAGCGTCAAGCGTCCAGCGTCCAGCGTAGCAGAGACAAGTCCCCGGAGCAACAGCGAGAAGCGTCCATGCCAGGCGTCGTCCGGATTTGCTCCATTGTTCATATCAGAGCCACTTTCACTTCACTCTGGGTTTATAAATTACCTCGGTGTAGTTGTGGACCGCTAAATGTGTTCCTATCCGCACTCCCCCCCCCTTCCTTCCTTTATTACATCCTCTATGATTTCTTTTCTTTCCGCTCACCCCCCCCACCGATACTGTTGCTCCTTTCACCCTTATTTTCTTCTCGAATGTGTTTTGTGCCTGACAGCCAGCGAGAGCGTGTTACTGCAGCAGCTCTTCCAGCCCAAGCTGACCCAGACCGGTTCCCTGGTGCCGGCGGCCCAGAGCCGCCTGGGCCTGAGAGGGCCCAAAGCAGCCCTGTTGCTCCACAGGACGCCGCCAGCCTCCCTGGTCAACGCCGCTCCTGTCCCCCAACAGCCCCGACGGTATCACGATCTCACCAAGGTAAAGCAGTGACGGGGGGGCAAACATCAGCTCATAATCACATTTCTCCTGCTGCCGTTTGAAACCGGGCCAACGACTGGTTAAACAGAGCTTTCTGTTTCAACTGGTAACCGACTGGCTTGGCTATCAACGGAAAAACAGGGACGGTATTTTTGGAAAAAAAGAAAAAAAGGGGGGGAAAAAAACGCATCTAATTTAAGCTACTTCCCACAACAGATCTATATATAAACCTCTGGGAATTGGATCTGTTTGTGCAGCCAAGCAAAAGATAAAAACTCTCCAAGAATGCGTACACAAGCCCATTAAGTTCAGACTTGAGCGCGCTCATTCGTTTCTCTCAATCGTTGAAACAAGTGGCACACCTTTAAAAAAAAAAGAAAAGAAAGTTATTTTGCCGGTCCCTTTAGTGCAGTGTCGTTTCTCCTTTCCTTTGATCTGCTTCATTGTTCTGGAAAAGTGCGGTTGTTGAACAGCGTCTGTGATTGTGTAACCTCCAGGAGGTCCAGTCTCTGTGGCTCATTAGCCTTCAGGAGTAAAGGCTTATATAAGGCCTCCTTCACCTCCCCGGTCTCCTTATACTGCAGGACCTGGGCCTGCGCTGTTGTGTAAGACTGTAAATACAAAAATTATAGCGCAGTAAATGCCATGGGCCATGTTAGGCTTTAAAGTATAAAAAACTCATAACCGGTACTGAGTCCTCCAGTGGGACCGTTCAGTATAATTGCAAACATCACGTCCAGAATCAGAGACGACCAAATGTTTTGATCGTTACTAAATGGCCACGGTCAGATCTGATGTTAATACATGCTGATTGTAATGTAATAGAGTTGTGAGCCTTAGAGGCACCCGTAGCTACGTGATCAGAAATACGTGATGTGGAAGCGGAACAGGTGTTAGTGCGGTTGTTTGGAGTTATGGCTGTTGTACAGAAGTACATTAAAGTTTGATAAAACTTAGTCAGGTTGTCAAGCCTCCTAAATATAATATGGTGTCAGAAGTGGGATGATGTTTTCTTATTTCCTTCTGTTTGTCTCTTAAATTCCCCAGATCTTGAAGAAAAAAGGCTCCAGCTCTTTCCTTCAACAGCTGGAGCGTTGTGGACCCGTCACGGTGGCCGTCCAGCTGCGGGTACGAGCTCTTCCTGCTGTTTGCATGTAGATGCACCAAACCATTTATTTATTTATTTATTTTTTTACCGTTTTGAATTTGGCCAAATCAGTTAGCGTGCATCGCCTCATAGTCGTTACAGCGGGTCTCACGGCTCCGCAGCCGTCGGACGCCGAGACCCGCTTTCATAACTATAAAAAAAAAAAAAAAAACGACGATGCTCAGCTTGGCAGGGGAAGCATCTCGGTGTCGACCCGGTGACGCAAGGAGGCTGAGATGTGGTCTAGAGAAAGCAGGTAGCTCCGGTCTGAATGAAACCAGTGTGTTGCACAATCAGAGCTGTGGGATTGTGGGAGACGAGCCCCTCAGGGGGAAGGAGAGAGGGCCGGAGAACGACGGCGTCCCAGCCAATCAGGAGGCCGTCCGCACGAATGAATGAACAATGAACAACAGCCGGCGCGCTGTGGATGTGTCGGGGGGGGGGGGGGGGGGGGGGGGGGTCGTCAAAGCGCTGGATCCCGTAGCTGAGATTAAAGAGAGTATTTGCTCCGGAGTGATGTCAGTTCGAGGAGCGGCAGCAACCCAGATGTGAGTGTTTACGCACATCTGTGTGGCCTCGGACGCAGTATTTTTGCATTCAGGGTTTGGGGAAAAAAAAAAAAGTTCTTTCAACCACCTTCCGAAAGAGTAAAACAGCTCTTTCATTTTTGCTTCCTGCGGAGGGAAGACGCACACCCAAAAAAAGTCCGACCACATTGTCACCGCCGCAGTGTAATCAATCTTAATTTAAAAAGAAAAAAAAAAAAAGAATGGAACTTTAAGAGAAGAAGCTGGTGTTTTACTCTGTCATCCAGGTCGTGGTAAATCTGGAAGGCTTAAATCAAGGCAACTGGATTTCTTTCTTTCTTTTTTTTTCCTCTTTTTTTTTTTTTATTTGCGCATCGTGATGAGTCTAAAAAGCCTTTCTCCTCTTCAACCATCAACAGAGACGAGCACAAATAAATAAATAAATAAAATCAATCCCTTCTCCCTTTTCCTACTTTCAGAACTCGCTTGGCAGAAATGATGAGCAAACTGCAGACCTGCACCCCCCACTTCGTGGAGTGCGTGCGCCCCAACGCCAGCGGCCAGCCGGACACTTTTGACAGCTTCCACGTGTCCGCCCAGCTGCAGTACATCGGGGTGCTGGAGATGGTGCGGGTGATCCGCTACGGGTACCCGGTCCGGATGTCGTTCCCGGGCTTCCTCAGCAGGTCGGTGCCGAGCTCGATTGATAAACGGTGCATCTGCAGTCATGGAAAAAAAAATTAGACCACCATTTTTTTCTTCAGTTTGTTCATTTTAATACCTGGTACCACTAAACGTCATCATGTGACTAAAACAGACAGAAAAGAAAACACTGAATGCATAAAAGCAGTGTTTTTGGCAGTACAACGCCATAGCTATTGATGTAAAAACTTAAGTGATTTAGGTTATAATCAAGAAAACCATGGAAAATGGTAAGATATCAGCTCTTAAATAAAACTCTCATGAGCAACGTTATGTTTGTCCAAACAAATGTACCTTTAGTTGTACCAGGCATTAAAATGAACAAGAAACTGAAGAAAACAAGGGTGGTCTAATAATTTTTTCCATGACTGTATCCTGTCTCTGGTCCCGTCCCAGCGTCTTCCTCTAAAGCTCTTAAAGATGATGTTTTTCTGTCTCGGGTGCCCAGCTGGGCGGTCGGACTTCGCTAACAGCGGGTCACCGCGGCCTCCGTCCGCCGTCGGTACCGCAGGTCCGCGCGCGCCCACGCACAAGGACGCGTAAAAAAGTCACAGCAACCTTTCCGTTAGAGCTGCAGTTTGGCCGTTAATGTCCTCTTTGACAATTATAGGACCATCGCTGCTGATAAATGTCCCTGCTCCTGAGTCAGCCTGACACGAATGCTTCGGTCCTGTCTGAGGTCGGTTTGTCCCCACCCCCCCCATCAGATGCTTAACACTTTTACTTCTTTCACTTCCTGCCACTCTGGTAAAGTAATACATCTCTTTGTACCACACATCATTTATTTCTCAAGCGTTTTTCTTTATGGTTTTATTGTCAAGCAGCAGAGAGCATGATGGGAACCTGTCATGTCTCCCCCCCCCTGAACAGATTGCCTGATCTTCTCTGCAGGGTTTTTTTTTTTTTTGCTTTAAGTGTCTGTCCTGGTCTCCCATCCTCAGTTCAGCTCTCGTCCTCCGTCTTACCGCCGCTCTCTTTCTGTCCCTGGCTTTTTGAGGATAAAGGGATTAACGTCCACATTCTTGTCAGATAACTGGAGACGACAAAGCTGGTCACATGAACCAGGACATGACAGTGGAATGATGTCAGATGGAGAGATTGGGAAGGCTGTGACATGACAGAGTTTGGCATTAATGATCATTTTTAGTAATTTGGCAATCATTACAAAGATTTATCTGGAATTACGTTAAGAGCGTAATTCCCCTGAAGAGAGGAAATACAGCTGTGATGACATGAGGAGAGAGAAGTCTGGTCCTCTACTCAGCTCCCTCCTGGAGGCTGATTTTAAGAACAAAAAGTGAACATTTATTGGAGCAGAAAAAACATAAAAGCTGTCAACGTTGGGGATGTTAAAGTATAAGCGCTACAGGATAGTTGAAGTTAAAGTGTGTCGCTGTGAGAGGAGACATCTGCAGAACAATAAAGCGCTGTTTCCGTCTGTTCATTCAGCCAAAACGACACCACGTGAATTTAAAACTGAATGAGTCAGTTTTCAGGCCGATCCACGTCCACATCGGCGCTCCAGCTCTACGCCAGAAGAGCCGCGATGAGCATCACACGTCCACCCACGTATGTGTGTGTACGGGGGAAAAACGGTCAGAAAACCCATCTGGAAGTCATCTCTGCTGCAGACGGCGCTTATAATGACGTCCCTCTATTTCTAACGCAGACTGGAGCTGCGTAACAGCTTATAGCAAATGTGACCAATGTGTTCCACTCAAGTTAAAGTTAGAAGAAAAAGAGATCAGAACAGAGTAGAAAGCAATAAACTACAAAATCTTTTTCCAAAATAAATTAGCATAACATTATTTAAATTGATTTTTTTTTCAGTCCGTGCAAAGAAAGCTAATTATTAAAGTGCCTGTTTTCCAGGCAGACACCTTCTTTATCGGTGCCGCTGCAGCCGTGTCGGACAGAAGCGAAGGGTTCAGATCATATTAGTTTTTTCCTCCAGATTTTACTTGTCTGACTTCGTCTAAATCATTCACAAGTTCATATGCAGAAAGGAAGCCCTCTCGTTAGAATAAAGGTGAGTCAGGTAGCAGGTGGGGCACAAATCTCCCTCTGTAATATCCGCAGCTCGGGTTTGTCTTAAAACAGGGCTGCAGGCTCAGTGTTCACCTGAGACCTGTAGTCCCAGACTGGTTCATAGCGAGGACAGTGACATCAGGGTGGGGGTTATCTTTTCATAATGACGAAGTAGGCTTGGTGAATCAGAGCAGGATACGCGGCGGCTCAGGGGAACGAATCACCGCGTGAATCTGTGCAACTACATCATCATTTCAAAGAGGCTTTCAGGTTCGTCCGTGCACACCGGACCACAACAGTTTCATTTAAAAACCCGTAATGGTTCTGCAGTAGAGCAGAAACATCCTGTTTTTGAGGTTTAGGTTTGCCGGTGTAACATGGATGCCAGGTGTTACCATAACCGCCAGGTGTTACCGTAACTGAAGCTGACGTCGATGTGGCGTAAGGATGCGTCTTTGAGCTTCTCCGATATCAGCCAAACCAATCTGTCCAAACACCTGGCCGTTATTAGACCCTGTTTACACCTGGCATTAAAATGCATCTTGATATTTGTCTCGAGTGACAAGTTGTGATCAATGTACAAAAACACAGGTGCACGATGTCCACCTTCAAACACCAAGGGCCTGATCTTCAACCAGATCTCCTAAAGCCGCTATTTAGAGGTAGCTGGAGCTCCAACTGAAGGTCCTGGGAGATGACAGTTCCCAGGAAGTGGAAAGACTCCACAGTGTCAATAGTGGAGTCACAGGGGGTGATGGGGCAGGGGGGCTGAGTTCTTCCTATAGTCCACAACCATCTCCACTGTCTTTAGAGCGTTGAGCTCAAGGCTGTTCTGGCTGCACCAGGTCACCAGGTGGTCAACCTCCTACCTGTAGGCGGAACTCGTCACCATCAGTGACCAATGAATTTGGTCAAATGAATTTCAAGCAGGTCATTCACCTTGAACTCACCTGTGGACAACGACCCAAAACACACATCAAAAAGCACCCAGGAATGGTTCAACAGAAAATGCTGGACCGTTCTAAAGTGGCCAGCAATGAGTCCAGATTTCAGTCCCATTGAACACCTGTGGAGGGATCTGAAAATGGCAGTTGGAAGAAGGCACCCTTCTAATCTGGGTCAACTGGACCAGTTTGCAAAAGAAGAGTGGGCCAAACTGCCTGTAGAGAGGTGGAGGCATCTCACTGAAACCTGTAGGAAGCGTTTGACAGCAGCCATTTTCTCAAAAGATGTGCTACCAAATATTGAATTCAAGGTGTCAATACTTTTGCCACAGCAATTTCCGTGTAATATATTATTTAAAATGAAATATTAAGTTCTGATTAAAAAACAAAGTTTTTGTGTTATTATTAGTTTAATAAAGAATTTGAGACACCAAATACTTTTGTCAATTTCAACTTATTTTACAGACATTTGGAGATGTTTGGTCTTTATGTGCAAGGGTCCCAAAACTTTCAGCCATGACTGTATATAAATATAAATATTCTCACACATACAATTCCTATCAGCTACCTGAAAGTCCCAGATAGTTGGTGTCCTCCCAGTAAACACGCTCTGGTCATCTATGGTTTAACTGGCGTGCAAGCCGTTTAAGATGATCTCTGCTATTTTATCAGGGGTTCAACTGAGGCTAAATCACTCTTTTATACAAGCGTTAATTCAAGAGGTGGAGACGTTTGTGCACGTCCACATGTGACCAGGTGGATGCACATTGATGCCATTTGAAAGCGCTCTTGTACGCGCCCGCAACCCATGATCGCAAGATGGCGAGTTTGCGGAAAGGGCATAAGACACGCCCATTGCCACACCTACAATGTGAGTAAGTCAGTCGGCATAACGGGTAGCGGCTTTAGGGAGCGGAAGATTGCATTCGCGGTTAGCGGAGGTTCCTAAACCCGCAATTTGCAGGTAGCGGCTAGCAGCTAGTGAGAGGTGTACAATCAGGGCCCAAATAAGTTGTTGTCTTTTATCTTTGGTAGAAGATAAAAGGTAGAGAGGTAGAAATAGAAATTTATCAGACTGATATTAATAGTTTAACCATATATATATATATATATATATATATATATATACATATATATATATATATATATATATACATATACATATATATATATATATATATACAATGACATCGAGAAATAATCCAAAAATAGAAAATAACAAAGATCTTCAAAGTATCTTAAAAAACATCTGATTATAAATCAAATATTAATATTTGATTTATAATCAAATATTAAAAGTAGAAGATTGAAGTAGGGCCTCCTCTGAATGTGGTCTGAGTGATCTGGATACCAGTGCGTCCCAGGTGTGCTTACACCTGCTCTCACGGCCGCCCACCTGCGATCGGCTCACTCAGGATGGATGTTAATAACAGGTGTAAATTGGGTTACAATACAACAAGCAAAATCCTCACAATCCCTAATGTAACTGGTAGAAATTGAGTTTTAAATTAAAGTTTACTCTTATGCATTAAAGGATATTCAGATTTTACTTTCAACTTCCCATTGTTCAAAAAAAAAAAAAAAAAAAAAACGCCCTGGCCTTTGGTTTATTTTCTTGGACGTGAAACAACCGCTGTGTTGACACAAATACGCTTGAACGCTGAAGTCACGCGGACCTCTGCACCAAGTCACAGTGGCTGAATCCAATTACACTCGTGTCCTGGTCACCAGAGTGATTTATGAGGAAATCATTTTGACTCTTGCTTTTATTTGTCTTTCGTGATAGAGCACGTTTTGACTAAATAAAGCTTGTACGCTGTAAGAATGCAACTGATCAGTTTGTTTGAAGAGCGGCATCACAGAGTTGTGCCACATTCGTTCAGTCATAATGATAGTCTTTGATGGGCACTCTGTGGCGCTTCATTAAGCTTTGATCAAAGGGGTTATTTCACTTCCTCGACTCCACATGAAAACCCCTCTGTCTGGGAAAAGCAGGGACTATCGATAGTTTTCACGTCCTCACAGGAAAAGTCAGGGGCTTACAAGGTTTCCTTTGTATTTTACAGCAGGGACGGCGTGAGCCGTCTACGTGACTGCTGTCACTACGAAACAGAGAGCGTTCAGTTCAGACAGGACCTCACTTCTGCAAATCAAACATATCCTGCATTCACGTGAACTCACTTAGTCACCACCGACAGCACAAGTGCTTTATGTTTCCAGCCATCTGCTCGTTATGTTTGCCTCATCACGTTTCGTGACATCATCAGGCGGACGGAGCTCTAATTGACGGTCATGGAGACGGAGTGCTGACTGGTCAAATTTAGAAAATGACATTTTTGCCAATGCTTATGCAGTGTAACATTTTTTTTTAAACTTCACATGCCTCTTAGTATATTTTATCAAATATACTGGATACGATTATGCTAAAGAAGCGCTGGTTCCAATACGGTGCTGCAAAGCTCACGATAGGTGAATTTTCCAGACTATGAGTCGTGCTTTTTATAGTAGTCTGGCTGGTCCTGCATCTTATATATCAAAAATATCCTCCATGTCTCCATGACAACAACGACAACCGAACACTGATATCGAAAAAATGACAAGAATAAACCAGAAAGACTGAAAGAAGACAAATATGCCATTAAAAAGATAGAATTTAAAATGAAGATGATAAAATCAGCAGCTGAAAACAGTAATGAAGCAGAAAGTTTGGAGTGAAGAGAAACTAGTTAGGGGCTAAAGAAAAGCAGAGGAACAGCAATGAACCAATCAGAGAAGGAGAACCACGGACTGAAAGATGGACAGAGATGGAGGAACGAGTCCACAGCTGGAGGAACGAGTCCACAGATGGAGGAACGAGTCCACAGATGGAGGAATGAGTCCACAGCTGGAGGAACGAGTCCACAGATGGAGGAACGAGTCCACAGACGGAGGGAGGAACAAGTCCACAGATGGAGGAATGAGTCCACAGATGGAGGAAGAGTCCACAGACGGAGGAACGAGTCCACAGATGGAGGAACGAGTCCACAGATGGAGGAAGAGTCCACAGATGGAGGAAGAGTCCACAGATGGAGGAACGGGTCCACAGACGGAGGAAGAGTCCACAGATGGAGGAATGAGTCCACAGATGGAGGAACGGGTCCACAGACGGAGGAACGAGTCCACAGATGGAAGAACGAGTCCACAGACGGAGGAACAAGTCCACAGACGGAGGAAGAGTCCACAGATGGAGGAAGAGTCCACAGATGGAGGAACGAGTCCACAGACGGAGGAACGAGTCCACAGATGGAGGAACGAGTCCACAGATGGAGGAACGAGTCCACAGATGGAGGAATGAGTCCACAGCTGGAGGAACGAGTCCACAGATGGAGGAACGAGTCCACAGACGGAGGGAACAAGTCCACAGATGGAGGAATGAGTCCACAGATGGAGGAAGAGTCCACAGACGGAGGAACGAGTCCACAGATGGAGGAACGAGTCCACAGATGGAGGAAGAGTCCACAGATGGAGGAAGAGTCCACAGACGGAGGAACGAGTCCACAGATGGAGGAAGAGTCCACAGATGGAGGAAGAGTCCACAGATGGAGGAACGGGTCCACAGACGGAGGAAGAGTCGACAGATGGAGGAATGAGTCCACAGATGGAGGAACGGGTCCACAGACGGAGGAAGAGTCCACAGACGGAGGAAGAGTCCACAGACGGAGGAACGAGTCCACAGATGGAAGAACGAGTCCACAGACGGAGGAACAAGTCCACAGACGGAGGAAGAGTCCACAGACGGAGGAAGAGTCCACAGATGGAGGAACGAGTCCACAGACGGAGGAACGAGTCCACAGATGGAGGAAGAGTCCACAGACGGAGGAATGAGTCCACAGACGGAGGAAGAGTCCACAGACGGAGGAACGAGTCCACAGATGGAAGAACGAGTCCACAGACGGAGGGAGGAACAAGTCCACAGATGGAGGAATGAGTCCACAGATGGAGGAATGAGTCCACAGATGGAGGAAGAGTCCACAGACGGAGGAAGAGTCCACAGACGGAGGAACGAGTCCACAGATGGAGGAAGAGTCCACAGATGGAGGAAGAGTCCACAGATGGAGGAAGAGTCCACAGATGGAGGAACGGGTCCACAGACGGAGGAAGAGTCCACAGACGGAGGAAGAGTCCACAGACGGAGGAACGAGTCCACAGATGGAAGAACGAGTCCACAGACAGAGTAACAAGTCCACAGATGGAGGAAGAGTCCACAGACGGAGGAAGAGTCCACAGGCAGAGGAACGAGTCCACAGATGGAGGAAGAGTCCACAGATTGAGGAACGAGTCCACAGACGGAGGAAGAGTCCACAGACGGAGGAACGAGTCCACAGATGGAAGAACGAGTCCACAGACGGAGGGAGGAACAAGTCCACAGATGGAGGAATGAGTCCACAGATGGAGGAACGAGTCCACAGATGGAGGAACGAGTCCACAGACGGAGGGAGGAACGAGTCCACAGATGGAGGAATGAGTCCACAGATGGAGGAATGAGTCCACAGATGGAGAAAGAGTCCACAGACGGAGGAAGAGTCCACAGACGGAGGAACGAGTCCACAGATGGAGGAAGAGTCCACAGATGGAGGAAGAGTCCACAGATGGAGGAACGGGTCCACAGACGGAGGAAGAGTCCACAGACGGAGGAAGAGTCCACAGGCGGAGGAACGAGTCCACAGATGGAGGAAGAGTCCACAGACGGAGGAATGAGTCCACAGATGGAGGAAGAGTCCACAGATGGAGGAAGTCCAAAGACAGGTCCTTGAACAACTGCTGCTTTAAGGAGCTCATCATTGGTCCAATTGTCACCTGCTCTTATTGCCCGATGAGACTTGTATGTATTTTCTTCTTCATGACATATTTTTTGACAGATGCGACTAAAACTACTTATAGTTAAGAAAATACGGTACTTGCAGAGAAAGTCCTTGCACCAGCCAGGCCAGCCAATGACATCATCATGACGTCATTTTTACGTACCAAACTTCCAGGGCTTCAGGGAACTGAAAACAGTCACAAGTGCAAAAGAAAAAGAAAAATGCATCTTCTCTGACTTACTGCAATTTGTTTGTAAAACAAGGTCAAGTTTAGAGTTTGATGCCGGCAAGACATTAAGAAAAAAAAAAGTTTTTTACATCGATAAAGAACATCAGATGGGATGATAAAATATGTAAACATGCAGGTTTTATGAAAGATTTAACATTAACTGTGATCGATGGGAGCGTCAGGATCGGGTTGAGAGGGAGCATCTGCCAAAATACATAGATTTTCTGAGCAAGGACGGCTCACCAGCTTGTGTCAAAACTCCTTCAGAGAATGATTGATCACTGATCACTGATCATAAATACATAAATAAACAAAATTCTCAGTGTATAATTCCAAAGACTTTCAGCATATTTAGTTCTTCAAATTCTGAAAAGAAAATTTTAAAGAATATCCAGGAGGTAAAAAGTCAAGGCAGCGACCTTCTGCTGGTTCCAGGTGACTCACCACAGCCCCCCCACCCCCCACCCCCACCCCCTCCAGGAAGGCAGCCTTGAACTTTATTAAGCAAGGAAGAAGTGATATATCATGTGGAAACACGGCCAAGTTTGTCAGCCACGAACTTATCTCAAGGTGGACTTAAAGACATTAGAAACATTATCTTTGGTAAGATTAAAATCTCTTTTGTCTTAATCGATGGGCCCAAAGTGTGGGCCGCGGCCCCCTGGTGGGCCGCAGTGGTACTGCAGGTGGGCCGTGAGAGGTCATTAAAAATAAACAAATATGATTTTAAACCCTTGATTTTTTAAAAATATGTTGTTAATTACTGTAAAATATTTATTACATGATTTAGAAATATTAAAAATAATAAAACAAACCAATTGAGTGTTATTCTACTGTCATTTTAACTTAATATGACAAGTGACACCTCATTTGTTGACCCCTTACATTAATATCGGAATGTAGCTTTTTGCCTTGTATGTTGATTAAAGTGGTGTTTAAAGGTTTGCATGGGCTGCAGAGATTTTTCACATTTCAAATTGGAACTTGGTATTCTGAAGTTTCGGGAATGAATGATTTATGCAAAGGCGTGTGTTGGAACGTAAGCGACATCTGCCGCCGTCAGGGGTCAGGGAGCCGTCAGGAGGCCGTTTTTTTTTTCCCAGGAGGCCCCCGGTTTCTTCAGCGGGACAATGCGGGACCTTATGTTTCACGACAGCGTGACCTCACAGACAAAGACGTGCTTGACAGGCCTCCCCACGGCGCAGAGCCATCGCTGTTAAATAAAGGTTCAAACAAACAGAATTATAGTGATGGTTTTTGTTTGTGAGAAAAAACCTCCTGAACGTTCTGGAAACTCCATTCTGGAAATGTGGGTTAGTTTGCAGACGGGGGAACAGAAACTAACCACGGATGAGGTTTGATGAGGTTTCTAAGTAACGGAGCTCCGGTATGTTTCCAGAGGTCGCAGAGGCGCTGAGCTGTCGTAAATCAGAATTTCAACACATATTGCTGCAATAGCAAGTTGAAATGTCTCCACAGAAAAAGCTTTTTTTTTTTTAAATAAAATACTCCATACCTTACAACACCGGCATCACCTTTGTTTAAATATGTCATGTGTTGATTCATACAGTCATGGAAAAAATGATTAGACCACCCTTGTTTTCTTCAGTTTCTTGTTCATTTTAATGCCTGGTACAACTAAAGGTACATTTGTTTGGACAAACATAACGATAACCACAAAGATTGCTCATAAGAGTTTTATTTAAGAGCTGATATCTTACCATTTTCCATGGTTTTCTTGATTATAACCTAAATCACTTAAGTTTTTACATCAATAGCTATGGCGTTGTACTGCCAAAAACACTGCTTTTATGCATTCAGTGTTTTCTTTTCTGTCTGTTTTAGTCACATGATGACGTTTAGTGGTACCAGGTATTAAAATGAACAAGAAACGTGAAGAAAAAATGGTGGGCTAATGATTTTTTCCATGACTGTAGACATAACAGTGTTGTACTTCCTCTGTATGTAGTAGTGCAGTAGTAAGACGGTAAGAGATTCGTGGCGCTCTGTCCCAGGTGGTAACGTTCACAGGTGACGCTGCAGGCGGGAAGCTCGTGACACCATCACCGACTTAAAAAGACAGACGTTTCCGGATTTATTCTTTTGATTTATCTTCAAGGTTCTGGTTTGTTTTCGGATTTGTGGCATGTGAGCGACTTTTGATTTGAAAGTAACCACTTTTAAAAGGGCGAAACGTTTGAGTTTGCCGCTGACTCTGTTTCTCCTCCACCATCCTCCCACAAACAGACCACTGACCCGATCCGTCTGACCATTCATGGCCACCCGTTGCCCAGGGCAACATCAATAGGAACAGATGCTGTTTGGTTGGTCTGCCGTACGACCCCGCCGACCTTTGAACTCATTGTTTCCAACAGAGGCGGTCGCTGCATCTCGTCCGAAATTTCGCAAGTCAGCACGCCGGTTTCTGCGTCTCAGACGTCTCCTGTGTCTCTTTGTCGTCTCCCCAGATATAAAGATCTTGTTGTCCCGACGTTGGGAGACAGGAAGAAGCTGTCGGCGGAGGAGAGATGCCGCTTGGTCCTGCAGCAGTCGAAGTTCCAGGGATGGCAGGTGCGTTTGTGTCCGCCGGCTTCGCTTTCTGTCTCAAAGACAAAAGATGTTCAGAATGACTTAAAGGTATGGTGGGAGATCTTTGAAAAAAATGGTTCCAGCAATCTAACTCAAGTGAGATTTTGAAAATATACACTCCCTCCCTCCTCCCAAAGGCTCCGCCTCCTTCTCTTCAGCCCACCCCTCGAAACCACGCCTTCACACGATTCACGACTACATGAATGCGCACGCTGTCTTAGGAATGAGGCTTATAGCTCGGTGGAACTAGTAGCCGTGTGATCAATCAGTAATCTAGTCTTATAGTCTGCTATCTGTCAGATATAGAACAAAACGGACAAACCATTGTTTCTCAACAGCAGAAATATGTTTTTGTAAAACCCATATCAGCTAGCTACTGCGTATCGTCAAGGTTGGGTGATAATAGTACTTACAGGTCTGAGGCTGAAGGCGACTCCGTACGAACTATGTTCCATGCCAGCGTCATAACTAAAAACAAAATCAATAAGCAGCATTTATCAGTTTGTGCATGAAGCTTATAGTTAACAAAAGGTATAGCATTCAACGATATTGGGAAAGCTACCGTCAAGAATAACAACAGCCTAGCTAACGGTGTCACACATAGTACTGTAGCCTAGTTGACAGAGTTGGTAGCTTAGCGAAACATGCTGGAATATGTTCGTCATGTCACTCAATGGACAATCATTTTGTCATCATCTTTCATTTTCTCACTGACTGGGTGAATAGGCCTACAATACCCATAACCCATCAGTATGTTGAAATATTATATAATCAGAACGGCATCATCTTACCTATCCAGTAGAAACTGGGCCACCTTGGCGTCGGTCTGGAGTCCCTTTTCATTTTTTAGCTGGCGCCAGCGCTGGAAAGCTGTACCGATAACCACTCTGGTTCTGTTTGGTTCTTCGGTTAGCTTCGGTTAGCTACGGTTAGCTTTGGTTAGCTTCCGCATGGCTGTTGCTTTTTCAACAACAGTTTTCTCTTTGATTTTGCTGCCGGTTGACGTCTTCTTCTCTGCCATTGTTGCAATGAAATGATCTGTGGGAGCTAACTTGATTTCTGGCTTTCAAATAGCAACGCTGTGTCCGCTCACCTGAGGAGGGAGGGAGGGAGGGGTGGGGGTGCATTGTTATTTGATGGACGTATTAGGCAGCCAGTAAATGTAAAGATGATCAGTACATTGATTAGTCAGAGTTTTCCTCTGATTATACCCTCTAGACTGGACCAAAACGTTTTTTTTTTTTTTTGCAAACATCCTGTTTCAGTGGGTGCAATGGGAATGTGAAAAGGTTTTCAGACAATATTGTAAAAAAAAATGCTGCAAATAAAGATCTCCCACCAAACCTTTAATCCCTCACCGTCCGTTTAAAGATCCCGTGGAATCTTCAGCTCATTCCAGCTGTCCGGCCTCATCACGATTCTGCTCACACACCCAAACACAACCACACACAAGCCCCCCCCCCCCCCACCCCCCCGATCTGTCTGCTAGACTGCTGTTGTGTCTGACTGTGTGACCCTGTCACCCCCCCCCCCCCCCCCCCCCCCCCCCCCCCCCCCCCACTCCCCAGCAACCCTGCAGTCACTTCTCCTGGCAGCGCTGCTGGAGACGGACGCCGTTTCTGCATCTCGCTTGTGTTGCAGCGGGTTAGCGCCATCAGTGCGGCGTCTTCACAGCCCCGCACCCCCAAATGACCTCAGAGTCCAGGAAGTGAATGCATGGTCAGCAATCCAAACCCCCCCCCCCCCCCCCCCGCACAAAGCCACACCCACCTATTATCATAAATTACTGCTGCTTCACCGGCCTTCCATTCGTTAAAGCTCATCTGAGGGTTTCCAACTAAAAAAAAAAAACAATAGCCTCATGGGATGTTTGTCCGCTGCTGTGTTGATGCTGGTCATGTCAGCCACCAGTATAACCATAACACTTTTATTGTGTGCTAAATATTTGTTGTGTGTGTGTAGATGGGCAGCAGTAAAGTGTTTCTCAGATACTGGCAGGCGGACCAGCTCAACGACCGCTGCTACCAGTTTCATAAGAAAATCATCACCTGTCAGAAAGGTAATATCCAGCAACCGCTGCGTTCTTGAACCAGTTTGTCTCCCAGTCTTTGACACCTTTGCTTTTTTTTTTTTTTTTAACCCCAGTGGTCCGTGGCTGGCTGGCCAGACGGCGGCTCCACCGCAGGCTGTCGTCGCAGCACAAAGAGGAGGGCGGCCTGCGGCGCTTCCTGCAGGGGGCGGAGGACCTGGGCCTGCAGACCTACGACCAGCTCGTCATACAGAACGCATCCGACATCGCACGAGAGAGCGACCGCCTGCGCTGCGGCGGCAAAAGCCTGCTCAGCACGCTCGGCGGCAGCCCGCCGCTGGGCGAGAGGCCCGAGCCAGTGGGCCGGGAGGAGGACCAGCCGGTCCGGAGGTAAAGAACCTCCAGAACGTACACGCTTTTAAGAAGATGCAAAGGTTTAATAATGAAAGAGTTTGCCTATAATGAAAAATCCAGTCCAATAATGACATCATGAACTATAACGATAGCAGCATAATTATATAATCAATCAAAACCATATTCCTATTGAAATAGTGTTTTTGATGCAAGCTAGGAGTCCAATTCAAGTCCAAATATGATGATCTCATAATGAGAGGGAGCTTTATTTAGTCTGGAGAGGAACAAACAAAATGCAATTTCTGTCATTCACAAGATTTATGGCAATACGAAGGAATCATTTGCCTTTCTAATTATGCACACGTGTGTTTAATCGTGTGTGTGTGTGTGTGTGTCGCTGTCTGCACAACCTGTATTTTTGTGATTAATGATGTAATTCTATACCTGCGTGCTGAAGACGTTTAATTGTGGGCTCCGTGATGGATGGTTAGATAATGAGCTGCGTTATCAGATTGTATAAGGTTGCACGTATGAAACAGTGTTCCGGTTTTCCTTTTTCTCCTTGGAGTAAAACAAACCCGGAGTAATGGGTTAAAAAGGGAAAAAAGAGAAACGTAAAATGGAGTAACGAGAAACTCTTGATGAATGACCTTCAGTCTGAAAGGTCCCGCCCATTTTTGATCAACAAAAAGGAAAAGACAGATTGTGGTTATGATATATTTTTATTCTTCGTGTGGATTGCAGTATGATGTTGTCATCAATTATTATCTTCTGTAGGAATCAAGACCACAATAAATCCACTGATTTATGCTGTTAATTAATTCTGATCACTTGTATTTTAGCTCAACGGTGATCAGCGACTGATTTGTGAACGTGACCTGACAGCTTTGACCAAATACCTGTGAATTCAGTGACATTTTGAATTATTATCACAAATCAAAGCTCCTCATAGACCTTTTTCTTCCTTTTTTTTTATTTTTGGAAAGTGTATAAAAGAAGCATCTTAAAGTAGGGGTGCACGATAACTATCGGGCTGATAACAGGAAATTATGACGTCATTCCGATAAGTCCGATATCAGGACGAATAGCCCCGATAACATATATATTTCTGTCAACACAGCAGTGCCTCGCTCCCTCTGAGTCTAGAATGACCGGCAGTGAATGTTATGTTCAAGTGACGTCGGCATAATCAGAAAAATGATTACTCAATCAGGAAAATCAAGAATACCCCCTCATGCCAGAAAACAACTCGTTAACTCGGTCATAATTTTAGTAGTTGCTGAACTTTAATTGATATTTGCAGTATTTCCCCTCATGTTACACATAAAACAAGAAAAAAATAGAAAAAGATGAAAAAACGACTAGCAAACGAGGGAACGTGGGAATTTACGTTACACCTTGAATGCAGCCTGCAGCACAGCGTACTGATCGCAACAAACATGGCGGCGCGGAACTTCGTTAAAGTTTCAGAAGAAGATAGTTTGGTGGTTATTTGTGACGAATCCTCCGAGTGAATTCTACGAGGAGGGAAGCACAAGCTTTAATACGTAAAACCTGATCAGCCACCTACAACATAACAATCACTTCCATGGAGTTTTGAAATCGTGCTAATGTGAGTTAACGGAAGCTAATGCTAACGTGTGCAAGCCAGCAGCAGTCTCTCCTCTCCCTCATTCCTCTCATCTAAAGCTTCCATGAGATTAAAAAATAAAAAACAAAAACTACTGAACCTCATTTACTTTAATTAAAGGTATTAATTTAAATGGAACCACAAGCCAAAATCCTTTAAATGTTAATCTTTTTCAGTTAGTAATTCTGATGCATGTATTTCCATCAGTTCAAGGAGCCTTTATTTTTTATATCAGTCAGTAATGAACCTTATTTAAGTTAATGTGAGATATCAAATAGGTTTGTTTGATAGCTTTATGAAAATGTTTGAGAGGCTTGACAATAGTTTTTCATTGGAAAAAAAATAAATATATGTTCATTTAAAGAGTCAAAACTATTTTTGATTTTGTTTATAGTATTGATGTGATGATCTTAGGTATATGTGTGTGTTATCGGTTATCGGTATCGGTTTTAAAAAACAGTTATCATGCATCCCTAATTAAAACAATGTGAGCCTGAACTGAAAGCAGAAAGGTCATCAAACTGAAGGTGATTGCAGCGAAGGTCCATCAGGGAAAAGATGACTGCTGCATCTTCTCTGAGTCTTTGTGCATGAAGCATCTGCTGCTGGGACGGCGAACAGGTGCACAAGCAGGATCCTAGCGACAGGATGATTGTCAGGACTTGGACTGAGAGAAGAGTCGCATTTGTGTCAGAGACGGGATTAACGTGCATTCGCTTGCATGCATTTGTTAATACTAACCTAATTTCTCTCTCCGCTTCCTAAAACGCCTCCCTGGTCACCTCCACACATGCTCAGCGACCCCCTGCCTGCAACCGCGGAAATAACAGATGGCTAACCCAGATTAGCCGAGGAAATATCAAACTGGATGTTATCCAGTTACAGGATTATATTCGAAGGCATAATCTCTGGTTATTTTCATCAAATCGCCTTCTTTAGTCATGATAGTCAACGCTAGCATATGGCCTTCAGCTCGATGATGATCTAAATAATCCATTAGAATAATCTGGATCAGACACCTATGTTGAAGGAAAACAGTGTAATTATTCCACTTTTGAAAGGAGATTAAATCAGTCATGAAGTGTTTATCGTTTCCTTCCTGTTTCAGGATGATGGAGAAAAATGGAAAAGTCCACGAGGGCGCTGCCAACGGGGGAAATCGAGTTATCCGGCACCTCCGCTCAAGCTCCGTACCCATCCCTCTGGCCGTGGAGAACGCGGTCCAGTTCTCCGCCAGTCCGCCCATCAAACCGGCCTTTCAGCAAGTGGCCCAAACCGGCGAAGACGGAGCGGGCAACGGGAATCTCTCCTCCCCGCGGAAGCAGCCGCCCCCCAAACCAAAGAGAGACCCCAACACTCGCCTGAGTGCATCCTATGAAGCAGTGAGCGCCGGGCTGACGATGTCTACCAAAGAGAGCTTTACTCCAGAGGGGTACGGTTCACCGGCTGGAAGCCCCCCTAAATCCCACCTGTCCCCCACTGACCCCGCAGGTATGTACCTCTGCATTTGATTGCTTCAGCACGTTGCTTGACGTTTTTTTGAGTGATTAACTGTCGTCTTTATCATTCCCTCAGCTTCCAAGCCCCGCCCTCACAGTGATGACTACACAACCATGAGAAAAGTACCACCCCCAAAACCAAAGCGCAGCCCCAACACCAAGTTGACGGGCTCTTACGAAGAGATCAACGCCGTCGCCCCCCATCTTCACCAGCTGCGCCCCGCTGACGTAAAGCTGGCCTTGCTTTCTCGTGGCGGGGGATTTGTAGGATCTGGAGGCTTGATGCAGAGAGCGGCCTCGATAGATGCCCCGCAAGGGGTGGCGTTAAGCCTTTATAAGGGCCACGATGAAGAAGACGTGTACATAGAGATGTTGGGTTCCCAGACGCGGGCCCGGAGCCTTCAGGACCCCCCCGACAGTCCGGACCGGGCGGACTCAGAAGCCGTCTACGAGGAGATGAAATATCTCCCTCCTGAAGACGGTGAAAATCCCGCCGCCGCGGTCACCAAAGCGGCGAAGCTGGAGGCGCTAACGCTGGGGCTGCTGGGAGTGGGGGCATCTCCTTCTCTGAGCGGGGAGGCCAAACGAGCAGCAGTTGGCGTGACTGCCGCCGTTGACGTCGCCCAGACACAGAGCGCATCCACCAGCGGGGCTGCTAAACCCCAGCACGGCAAAGATGGCGGCTGTGACATACCGGCTCCCTTCCCCAACCTGCTCCCTCACCGCCCCCCTCTCCTGGTGTTCCCCCCGTCCCCCGTCACCTGCTCTCCTGCTTCAGACGAGTCCCCGCTCACACCGCTGGAGGTGAAGAAGCTGCCGGTGTTTGAGACGAACCTGAACTACGCCGCCGGTCCGGACAGCCCGCTGTCCCCGCAGTTCGCCCGCCAGAGAGCCGACTCCTCGCCGAGCCTCACCGTCCTGATGTCGGAGAAGAAGTCGACACCTCCGCTCACTCCTCCACCTCTACCTCCTCCAAGTGCTCCGCCCCCTCCCTACAGACCCCCGTCACACTTCCCCTTCCCACCCGAGGCCGGCTTCCTGGCTCTGACCCGAGCGGCGTCCGTCACCGGGAGCTCGGAGTCGGGCAAAGCCTCCTCGCAAAGGCCGGGCGGGGAACCGCAGGGGAAGCCGCCTCCCTACTCGCCCGTGAAGATGTCCCGCCCTGAACCTCGAAGAGCCCACTCGTGCTCCTCGTCTCCGCTGCTGTTCAACCCAGCTAACGGCCGACCGCTGACCAGCCCCCTGGACGAACTCAACACCCTGTTCAGCTCCGGACGCAGCCTTCTGAGGAAGTCGACGTCTGGCCGCAAGATGAGAGACGGAGGTCCGTCAGCAACACTCGCATCCGCTCGCTCATTCCTCATCCCACAAGCATAAAGCATCATCAGGGAAATCAGCCGCCGTTGCCCTCGACGACCCCTGCTTCTGTCTCCCATCATTGTTTCAACTCCATTTAGATTCATAGATTAGTGTTCTGTTCCCAGTAGAGATAACACGGATATATTATTCCAGGCAACCGCGTCTTCTTGTTGTGCTGTATGCAGAATCCTGTGTGGTTTTTTTTTTTGTGCATGTGTGTATACAGTCTATTTATTGTGATGAGAAGCGATGACAGCGTCAGGTCAGGCGATCTCTGATTGCGCCAAATTATTCATTGAGTGCAGGTTGATTATCTTCTGTATGGCCTGAGCAGTGGAGGGTCATCGGTTAACACACACACACAGATACAGTCATGGAAAAAATTATTAGACCACCATTTTTTCTTCACTTTCTTGTTCATTTTAATACCTGGTACCACTAAACGTCATCATGTGACTAAAACAGACAGAAAAGAAAACACTAAATGCATAAAAGCAGTGTTTTTGGCAGTACAACGCCATAGCTATTGATGTAAAAACGTAAGTGATTTAGGTTATAATTAGGAAAACCATGGAAAATGGTAAGATATCAGCTCTTAAATAAAACTCTTATGAACAATCTTTGTGGTTATTGTTATGTTTGTCCAAACAAATGTACCTTTAGTTGTACCAGGCATTAAAATGAACAAGAAACTGAAGAAAACAAGGTGATCTAATAATTTTTTCCATGACTGTATCTTCATCCACTCTTCTTGGCCTATTTGCAAGCAGCCTTATTTGTTACAGTCTTGAGTTCAGTGGCCCTTTGGCTTCTGCAGCAGCTTTGTAGCGCGTCGGCTAATGAACTAGCCTACATAGCATCGCACCGCGCTGCGAGGATGCTGTAGCTGGGTCAGCTGCTCTGCAGCTCAGACGTGCGTTGCAGGGCACATGTGACACTGATGCAAATGCTGACCTTTATGAAAAGAGGGCCATTCATACGTCATCACGCCAGCGGTGAAACGGGGGGTTCCCCAGGTCGAAGTTATCAGATCCGTATTATTTCTCACTAACAGCAAATGTTCCTTTGATCTACTATGTTGGCAAAACGCAGCTATATTAGCCAGTCTGTTTCCTCAAAGTGTATTACCTTGTAGTTCGGTTAATAATACATGAGCAGGAGAACAATGAGGATTGGGAATGAAATATTTAAGAGCCCACTTATGTTCTTCCCAGCAGCGGTGAACGGGACGACCTGAACGATCCCTCCGTGGAACCACTTAGAAAACTTACAATCAGGTGAAAGTAACGGTTGTTCCTGTCAAATAGCTGCCGTCGCTCAAGACTCAGCTGGGAGCAGTTTGATTTGTGCATCGTTAGGGATGGGAATTGATAAGATTTTTCTGATTCCATTATCGATACTGTTTAACTATTCGATTCTCTTATCGATTCTAATTTGGGCAGCATCAATTTTTTTTTAATTAGAAGTCACGACCTTACAAACTCAACAGCGAGGTCAAAAGAGGCCCAAAGCCTGGATAACGTGTTAACTGTTGTAATATGTAACTGTGCAAATACACAAGAATGTGTAACATTTTACTATCAGATTTTTCCTAATAGAAATGAAAAAAATCTCCTTTTTAAAAGGATATATGAGCTCACTAAGCACTCAAAAATAATAATAAAGAAAGATAAATACTATCAAATACAACGGAACAGTACATAGTACAAATCTGCAAATGCTATGAAGAATTAACAATTATTTTGCAGAAAAATAATCATGTCTTCCAGCCTCTGAACCAGCCAGACTCTCTCTCTCGTCACGGTCATCTTCTAAATGTAATGCAGAAGGCATTCGTTTAATAGCATAGCGTTAATGTTATAGCGTTGTTTTACAAAGAAGCACATAGGCAGCGGGATAGCTACTAACCAGAGTTACCAGAGGTGATCTTAGCTTGGCTACTGCTGCTGGGTTGAGATCCATCAGTCCGAAGCGCATCAAAAACAAGACATTCGTATAATAGCATAGCGTTAATGTTATAGCGTGTTTTATAAAAAAGCACATAGGCAGTGGGATAGCTACTTACCAGAGTTGCCAGAGGTGATCTTAGCTTGGCTACTGCTGCTGGGTTGAGATCCATCAGTTCGAAACGTGTCAAAAACAGAAAACTCTTTTATCGTTATCGTATGTTGCGTGCGCAAATGTTTCTGCATGTTAGTCGTGTTTCCTCCCGACGCTGTTATCTCCACTTTACAATGACTGCTAGTTGCCTTGTTGCCATCTTTCTTTGGTGAAGTGAAGCCAAACTTTGGAGCGTTTGAACCTGGTGGGCGCCATTGTTGTTTACAACTGCAGTGCGCGTGCTAAACCGACGTAACTTAATCACGTAAGTGCTTTCTGGAATTGACTGTGCGTAACTTGCATAAATTACGTGAAATTCGTGCTGGTTGGAATCGATAAGAGAATCGCTGGATAAACTGCCAAACGATTCCATGGAATTGAAACACACGGAACCGGTTCTCTACAGGAACCAGTTCTCTACAGGAACCGGTTCTCTACAGGAACCAGTTCTCGATTCCCAACCCTATGCATCATACTTCTATAACTGCAGTAAGTTCGAGGGGTGGGGGGGCCGAACTCCTTATAAGAGACGGTATGCGAGCAAGTGCGGATGCTTACGCACTCGCCCCCATGTGACATCTTTGCACTTGACTCCTCAGCGGCGCCCGGACCTGCGCAGGCAAAAAGCGCCGGCATCATGGAAACAGCGGGCGTGTGACGGGGGACCGAGCGCCGCGGTATTTAGAGCAGGCGGACCTCTCAGATCCGAGCGCAGGGGGGACGCCAGTAGGCTTAGCGGGACGACCCACTTCCGCTACGCTCTCGAAAGCTAAACGACTGAATGTGACACCGGACGCTGGGGGAGTGGCCAGGGGTTACAGCTGCTATCCCAGACATCCCTGTGAAGAAGCAGCTGACTAACACCCCCCCACACACACACACACACACACACACACAAACCACCGTCCATAGCTTCGGGGAATGAGAAGCGCCAGGAAAAGAAGACAAGCGTTCCTGACAGGCTTCCACAAATCAGTGTCATGAGACACGTCATACTTCAAGAGCAACGTAAAAACTAAATACAGTTGGAGTCCAGTTTATTTCGTTGTGTCGCTCTGAGTCTGTTTCTGTACCTGGCCTTTTGTCCTTCCCAAACACAGCCCTATTGCGTAGGACCCGTAGTAAAGTAGAGTTCGCCAAAGTTATATTTAGGTATCTTGTGACCATGGGGAGACCAGAAGGCGCACATTCTCGCCGTGGGGCGGCAGCTGATGGATTCCCGTCCCACCGCCACATGCGTACGCAACCACAGTCACTCACTCATGCAGTTAGTGAAGCCCGAGGAGTTACAGAAGCAGAGGCATGCAGTCACCTCCCAACCTAAAAGAATTTTAGTTAACAACGTACAGATCTATCCCACATTTCCCCCAGTCCCACTGTGCACCACGATATCTGACGAATGCTGCTGGTGACGTGAACAGATGCATTGTGTGATCTCCTTTGGTTGCATTCCTCCCAGGATTCAATTCTAATATCAATCTGCCAGGGAGGGAAGAATGTGGCTCCGCGCCAACCTCGCCATCTCTGCAGCTGCAAGACAAGAACGCCAACAACCACTCGCTGCACTCCTCCAGCCCCGTCCCCGTCGAGAACGGCAACCAGATCTCCAACGGTAATGACCCAGCGCTGCACGGTTGGACTGTCGGAGCCGAAGCCACGGAGTCGCTAACAGGCGATGGCTTTGGGTATTCTCCAGCCGATGCTTATCAGAGCAAAAATAGTTTACTGGTATGAAACCGGAGAATTCTTTAAAAGCAAAGAATGCGACAGTATGATCGATATCCAAGGATGCACACGCAAACAGCTGCAGAGATAAAAATGAAACCAGGGTTTTATATTTGATTCCACATGTGCTGAGAAATAAAGTAAGCTTTAGCATGAAAGCTATAAGTCAACTGCCTCTTGACATGGAGGCTCATAGTTTAAAGTTTAAAGAACTGAGAATAAATGCTCATTAAAAGTGCTCTTTGCTAGCATACTGCAATTAGCATACTGTGTTTGCTTACCTCACTGGTGCACAAGCGTCACGTCAGCCTGCTTATTGTTTAGTTTACCTGAAAACACACCAAAGGTCTTGTGGTTATGAGATGCGGAAAGAAAAAAATGAAATGAAAATGTGACTTGTGTTGTGTGAAGGGTTTCTCATCTTCTGCATTCAGGTTCGCTGGAAGACGAGAGTCACAGCAAGTCGAACTCCAGCAGCACTTCTCTGCACAGACACCTGGACAGCCATCACACTCAGGTGATCACGCTCAGGTGATCACGCTCAGGTGATCACACTCAGGTGATCACGCTCGCAAACACAGACGCATCCTCGCCTGGATCTGAATATACGTTCAAACGCTTGGACGCGTGTCATTTAACCTGCGTGAGACCTTTCAGCCCGAAACAAACCGCCACACGCACCTTTACATGCGAGGACTGCGTTGTGTTTGGTTTAGTTGATAAAGTGGAAGAAGAAAGTGGCCTCGACCCGTGACCCGTGACTCGTGACACGCCAGCTTTTTAGCGGCCGTCCGGGCCGGTGTACGCTTACAGGAGGGAGCTCGCCGCACGCTTCGTTACACGGATATAACAGGAATAATTTTGAGTGCGGGAAATGTTCGACAGCTGATACATGCCATCCGATGGCCTATATATGTTAGCGGGCCTGAAACTGTTAAAGGACGGATTTAGACGCTAGCGGTAAGCCGTCCACTAGCGTGACACGGAGGCTTTCATCACACGTCATCCGCCGTGGCTTCACGCTCCCAGTCAAATGTTCCTTTTATCTGCGCCGACCAAAGTCAAATGTTCTTTTGATCTTTGCCACCGTTCATCGTGATTATCAACCATCAAACAGAAAACCACACGTTTTTTACTCGAGAGCAGCGACGCTCTGAGAACACTCCTCAGCTGCTCAGGTGTTTTGCTCAGGTACAATCTGATGAGGGATCCCTGGAGCAGAGGCCAGAATATCTGCGTATGAGGAATAAAATACACTACGTCCATATCTCATTCTGCTGTTTGACCGCTGCTGGAGACGACCCGCTGACGGCGTCCCCGGCACATCCATCATGCTGTTTCCTTTGGCAGGACGGATCGATTTAGTAAAATCAGCTCACTTCTCCGAGGCGGAGAAGTTTTAGAATTTGAAGTGCAGCAATTTATAAATGTTTTCGCTGACCAGCAGCCACCGCCGAGCTGATGAAATCGGCACGATATAATTTTCGTTTGGCAGCATTGTCACAGACGCTAACTGATCCTCTGCCGTAGAGGTCGACGGTACGGCTGGTACTGACGCAGGCTTCGTGACGCTAACTGATCCGCTACCGTAGAGGTCGACGGTACGGCTCCGCCACAGCAACAAGCCAATTTATTAATTCAAAGGTTATGTTGGAGGTAAAAGCTCTCAATCCTCGGGTGAATGAAACACTTCCTCACGGTTTTGGGTGGATGCTCCTCGCTGGATGTGACTAAACTCCCAGCAGGCCACACCGGACGTCTGATGCATTTCCAGCTTCTAATGACTCTTCTCTCTCTCTCTTTTATTCTAATGAGTTTTGCCTTTTACTCTCTTCCCACTCTACTTTCCAGAGGGGGCATCTCAACTTTTCTCCATTTGGTGCGGGGGCTGCCCTCTGAAACAGTGAAGGGGGTCAAGGGGTGGGGGTGGGGGGGCTCACTGGAAGCCCTTTCCACAAACGGAGACGTGGTGAGTGCCCGTCCCGCCGTGCCGCCGCTCCTGAGAGCAACAGCAGTGCTTTTCATCGACCCGCCGGACAGCGATGACGGCAGTGATCGTTGTTCTGTGAGAGGAAGCCTTCGAGAAAAACGTTAAAATCAACCAAATCAACTTTTGTATTTAAAAATGGATGAAATGTTCTGGTCAGAACGTCAGATCAAACCCTGATGACGGTGGACGGATCCCTGAAAAGCACTGCTCCATACGTACCTGCTTTATACCATCCTCATCCTTCACCCCCACAAAGAAACTGCAGCTCTTGGGTCGAGACGCTCTCTTCATTCACGCGCCCACATGTGTTAACATGGCTGTTAGTTGCCGCTGCTGTTGCCTTTGATGGCGTCCTCGGTTCAGCAAATGCCATCAGACGTGCAAAAATGCCTGGATGCAAATATTTACGCGCATAAAATCAACTGCTATGAGACCCCAAAACCCAAGCTGTAGTTTTTATTGTCACTTGTCCATCTGCTGGGATTCAGTGTTGTGGAATCAGTCATCTGCCGCCATTGTCCTCGTGTTGCATGTGACCTCACAGATAATCGGGATTCACACACACACGCAAAGCCTCAGCTCCTGATTGGAAATGATCTCTGGAGTCTCTGGAGTGGTTTGATCGGCTGCTTGGACGGTTGAAACTCGTCTCCCACAGCGTCACTCGGTGGGAAGCAAAATGAAAAGTGAAACACGATGAATCCTGAAACGTGTTTGTGTGAATCCTGCGTTCGCCCTCAGAGGTTGTTTCAGATCGGCGGTTACCACTGAGGACCCATTCGCACCTTTCACCAGCATGGATACTGCGTCCGCCTGGTTTTAAACCGCATATCTGGATGCGTCTGGATTGACCGGATCTGACTTACAGGAACAAACAAGCCAATGAATAAATAAATGGGGAAAGAAGAAGAAGCCAGACAAACCGTTCTTTTCCAGACTTAATTCAACGTGTGCACGACACAAACACAAAGAATGACAAACAACTTTGTAGCACAAGTTTATTTGGCGGTAGCTAAATCCTTCCCAGGGCGCTTTTGTTTCCAAGCTCTGATGCAAATGTGACCGCCTTCAGATGCATCCTGCCTTGGATCGTATTCAGACGCTGCATTAGCGTCGCCTGCATTAGCGTCGTCTGCAGTAGCGTCGCCTGATTTCCAAAGATGCCTCCATCACGATGTCTCACTTTGGAACAGTCTCAATCATCGTGACTTTATTACCGCCGCCATCAGATGGAATGACATACGTGACCCCGAAGTGCAGAGCCGATGACATTCAAAACAGCGTCGTTCACGTTCGCTCCTCAGACGCGTGATGCGCACTTCTCACTCTTTAATTTATAAGAAGGACGGACGGGCAGAGATTTGGTGCCTCCACAAGAATCCATCTATCAAAGCTATTTTCCAAGAGAGGTCTCATCTGTAATGACTCCTCACATCAGTTCCTGTCTGCAGCGTTGATCTCCTCTTTAACCATCCTGTTCCCTTCCTTCCTCAACCGTTCTGGGCAAAAAAGGATTCTCGAAATTTGAGCCGTGGAATGACAAAAAAAATAGAAACAGAGCATAATTAAGATTTTTTCTAGTTAGAATAGAATAGAACTTTATTAATCCGTCACTGGGGAAATTCAGTCATTACAGCAGCACAGGTTGGTCAGATAAAAGATTAAAATTTAAAAATTTCAACAGGGCTTTGCAGAAGTACTTGTAAAAAATAGGCAAAAAATAATATAAAATGTGTATATAGCTCTCAAAAAATATTTTAAAAAAATTAAATTGTTAAACATAAACTATATACACACCAGACTATTTACAATTTATACACATATATACACATTTCACTTTGATAAATATGAGATGGAGCGGTGGATATTTTACAGAGGACCAATTATAAAAAATAAGTACGGCATAAATAAAGTGTAAAAAGAAAAGAATTGCACGAGTTAGGTGATGAAGGGTTGTACAGCAAGACTAAAAGGTGTTTCATTAGTCCTGCTGTTAAAGAGTCTGACGGCTGATGGGATGAAGGACCTGCGGTAACGAATTGTTGGAATTTGTTTAAATGTGGAAACTCAAATCTATATTTGCCTGCAGAAGTAGAGGGATGAGTCGTAAAAAAAATATGCTGTCTCTACTACTCGGCATGTGCAGATGTTTTTACAGGTGACGGTGTGCAGCATACGCTCCCGGCCTGAGGACACCCAATCTGTGAGTGATAGCTCGTTAATTAATCAGGTTATAAAGCCAGGCGCCTTCCTCCCAACGTGAAGGGACTGGCTTGGATTTCAGAGATGGATCAGTGTTTCAAAAGGCTTCCTCTTTCCACATTTAGAACTTAAACAAACAAAACTGATGCAGCACTTCTGCACAGATACTTAAAACACAGTCTTTGGCCACATTAGAGCCAAAAATTAAAACAGAAATTAGCAGTAGAGATACCAGATAGCGTCGTTTAAGAGGCTTAACGCCTCATCATGCTGTCATTTCTAAATGCTGCAGTGTCATCGCGTTGGGCTGCACTGACGTTGTTGAACGTGACTCTGCAACAGCGCTGCGTTTTCAGAGGCCACGAATCTCCAAATATTAACGGGTCAAAAAACTGCAAAACTATGTGTGTGTCCGTGTATAGTCATGGACTTCAGAAGGACGCGCCATTCCCTCCCGTCTGCTGCTGCAGTAGCTGCTGCTCCTGGCTGGCGCCGTCGGGGAGGGGGGGGGGGGGGGGTGTAAATTATGGATTAGATTGTAGAGTATTTTGCTTTTGCTGGAAATCAATTTGTGCACGTCTGTTGCTGTGAGGGAAGGGTAAGGGTCCAGGAAGTACTGATGACTCGGTCGGGGAGGGATGAAGCGAAGCGACGTCTGCTGGAGGCGCCGCGCGAAGAGAAATCAAATATGTCGTCGCGTCTTGAAACAAAAGAAACGTTTTGTTCACCCATAGGCGCTCAAAAGTTAATTAAAGTATATCACTGAGCCATGCAATTAGACGTAGATGGCCTCAAACGCAATTCCTGAGTCTTGACAAGGATTCGTTCAAGGACGTTGGGCATCCAGTCCTCACACTGCCCCCGGTGGTCATCTGTAGATCCCATCTTGTGAGCCCTTTAACATTATAGTCCGAGGATGTGCACGATCGATGGCCAAAGCAGATGCAGCGTGAACAACAGATCGTGGACCTGCTGGCTTCCTGCTGCATCCGGTCCACATCTGCGATTAAAAACCTTACCTCTGTGGCGGGTCCACTCAGAACCCTGAAATCTGTGTAAATGATAAATGAACAGTCTCAGATTTTAATGGCAGTTTTGTTTTAACAGTTATAGAAAGAATATTGAAAAAAAAATTGAGAAAATTACATGAAATGAAAATTGAGGGAAATAAGTATTAGATCCCCGACCAACCTTGACCAGTGTTGGTTCCCACAGACCACTGGCTCCTAATCTCACTGAAGTAATTACCTGCATGAGAGACACCTGTTCCAAATAGTCACCTGTATAAAAAGCCATCTGCCCACAGACTCAGTAATACTCCACCATCTCCACCATGGGCAAGACTAAAGAGCTGTCAGAAGATGTCAGGGACAAAGTTGTTGAACTCCACAAGGCTGGAATGGGCTACAAAACCATAAGTAAGAAGCTGAATGAGAAGGTGACAACTGATGGTGCAATTATTCAGAAGTGGAAGAAGTACAACATGACTGTTAATCAACCTAGGCTGGGGGCTCCATGGAAGATATCACCTGGTGGGGTCTCAAGGATCATGAGAAAGGTTAGAGATCAGCCGAGAACTACACTGGAGGAGCTGGTTAATGATCTCAAGGCAGCTGGGACCACAGTCACCAAGAAAACTATTGGTAATACACTGAGACACAATGGTTTAAAATCCTGCAGTGGTCCAAGGTCCCTCTGCTCCAGAAGGCTCAGGTCCAGGCCTGACTCAGGTTTGATAATGAACATATTAATGACTCAGAAAGAGACTGGGAGAAGGTGCTGTGGTCAGATGAGACCAAAATTGAGCCTCAACTCAACTCGACGTGTTTGGAGGAAGAGAAATGCTGAATATGAGCCCAAAAACACCATCCCTACTGTCAAGCATGGCGGTGGAAGCCTTATGCTTTGGGGGTGTTTCTCTTCTAAGGGGACAGGTCGACTTCACCGCATCGATGGGAAGATGAACGGATCCATGTACCGCAGAATCTTGGGTGACTACCTCCTTGCCTCCACAAGGACATTGTAAATGGGTGGTGGATGGGTCTTCCAGCATGACAACGACCCAAAACATACAGCCAAGGAAACAAAGGAGTGGCTCCATAAGAAGCACATCAAGGTCATGGAATGGCCTAGCCAGTCTCCTGACCTTAATCCTATTAAACATCTATGGAGAGAGCTGAAGCTGAGAGTTTCCAAGCGCAAGCCTCAAAACCTTCAGGATTTGGAGAAGATCTGCAGAGAGGAGTGGACCAAAATTACTCCTGATGTGTTTAAACCTAGTAAGAAACTACAAGAAACAAGGGTTTTACCACCAAGTATTAGATCATGTTTCGCTAGGGGATCAAATACTTATTTCCCTCAATGACTTGCAAATTGAATTTTTTATTTTTCATTTTATGTAATTTTCTCGAAAATGTTTTTTCTATAACTGTTAAAATACAGCTGCCATAGAAGTCTGAGACTGTTCATTTATTTCTTAGTGTGACAACTGCCAAAATCAGCGGGGGATCAAATACTTATTTTCTCCACTGTACAGTAGCATAGCTGACATAGGCTACTTAACAAAAACAGTAAACACTTCCTGCTAGAGCGCCCCCTGAGGGCTGAAGAAAAATTCATAGAAAAAGCTGCATCTTTGTATCAGCTTCATGGTTTAAAACGTGGGACAAAAGTAGCGGCTTATAGTCCGGAAAATACGGTAATTCTCTCTCAATTTCATAGAAGTTCATAAAGACAAGAAAATGTAAATACACATGTTGACATTAATAACAACAGGGGTAGTTGACACCTGAGAGCATCTGGGTCAGCTTGTTAGCGTTCATCAGTGGGTCCATTCCATCTGCAGATGAAACCGTCGCCCAGCAGGAGCCGGCTGGTTTAGTCCCGTTTACATCTGGCATTAACCCTAATTTTAACCCTGCGTCTCCATTCAGCTCATTTCAAGTGGACCTGCACTGATTTTTGTTCTGGTTGAGCCTCCAAAGTACCTTCCGGTACCAGGAACAGCCCTTCAGCACCTTTTCTCTGTAGCTGGAGCACATTTCTCGCTTCAGTTCAGTCGGAGGTGTTACTGGTCGCCGACCCCCGACCCCCCCCCCCCGACTAATGACAGGAAGACGTATCCCTGCTGTGAGGGGGGGGCGCTATTTCAGCTCTTCATGAAAGAAGTAGCTCTGTCACCAGGGACGTTTTCAAAAACGTGAGGCAAGTGAAGGGGTCTGATAATAAATCTGAGCAGACAGAGACACTTCTGAGACTGAGGGGAACGTCACCTGCAAAAATAGAGATGGTATATGAATAATATGAATCTGTCGAATATGAATATGAATAATAAAAATAAATAAAAAATCAAATGTTTCAATGCAAAACTTGACAACTGATTACCTGCATGACTAAATAATATTTAAAAATCAGAACTTTATGGGCCAGTGCTGTTTTATTCCTGTCAGCAGATACAGTCATGGAAAAAATTATTAGACCACCATTTTTTCTTCACTTTCTTGTTCATTTTAATACCTGCTACCACTTAACGTCATCATGTGACTAAAACAGACAGAAAAGAAAACACTGAATGCATAAAAGCAGTGTTTTTAGCAGTACAATGCCATAGCTATTGATGTAAAAACTTAAGTGATTTAGGTTATAATCAAGAAGACCATGGAAAATGGTAAGATATCAGCTCTTAAATAAAACTCTTATGAGCAATCTTTGTGGTTATCGTTATGTTTGTCCAAATAAATGTACCTTTAGTTGTACCAGTTATTAAAATGAACAAGAAACTGAAGAAAACAAGGGTGGTCTAATTAATTTTTTCCATGACTGTATTTTCAACAGAGCCTGTGCTGTTTTTTTTAATGTAGTTCAAGCCAGAGTTAAACATGTTCTAATATATATTCATATAAGTAAGATGCTTTAAAATAGATGTATAACATCTATGAGATGGTTCTTAATCAGTAATCAGAGGCCGGTCGCCTGCCGTGTATTGTTTGTGCTATTTGCATGTAGTGAGATACGATCACCAAATACGATCACAGGTGGTCACTAGAGACGCTGGTGGAGATGCATGTTAATACCAGGTGGAATTTGACGCCGTCCACTAGTGTGACACGCAAACAGGAAAGTCCTGAAGCAGAGTCCCTCATCTTTTCAGTGGACAGTTCAATACGTTTATGACAGAATAACGTTTTTTGGTAAATCACATCTCAGGCGTCAAGGAACCCGTGGTCTTTCTGTTCCCTTCACAGCCTCTGGTCTCTGAACCGTAGTAAACAAACCGCTGGTATTCTGCTACTTTTGGCTTGTAATTAGCGGCTAACACGCTAACAACAACAAAACAAAAAGTCTGGTTTTCTCCGCATGGAACGGGAACTTTATTCTGGTACTGCAGGAACTTGTAACATCACACAGGTTGTATTGTTGGGCTCCTGTCGGTTAACAGAGAATGTAAATCTATACACGCTGGGCTGCTGTTGATGCTCACTCCACTTTTCATCTAACCCTGTTTTCGTTCTGCCGTCCCACGACACACACACTACATTACCCATAAGGCCACATCATTACCCATAAGGCCACCTTTCTAAAGGGGCCAGGCTGGCTCACAGCATTTCTTCACTGTGAGAGAATGAGCACAACATCCTGTGATGTTTCCGCGAGTTAAAAAAAAAATGTTTTAAAATAATATTATATATTTCTGAAAAAATCCAGCGAATAACTAAAACCGCGGAACTTAAACCGCGAAGTGGCGAGGGATCACTGTAACTCGGAAGAATTGGTAGGAGTTGTTAAAAGACAGTTCAGGTTTTAGATGTCGAGACATAACGGGTCCTCAGTCGGCCGCACGTGAACGACTTGTAGAGCTAAAAGCTAAAGTTCGAGCGCCGCAGGAGATTTAGTTCATTCAAGCTAGTGAGGTGGTCGCGCCAGACACGCCTCCAGAGACACGCCTCCAGTCTGTTTTGGCGGCGTGCCGCCGGTGACGCGGCCCACCGAGTTGACAGGGAGTCGGAGACGGAAACGGCAGGGAGAAATTCAAAAATAAGACTCCACCAGCGGACTCCCACTCGTACGTCGACGTTAACGTTAATCCTTAAGAACTTGCCGGCGCTTCATTCGAAAGACGTTTCAAAACGCTTTCTGCCACAGTGCAGAATGGGAAGAAAGAAAAACTCCCCGGGTCAGACCCCGCAGTGTTCGATGAGACTGTTCAATGTGAATGACTGGAAATGAAACGAACCTCGTAGCAGCAGTTAAATCTGAGTCAGTCACCTTCCCGTCTCTGCTCCAGGTGTTCCAGCGGCTGCATCTGTCCAACGGGGACGAGAGCTCCGCCCTCGGAGAGCTCCTGCGCTGGCGGCGGACGCAGTGTGAGGGGCAGAGCGACTGGAGGCACCGGGCGCCTCGGTCCCCCCCCCTGCCCCCTACGCTGCTGTGGACCAACAGGAAGGCCTCTCCGTGACTCAGGCCGCGTGATGTCATCTCACCTACGGGCCGTGAAGTCTCTCCTTTCCTGACACCCGTACTCGCTCTTAACGTCTTCGTTGTCTTTGTGTTTTTTTATTTTTTTTTTAAATGTGGGCCAGTGACCTCAGCGCCCACGGATGATGATGAAACGTTACCGTTGTCCCTGAGGGTCCTGCCTCCTCTTTGCACTTGACTCTGGAAGATGCCCGAGCATAAATGACTGTGACGATGACACGTGAACGATGGAGATGGGGGGGGGGGGGCTACTTTGTGATCAAATACTTTATCAAAAGATGACGCAACATATTTATTTCTAGCTCTTCAGTTATAAATATATGATGTCCACCAACAGGAGGCTGAATTCAAGATCAAGGCGATAAGATACTGAAAGGGCCTCTTATCTGTCTTTATTCCAAAACAAACATGAAGTACTGCTGAACAAAAAAAAACACGACCCCCCCCCCACAACAAAAAAAAACATGGTGCTGATAAAACTTGACCTGATGTTCCTGCGAGTTCTTACACCTGCACACCGGAGTGTCAGACCTCTGAAGTTTACAAGCTAACCCTAACCCTGACCCCGCCTCCGGAAGCCTCCGGGTTTCAACCGTCAGACCGCCGGCGGAGACGCGGAGCTGGAACCGCACGCATGCTGCTGCCGCCCGGGGGGGGCGGGGTCACGTCGGCATCATCATCCCAAGGTGCACTTCTCCTCCTCCTCCTCGTGACCACCAGCCTGGCCACATTTTTAATGACTGCACTTACCTTTACTGTGAGCGGGGGGAGGGGGGGGGGGTCCAACCAACCAACAAACAAACAAACGGACAAGTAAAGCTTCGTTGTCGTAGCTTTACCCGACAATTCACATCGTGAACATGAAACTTTTTGCCAAAGTGTGAAAGGTGTAAATAAATGTGTTCGAACTGACAGGTGTGGTCAGAGAAACCGCCGTTTACGGTCGTCTGATGTTCCTGAGGTCCAGACCGACACCGACGACCGAACCGGAGCCGCCGCTTGTCTTTAACGACTCCGTGGACCGTTTCCGGACAAACATGATGGAGGAGCAGCAGCTCCTGTACAGACTCTCCCAATGACGACCCTCAGTGTCCTCCGGTCGTTTCTCATTTGATTCCCCCACCCCCACCCCCACCGGACAAATATATCCCCCCATCCTGCTTGATCCCTCACCCCGGTGCGCTAAAAGGATAAAGCCAGCTTTACAGGGTTTCCGTGGCAACCGCAGTGTAAATAGTGACAGGTATCGTAGGGTCTAGTTATCGCGGCGGAGGAGCACATGAGATTGGAGCGGGAGAGGAGCGATAATACTGTCTGTGATGGTGAAACTGGTATTTCAAGAATGTTCTGGGTTCGATGCAATGACGGAGGTGATGATGATGAAGAGGTTTATTTTAAAATGTGAATATCTTGTTTTTTTTTTCCTTCTCAGAATAACTGTCTACGGATATGAAATGGTTTATACTCTATTTAATATTATTTGTTGACTCCCCTCTCAACCCTGCTGTTCTGTTCCTCTGATGCTAGCCAGGATGTTTTAAATGTGTATGGTTGTTTTTAATGTTTACACGGTGCGGCGGCGTCCTCGGTAATGGGCCGGGCCGGTCTGCGAACCGAAGATCGGCCCGAACCGTCGGAGCAGCGCGGCGTCGGTGGCTCAAATCGATTTCTCATTCCCCCCAACGAGTCTGATTGATTCGGCCTCGCTAATTAGCAGCGCCGTCGCGGGATCGATCTTAGCTGGCGTCCACGCGTTAAGGGGGACTTTGGAGTAGAGGTCTCTGGAACAACCCGACCGCCCAAAAATCCGAAATTCGAATCGGGTCTCGGGTCCATTCGCAAGACGTGACTCCGGGTTCGGGTCTGATTCGGTCCAGTTAGTCTCGGTCCGGTCGGTGCTCTCTGACAGGCTGGGTTCCCCGTTTAACCTGAGAGCGGTAAAGATATTGGCGGTGGCAGCTGTCACTCACCCCCCCACCCCACCCCCCCAGCACGTCCCCGCCCCCTTCCATCCAATAGGCTGTGAAATGTCAGGTGACAGGTCAAGCAAAAGTAAACAAACAAACAAACAGTAGTTTGGTTTAGCTAATGTCAGGACTCGGGACAGTTTAGTTAATTATTCATTAACGTGGCGTGTTTGTCATGAAACAATCGTGTTGCCGTAGCGTGTTATTAGCGGTTTGCCCGGCAGCTGTAAAGCACAACGGATCACCAACATGACAACATTGGATGAGAGAATATGTTCACGACACGTCCTGACCGGTGTAGGCTATTAGCGTTAGCAGTTGCTACCAATAGCATCTGTATCCACAAAGAAAATAACAACGTGGATTTATTGTTGTTTACATCACGTAGAAGACAACGTTTATTAGACAACAGTTTTATTCAGCGCTAGACAACTTTAAATATGAGCAACTACAGGCTGTGTTGTCTCGGTTCTGTTGGCGGTATCTCGGTTCAGTTTGTGGTCAGGAAACTAAAGATTCGGGTCGGGTCGGTTCCGGGTCCATACGGGTTCGGGTCCATGAAAGTGGACCCGTGAAGACCTCTACTCTGGAGCGACGTCCACACCGGAGACGCTGCACCGGCTGAGCTGCATTTTTGACCGAATGTATGAACGCTAACTTTTGATTCCACCGCCTGTGCACACGGACGAATCCCTTCGTAGCTTATTACCGGATCATGCGCTTGTATCTAAAAAACGTGTAACTGCTTAATATGAATAAAGTCTTTTAGAAGTTATGTATGCAGCTGATTTTTTTAAAGCAAGTAAACGATAGTAACGAATGAAATTCATCCACGGTTCATGCCTCGTCTGCCATGATTAGCGAACGCGTCCCCCGGAGGGCGCCGTTCGTCCGTCGTCGTCATCAGATTTCCGACTAGTTGTGTAGTTTTGTGCGCGCGCTCTTTAAGATGCTTTTTAACCTCGGACGATCAATACGAAGCGATAAAGGCTGACCAAATGTGAAGAACTCTTTTCACTTCTCAACTGTGATCCCCCCCCCCCCCCCCCCCCCCCCCCCCCCCCCCTTGTTTTCTCGACACCCGGCGTCCACCTTAAACGTGTCATCGACGCGTCCCCGCCGTCGCCGATTCATAAAGCTCCAAACTGGACGGCAGGTCACTGCCACTCGTCTCCGTTAGTCGGGACTCGATGAACCGTCTGCTTTCTGGTGCTGCAGCGGGTGGGAAGTGGTCGTTCTGTCGTCCGTGGTTCGATTTCCGGGGAGACGCTAAGTTTCAACGCCTAAAAGAAAAAAAAAAAAAAAAGAGGCAACTCACTGCCTTTCATAATGTTGTTTTCTGTTTGGTTTGTTTGTTTGATTTTTATTGTGAACTTTCTTTTATACATTACATACACTATATTTTAATCTGCATATAAATGTGTTTGTGAGAATAAAATGGAAAAAAGATTGTGATATTTCGTAATTATTATTATTATTATTATTATGAACCTAATGTTTTATAAAACTGTACCTGAACAGCAATAAAGCACAATTGCATCAGTGACAGTCTTTTCATGTTTGAGAGGGGAAAAAAAGGGTTATATAAACTCTAATTAAATCTTTATTCTGCAAACAACAGCTATTGTCTAACAGGTGTTATGACACGCGCACCTGCTGCAGGTGATGCTGCAGGTGATGCTGCAGGTGATGCTGCAGGGAGCTCCAGGTTGAGGGGTTTTTTTTTCCAGCTGAACAGCAGATGTTCTTTAACTAAAACAAAAAAAAGAGAGAGATTAGACAGAAGTGCACATCACTATTTTCTCTGAAGAGTCCGGGTCGTCTGAGGTCATCTGAGGTCGCCCAGAGGTCACCTGAGGTCAAACGCTGGAGCTTTAACAGTTGCATGGAGCCGGATCTGAGCTACAAAAACAACGGAGGTCCTTCAGGAAGTCATCAGACGTCCAGTCCGCCGTCCTTTTAGGGTCAGAGGTCACAGCCAGCAAGATGGGAGCTGCAGTCAGATTGCCTCACCTGGACATTGACCTGCAGGTGACGGCGGTTGGGCTTGTGCATGTTTGTCATGCCTTTCGCCTTGAAGTTGTGTGAATTGTAAAGAAGTTTCTTTTTCTGTCCGGATGGAGAATTTTGAAAATGAAATCTATGCAATACTCAAACATACTTTTGTAAAAAAAAAAACTCTGCACAAGCATGAGAGAGACCAGAAAAAACTAAAAGCCAGGCCAGTCTTTAAACAGATAAAACCATGTTCAAACTGTACCAGAATGTTGTAAAGGAAAAAATGTTCTGAAACGGATCATCTTTGGATATTATATCTGTGAAAACGAGGCGGTGTGATGGCAGCCTGTAGTGAAAAAAAGGAAAAGAAAATGTAAATACACATGTTGACATTAACAAGCACAGGTAGAGGTCTTCGGAACTACCCGAAAACCCGAGGTCACGATCGGGTCTGAATCGGTACAGTTAGTCTCGGGTCCGGTCGGTGCTCTCTGACAGGCTGGGTCCACGTTTACTCCAGAGAGGTAAAGATATTGGCGGTGGCAGCTAATGTCAGGACTCGGGGCAGTTTAATTAATTATTCATTAACGAGGCGTGTTTGTCATGAAACAACCGTGTTGCCGTAGCGTGTTATTAGCGTGTTCTTAGCGTGTTATTAGCGGTTTGCCCGGCAGCTGTAAAGCACAACGGATCGCCAACATGACAACGCTGGATTAGAGAACATGTTCACGACACGTCCTGACCGCTGTAGGCTATTAGCGTTAGCAGTTGCTACCAATAGCATCTGTATCCACAAAGAAAATAACGACGTGGATTTATTGTTGTTTACATCACGTAGCCTATGTAGCAACTGAACCGGGTAGAAGAAGACAACTTTAGGTAAGAAAATCAAGTTTTATTCAACGCTAGACAACTTTAACATGAGCAACTATGGGCTGGATTGTCTCGGTTCTATTCAGGTAACTCGGTTTGGTTCGTGATCGAAAAACTAAAGACTCGGGTCGGGCCGGTTTCCGGGTCCAAATATTTCGGGTCCATTCGGGTTCGGACTCCTGGACTTATGATAATAGCTCGGATCGAATTTTTACGGGTCCATTCGCTTTCGGGTCCATGAAAGTGGACCCGTGAAGACCTCTAACCACAGGGGTAGTTGACACCTGAGAGCATCTGGGTTAGCTTGCTTAGCGTTCATCAGTGGGTCCATCCATCTGCAGGTGAAACCATCGCCCAGCAGGAGCCGGCTGGTTTAGTCCCGTTTACATCTGGCATTAACCCCAACCCTGCGTCTCCATTCAGCTCATTTCAAGTGGACCTGCACTGATTTTTTTTCTGGTTGAGCGTCCAAAGTACCAGGAACAGCCCTTCAGCACTATTTTTTTAATGCGAGATTAACACACACGTTTCTGTAAATATGACTGTCGGCCAATCAGTGTATTTCCAGTCAACGTGTGGGACAGACATGGAGACAGAAAAGGGTTTTATGAACGGTAGTTTAGCTTTAAGCTGCTGCCAGATGGGTCTGTTGAAAAGAAAAAGGTTATTTGTATTTACTGTCTCTGTGAGTTTCCACCGCAGGACAGTAAAGTTAGTTTCACATCCGACATTCACTTGTTTTTTTTCTCTTTAAACTTTAATAGCGTCATGAAAACAGGCACCGATTTCATCCAGGTTGGTATCATTTTGTAGATATCAGTATACCAGACATTTCACCAGTGTCATCAACCCTCCAAGCTCAGTGGCTGTGGCTAAAACTCTCAGGAACAGCTGAATGTCCTTCTGAGTACCTGCTACTGCCGTGGAGTTTAGGGACCGTCAGCAAATTACAGCGGTCAAGCAGCAGCCCGACAAAATACACTAAGAAGCTGATGAATTAAGAGCCCAAAAAGTACGGCAGCATTGGTGGACTTCTGGTTTTCAAACTAAAGGCTTAAAAAAAAAAAAAGCTAAAGGTACCCCCTGACCCTGTATAGGACAAAACATAACGATAACACAAAAGATGGCTCATAAGAGTTTTATTTAGGAGCTGATATCTTACCATTTTCCATGGTTTTCTTGATTATAACCTAAATCACTTAAGTTTTACATCAATAGCTATGGCGATTAATGCCAAAAACACTGCTTTTATGCATTTAGTGTTTTCTTTTCTGTCTGTTTTAGTCACATGATGATTAGTGGTACCAGGTATTAAAATGAACAAGAAGTGAAGAAAAAATGGTGGTCTAATAATTTTTTCCATGACTATATATATATATATATATATATATATATATATATATATATATATATATGTTTTTTTTTACTTGTTCATTTCAACTTCATTTCTTAAAAACAGGGAATATGAGAAAACTCATTTGAACTTTATGTCATGGAGCTCAGTGTGAAGTGACATTTCTCAGGAATGAGAGGCTGCACTTCCAGGTGTCATGTAACCTGCGGGGATTTCTGTTAAAAACAAGATAAATCATGTAGAGACGAGCACAAATCCATCATTAATTTGCTTTAAAGCTAATTCCACAGAACAGCTCACCGCAGGTATTCATGAGGAGGTGTTCCCTCTGAGTTTATGAAGTTTATATAATATAAACTTATATATATGGGATGGACAGCGTTTTCAGCTGCTTTCTCAGTCTCCAGTGAGTTTCCAGTCACTGTTGCAGCAGAACAGCATGAGATTACAAAAGGTTTCCCGCCGTGCCAGAATTTTCTGATTTTTGAAAAACCATATTAACATATTATTCGGACAAAAACTGGAAATGTTTCCATGTATTTGGTTACGGCTTTATTTTTTAATTTTTTTGGCCCCTGAGTAAAAGTCAGGTCGATCCCAGCGGTGCCTCTGCTGGAATGTGAGTGCTCCAGTGATCCTGGTATGCCTGTCTTGTGTATCTGCAGCGGTGCTGTTGGCGATGAGGTGCCAAGGTGACGACTTTTCCCAGGAACTCTGCGGTTATTTCAGCAGAACAGCGGCAGACCTCATTCTGCATGACAGTGTGTTCACTGCCTGCAGCACAGAAACAGATTCCTCCAGTAAAACTGCAGCAAGCTCCCAAATGACTAATACGTTTATTCAGAAGACGGGGCGGTGGAACACAATGACTCTCTTCCAGCTATTTTTAGTGCTTTTCAGTGTGACTTCTTCAGGAAATCTAAAATCATTTCCTTTAGATATTTTCTCTGGAATCAGTTACAGTAATAACAAAGCTCCTTTGGTCTCAGGGTTCTGGTCCTCATGCTGAAGTATAAAGGCTAATTTATGCTTCTGGCCCGTACGCTGTCTCTGGTGTTTATACTTGTGCATTACTGGTTGCATCATTCTGTAATTACACCACCAACCGCTAGAGGGCAGTGCGGAGTCTATTTCTGCGATGGCGTAGCTTGCAGGTGCAGCGGAGCTGTGGCGTCACTTTGATAGATAGATAGATGTACAGCGGTACCTCTACTTACGAAGTTTTCAGGTTACGAAACGCCTCAACGGGAAAATATCGGCTCTTGTTAGGAAAGAAATTTTAGGATATGAAAGGCAGAAATCCAGTAGCGCTGCTACTCGCAGCTCCCAGAGTTTACTGAACGTAAACATAGCTGTCAGCTCTGTATCTCGGTTTGAAAGCGGTGCGTCTGAGCTGCTCTGCCATTGGCTATCGCTTAGCATCTACCTGGCATCCCATTGGTTAGGAGGCCCCTTGTCTGTATGAGCGTAACCCAGCAACCAGGTAAACAAACAATTTTTACCTCCGCCAAGGAGGTTTTGTTTTTGCCAGCGTTTATCTGTCTGTTTGTCCGTGTTCAAAATACCTCAAAAATTTATGGATGGATTTTGATGAAATTTTCAGGAGTTGTCAGAAATGTTAAAAAAAGGAAGAACTGATTTCATTTTGGGTCTGATCCGGAAGAAATCCTGGATTCTGGATCACTTTCAAATTTTCGATAATTTTTGCGCTCAGTGGAGGTCTGAGCTCTCTGAGAGCTTTTCTAGTTCTAGCATGTATTTCTTACAGGTTTTTATGTCCTGTCATGTATTATATATAATTTATTTTAAAAAATTATGTCCGAATTTTGTGGGGCTTGGAACGGATTAGGGCAGTGACTCCCAAAGTGTGGGCCGCGGCCCCCTGGTGGGCCGTCGTGGGACTGCAGGTGGGCCATGAGAGGTCATTAAAATTAAACAAATGTGTTTTAAATCCTCGAACGTTTTTAAATATGTTTTTAATGACTGTAATTTATTCATGACATGATTAAAACAACATTAAGAAGTAATAAAACAAACCAGTTAAGTGTTATTCTACTGTCATCTAAACTTAATATGACAAGTGTCACCTTATTTGTTGACCCCTCACATTAATATCAGATCATGGTTCCTGGTCCTGTATGTTGATCACAGTTGTGATTAAAGGTTTCGGTGGGCCGCGGAGATTTTTCACATTTCTAAATTGGGCCTTGGTATTCTGAAGTTTGGGAATGGCTGGATTAGGACATTTACATGGAAAACGCGCCTCTAGTTATGAAATTTTTAGGTTACGAAACTACTTCCAGAACCAATTAATTTCGTAAGTAGAGGAAGCACCTTACTTTATTGATCCCAAACTGGGAAATTGCATTGTAGCAGCAGCAAGACATGAAAAAAAAAATTAAATAGCAATATAAAAAAAAAACCCAAAGTATTCTATTTACGAATATAATTACAAGACACATTAAAAAAAACACAAGAGCAATACAATGTCTAACCTTTCTCTGCACAACTCGGTCAGCAAATCTATCTGAACACGCTGTCACACCACATGCGAAGGGGATAAATGAGGAGCGTTTTCACCTGCGTTGGCTCACGAAAGGCAAGAATGTTACAATAAAGTGGAAGTATGTTTTGCTTTCGTTAAACTGATTACGAGCTTCCCGTTTGCTTTGTTCTGGCCCACAGCTACACAGGAACTCGGATAAATGGCACCTGCAATCAGTATTTGCATAAAACGTTTCGACAATCTCATTCTGGCTGGAACCACATTGTTACTCTTCCTCAGAACGACTCTTAGTCACCGGCGGTGGGTGGAGGGCAGCGCTCAGCGACAGGGAACTACCGTTTGTGGTTAGCGCAGCGGCAGGGAAGCGGTAAAGTATCGATCACATGGGCTGGCTCCACTCCGGAACCGTCCGCCAGGACAGAACGACACTTCTGTTTGTGTCCATGTGCTTGAGAAGCACATCAAAGCCGTGGGAGACCCTCCGCCTGAGACGTTTCAAAGGCCATGAAACACAAAGGTAAACAGGATTCACACCTTTATTGATTACTCCGGCTCAGACAGGAGGCTTGCTCGGTTTATGTTGACTTCCCAAACGGCCCGGGGAATGACTCGCTTCAGCCCAATCGATGCTGTGAAGGAAAAGACACAGGTCTGAAGGGTTGTTCCCTCGGCTCAGAGCGCTCAGCGAGTTTACGACAGCCAGAAGGTTTAGGGTTATTCCCGCCATATACATGAAAGATGGCTGCTCTCTTCCGAGCATTTAAAGGCCCCGTAATGTCCGTTTTCAAATCCGCTTTACAGCCCTCCCCCTCCCCCCCCCCACCTCCTCTCAACCTCCCGGCTCTTCCTCCCGCTACATCTCGTTTCCCGCCTTGTCCTGCCGTGACCCTGCTTGTTCCCAGATCACCTCTTCACCCTCTTCCTCGCAGCGGCGCAGCCCTCTGTGGGTGAGGAAATCAATATCATCTCAACACTGCCTCAATTTTCAATTAACGACTCGGAGGCCCATCCCTGCAGACTCCAGACAGATCCATCACGCCGGATCAGCCTCGGCACCAGCGCAGCCTGCAGATTCACAACGGGATGACTCCTGAACGCTCACGGGGCTCAAGATTAAGATCGTTCAGGAATGCGATCGCAATCTGGATGGATGATGCAACATTTCCTTGATTTCAAATGTGTTCTGCCTCCTGTAGAAGTTATCTTAGACTGCGTATTGAAGAGGGAGCTTCTGTTTTAAAGGATATAGAAGTGGGAATATTCTCCGATTTGAATGAAAAACGGTGCAGTCGAATTGTTAAAACATAAAGACGGGCTGAAGACATTTTGAGGAAGTCACATGTACATGACAGCCGACCCTGAACAGGAAGTGGATGGAAAGATGTTCTGGAATGACAGCATGGCGGGGGCGGGGGCGGGGTCAGCTCTGTCATTAAATTGCTTTGGTTGGTGGTTGATGGTCCCGTTTGTCTCTGCGTGGCCCCGTGATCGACTGGTGACCTGCCCAGGTTGGACCCCGCCTCTCATCCAATGACAGCTGGGACAGACTGAAGCCCCCAACGCCACCCTGAACAGAATCAGTGCGTTTACAAGGGAAGTTTAATTCCTTTTTAATTCAGAATTAAAATTAAATCCGATTAAAAACTACCATGTAAACACCTAATTCCGAATGAAAATGTCCATTCCGAATTAAACTTAATTCCAGGAGTAAGTGGCTGATTTATTCTGATTTTAAATCCGAATAGAATAATTCCGCGGTCATGTTTACTCTCATTCAACTTTAAATTAATTCCGGTCTTTCTGCGCATGCTAGTTCCCTTGCCCGTCTGTCGCCATGACGCTTATATTGGGCTTGTTTTCGAAACAAAGTTTCAAGATGGCAACACACAGTAAACGGTGGTCAAGAGCAGAGACGATTTATTTAATAAATAGCTTGTTGTTGCTAATGGAGTAAGTTTGTTTTCTTCCGGTAATTACGTAAATTCGTAAAGACGTCTGCCCCCACTTTCCAATCAGAACCCTTCCCAACCCCCAGACCTTAAGCGGAATTGGATAAAGCCGATTTGGAATTACTATTTCCATGTAAACTCGAAGGAAAATAGTTTAATTCTGAGTTATTTGAATTCGGAATAATTAATTCCAAATTAAAAAACATCATGTAACCGTGGCCAGTGAAGCAAAGAAAATGGATGTGCTGCGACTCCAGCACGTGCCGTGAATTAGGTGGAGAAAAAGAAATTAGAGCTAAATAACAATTGTGGCCTTCTTCAATTGTATTCAACAGTACGATACCTTAGACTTGATGACTCATGCTGGTTTCTTCTGGGACTGGCCCGAGTACCGTTTAATGGTAGAAGATCACAACGATGAAGGGCCAATATTCCTTTCCCGCTGTGTGCCTTTACAGAGGATTACACTCTTCTATGATCTGAAGATGGTCTTTCTCGTCTAATTCACAGCCCACAGTCAGCAACCAGCCTCTAAAGTCTCTGGACAAACTTTGTGACACAGCGGGTCCATGCCTCCATGAACACTGTGGTTGAAAACTTCTGTTACTTCTCCACGGAAATATAGACCAACCAAATGATAACTTTATTAAAATAGTTTTTTAGTCTGTAAAGATTTAAAGTGCATTAATCCCACCGTAGTCACAGTGAAGCAGCGCTACATCAGCATCGTCAAATTTCCTCGTCTTATCTTTCTGGTGACTTTCGTTTGTCTCATTATCTCCGTCTCTCTCCTCCTTTATTTTCATCCCTGTTAAATATTTTTCCGTGCTGTAAGGGTTTGCTCACTTCATATCTACTGCTTCTGTGCTGTGTGCGCGCATGTCCGTGCAAAAAAAAACCAGATACAATAGCTAATACTCCTAGCGCACACTGTGACAATGAGAGCGCCACTGCCCCCTACTGGAGTATATGTGCAATTACATTTTATTACAGTACAGCAAAAAAAAAAAAAAAAAAAAAAAAAAAAAAAAAAGCATGTTCCCGGGGTCACACTTGCCCCCCCCCCAGCATTGCCCCGCACCCTCCCAAGGAGTCATGCACCATTATTTGGACTGCACTTCGTCACTTCTCCAGAAATAATAGCACTGATCTGATGATCCGGTGGCACAAGCTCCACAAAACATCTTTCTTACTGGAGACGCCCAACAAATATACGATTTTTATCTCCATTTGGACAGGAAACAATTAGCAGTAATACTTTTAATTAAGCTACCATCCAACAGTGATTGAAATGACTTTTCCAATTGCAATGATTTTATCAATTACATCCCCAACCATGGAGATGATGAAGGCTCACTTGGCTCCGCCTCCAACAACGTCCTGCTGCCACTTGGTCAGAAGAGTCAGAGGTAAAATATTTTCTTTAAGAAAGAAAGGAAAAATAATTATTTTAAGCAGCTTTTTTACTAATCATGTAAATTATCCACAAGTTCAAATGTTGCTGGTACCCATGGTGAGGTAAGTCCTGCGTCAACAGCTCAAACATGTGTAACGCCAGAGCCATCGTAGGAATTCCTTCCCCACATCTGAACCTGATAAACATCCAGTCGACTCTCTAATACAGACGAGGATCGTCTGCCTCTGTGCTCCTGGAAAAGGAAAAACAAGGTCATAAATCAGGGATAGCACATCCGTAACTCAGAATGAATCCTACCTGCTCCACCCTTCACAGATCCGGAGACCGGCGGCTGAATCATCTTCCTTCCACGCTCCTTTCAGCCGACGGTCAGCAGAGACTGCCTACTGCTGGCTCTAACGAAGCTAATTAATGTGGCAATTAACAACGCTCAATAGTGCTGACAATGTCAGATGGACTGAAACACGCTTTATCGCTGCGTGCAGACATGAGGGCACGTGCACATGGAAATGGATGTCAGCTGAAGCACAAATGGAAAAATCAGCTGCGACTGCTGATGGAGACAGTCGCATTGATTTCACAAACGTATAACAGGATTATATTAAGGAATCAAAGTGGCCGTGTTGTGCTACTTTTCGACCATCTCGCTGTAATCTCTGGTACCTCTGGGTAGCGACGCACCCGGCAAAACTCGAAACGCCTGTAATCTCCGAACGCAGACACGAGAATCAAGTGGAGGCCGAGTTGGCTCAGGTGTTTTCTGATTGGTCGAAATCCTTGAGGCTTGCAGGCGGTCGCAGCTAAAATGATTCTTCTCAATTATTATCTGCTACCCCCCCCCCCCACCCCCCCCCACCCTCCACCGTGACTACAAAATTGTCTATAAAATTGTTCTAAGTACACATCTGCATAACACTGTATCCTTATTAACATTAAGGGAAACAAAAGAAGAAAGAAATATTGACCAATGTATTACATACAAATTTTTTAATCACGATTAATCGAAATATTTTCAGAGTTTAACTCGCGATTAATCGCACAAGAATAACTTTATTAACATTGGTTTTTCTTCTGTAAAGATTTAAAGTGGAACAGTGCTACATCAGCATCGTCAGATTTCCTCGTCTTAACTTCCTGTCTCCGTCTCTCTTTGTTTTTTTTACTCCCTGTTGAAATATTTTTCCGTGGCGTCTCTTGAGGGTTTGTTCTCTTCGTATCTGCTGCTCTGTGTTGTTAGCGCGCATGTTCATGCAAAAAAAAAAAAAACTGACACAATGCCAGGTTTCCAGCGAATTCCCATTTAAAATCCACCACAAACGAGCCTGATATGTATCTGAGGAAATCAATCAAACATGGCAACACGGCTGTCGCTGCTGTCACGCTAACAACTGAGTCATCAAACGTTTAAAACTGTCATGAAGGAAGATGAGCGCTGCAGTTACCCAGAGCTGGAGGAGACCCCCGACTGCTGGGGGGGTTGAAATATTGAAATGGGAGAAAAAACATTTAAGGACCTTAAGGACCTGTTTTTGTCTGATAATAAAGACCATTTGGCAGCAAGTTTTTCCTCATATTTTTAATCTACTGTAGAGCAGTGATTCTCAAAGTGTGGGCCGCGGCCCCCTGGTGGGCCGTCGTGGTACTGCAGGTGGGCCGTGAGAGGTCATTAAAATTAAACAAATGTGTTTTAAATCCTTGATCTTTTTTAAATATGTTTTTAATTACTGTAAAATATTCATGACATGATTAAAAAAAACATTAAGAAGTAATAAAACAAACCAGTTAAGTGTTATTCTACTGTCATCTTAACTTAATATGACAAGTGTCACCTTATTTGTTGACCCCTCACATTAATATCAGATCATGGTTCCTGGTCTTGTATGTTGATCACAGTTGTGATTAAAGGTTTCGGTGGGCTGAGGAGATTTTTCACATTTCAAATTGGACCTTGGTATTCTGTAGTTTGGGAATGGCAGCTGTAGAGAGAAACCGAAACAGAAATGACAGTTTTACATGGGCTGTTCTTTTAATGCTAATGCTAATGCTAATGTGAACCCTGGTTGGTTCAGGATTCTGAATTGGACCAATAGTTTTCGACAGTTAAAATGGATAAAATAATTGCAGTTTGTGGTGGTGTAGTAGCTATATGGGCAGTGGTAATCATTTTGACAAATTATTGCTAGCAAAAAAGAATTTTTAAAAAATGAACTATTTAGTTCATTTTTTTTTTAATGGTGAACTGAACTAGTTCATTTTAATTTCTGTGAACTATGAACTGAACTAGTTCGTGTAGAAAGTGAACTTGCCCAACACTGAGTATATGTGCAATTACACTTTATTCTAGTACGGTAAAAAAATAAAAAATGTTTCTCCGTGGTCACACGCACCCCCCCCCCCCCCCCCCCCCCCCCGGGCATTGCACCGCGCCCCCCCCCCCAAATGAAAAGGTTTCCCAGAATCCTGATGTCACTTCTGTCAGTATCCTGGTTGGTGCTTCTTCAGCAACCAGAAGCCTCATCAGTGCAGCCTCGATGCTAAAAACAGCTTGTGTATATATATTTATATCACAATATTTTTAGTTTACATCGTTTGTTATATTTTTCCCTTAATTACATGCACCATCATCATTTAGCATCGCCTCGATGAATGTGTGGGGGAGCAACCAAGAACGATCGCACAGTTCAGCGCCACGAACGTGTACGATGCATTTACAATTGAGATTTATCGTGGAGTCTTAAAATTCAAAGATCTGTGGTAAAATGTTTAAAAAAAAAAGCCTAGATCCATCCTGGTCAGAAGAGGAAATGTCAGCTGCCTCTCTGCTTTGTCCCTGGGGCCCCTTCTTTGTGTAGTGGCCATGCTTTCTTCCTTCATTCATCTCCTCTGTCAGCAGTAAAATAACATATGAGACAAACCTCCCCCCCCCACATTTATGCACTTAGTGTCTGAGGGAGGGAGGGAAGGAAACACCCCACAATTCTCTTCTGCCACCAGACACGCAGTATTTCTCTACGCGCATGCTCTCGACTGTCCTCCTCTAAATGTGAACGACAGTCAGCATCACACGGTGCTGTGATACTTTTAAATCAAACATTAGTTAACTATCTAATCAACCATTTGCCACCCAATTAAACCTCATAATCGCCCTACTTCAGACGTATAAGTAATTTAATTAGCGTGGGTGGCTCCTCTTCGTTGGGTGACGGAGGAGCCGCTGAACTGCCTTTCCAGCAGATGGACCGTCCCACCGTTCACCTCTGAGGGACCTGCAGGCCGTCTTCATTTACCGTCTGTCAAGACAATTAAGGACTACAAGCTGGAAGACGCACATCTGCACACGTGCAGATCAGCACTGGAATTGTGTGTGTGACCTAGACTGCACATGAGCTTACAGTGGATATATTTATATATATTATAAATCCTGGATGTGTTTCAGGTATTTATTAATGTGCATCATATGCGTTATTTACATATGTCTATTTTATCAGTACACACTTTAGTAACATTTTTTTTTTTTTTTTTAAAGTGGGAGAGGATCCAGGCGGCGGTGTGCGAGGAAGCAGACGAGCCCGTCTGGTTCCGTTGACTTCTGGCCATCCTGCTCTCCGATATTAATTCGCCAAGACCTTCAGACGTCCCGGTTTTTAATTGTTTCAGTCTCCGTCCTTTAACTCGACTGGCGAGGGGGCAGATTTAGTAAACCATTAACACGTGATCATTACGCTTTGATGGTTTGTGCAGGACTCTCCAGGTGCTGACCAACAAACACGGGGCAACCACCTCCTTTTTAATAATGAAAAAAATAAATAAATAAATTATTCTACGACGCTACAAGGATCAGCGCATATTAGTGTTAAAGTTGCGAACAAGCAGACCTGCTGTTGTGACTGACTAACGTCACAGGTGTAGCTTGTTTCTCTTTGCAACACAACTGTGTTGCCGGATGTACGATAATTATCGTATTATCGTATCGTATTTCTATGATAATTTGGACTTCTGTGCGATGTACGACCAATAATTAAAAAAAAAAAAAAACCTAAATGTATAATAATTTCATAACTCATTTAAGGATGTTCCTGGCGACTAATTTCCCTGTCAACTAAACGAAAATTTTAATTAAGACTAGTCGACTAGTCTAAAAAAAGGGAAAACACTCAGAAAGCAGTGAAAATTTAGCACAATTTATTGAAACATCGAAACAGCAACATTAGCTTCCTGAAGCCTTTACCTTCCACAAAGTTAAGTGGAAGCATATCTTGCGAAGTCATTATCGTGATGAGCTGCGTTATCCTCTCAGACCGGACGGGAGAACACCGTCAAATCGGCCTGAGTGTGGCTAGCACCGCTAGCATCAGCACCGCTAGCATCAGCAGCCGTCGTCTCGTGCAGATTAACATCCAAATGCTTGAGTCGAATGTGGTTGTGCATTGCTCCAGTCCAGTGATTGTATGCCAGTTGTTTCTGACACAGTCTACATACTACCTTGTTTTCATTTTCTAGATTAAACCGTGCCGTTTTAAAACTCCAGTCTACTCGAGTGTTGCCGTGGAGAGGGGGGGGGGGCTGTCTGTCGGCTCTGTAGCCCCGACTAGTGGCTGGCGGCTGTATGACAGTTAAGCAGCCTTGTACATGAATAAAACACAAATTGGTTTAAACGACTAATATTTCTGGTACCGACTAGTAAGTGGGCGGACGGTTAATCGTTTAGACGACTAATTGCGCGCATCCCTAAACTCATTAAGGGTTTCTTCACGACTATGGGTTATTATTATTTGTCTGATTTGGAATCGGATTCAGCCTAAATGCTCACTGACTATTTACATTATCATGTAGTTACCAAAACTGACTCTGGATCTGTAGTAAATGGGACTATATTACAACGGTCTATGATAACATGTTGCTGAGCTACGTCAGAATGAAAATTAAGTACGTATGTTAATTTTCCTCAAAAAAGGATAATTTCAAATAACTGCAAACAACACTGTTTCGTTGTATTTTATAGTATTTTTCTTTCTTTATTATTATTTTTGAGTGCTTAGTGAGCTTATATATCCTTTTAAAAGGGAATTGTAATGCTAGTTTATATTTTCACTGCACCTTCATTTGCAATGCTATTTTATATATTTTTCTTATATTTTATATTTTTATTGCACCTTCATTTGCAATGTATTTTATATTTTTTATTTTATTACCCTTTTCCTATTCTGTTACTTATTTTTTGCTTTAAGTTACTTATTTTATTGCTGTTTTTACTATTTGTATTCTTTGTACTTGCAAGCTGCTGGAACTGAAAATTTCTCTTTGAGATGAATAAAGTATCTATCTATCTATCTATCTATCTATCTATCTATCTTATTTTTTCATTTCTATTAGGAAAACTCTGTTAGTAAAATGTTACACATTCTTGTGTATTTGCACAGTTACATATTAAAACAGTTAACACGTTATCTTTGGGCCTCTTTTGACCTCGCTGTTGAGTTTGTAAGGTCGTTACTTCTGAGTTAAAAAAAATTGATGCTAATAAAACTGTTTGTTCTCCTTTTTCCCCAAATTAGAATCAATAAGAGAATCGATAAAGAATCGAATCATTAAACAGTATCGATAATGGAATCGGAATCGGAAAAATCTTATCAATTCCCATCCCTAACCCTGAGAGATTTAAAAATAAGAAAGCTGTTGATCTATTTTTGTTACAACACTAGGAGAATGACAGATAATATGCAACAAACTGAGCTCAACTGAAATTACCCTTTTTTGACCTCCTGATCCTCAAGGGTATTTGAAAATGTTTAAAAAGAATCATGGGTAATTAAAAGGAAAACCCTGAGAACCCATTAACAAAAATGGCCGTCCACGCTGGAGCATTTCAGCACCTACTCGACACGCCAAACTAACTCCCTTCCACCCGTTTGCAAACAGTATATCGCAGCAGTCATTCAGCCAAAGTATTATTTTTCCCCTTTAGCCATTCAGTCCTCCATCCATTCACTCTCTGCATGTGAAGCATGTGTGGGTACTGGCGCCAGTCCAGTTCCAGTCGTCCCAGTTGATGGTTCTCATCTCCCCATCCTGTCAGTGGGCTTTAATCCTAATGAGTGCACTGTGCCTGGTTCTGGGTATTAGCATACAGCAGGCGTCGCACAAGGCTTCTCTGTTACAACACACGCGACGATACGTTCACACACACACACAAACACACACACAACTCGTGCACGCGGTCCTCCATCATCTGACTCGTGTCACATTATGCTAGCTCTTTCAGACGCTGAGCGGAAAGCGCCCCATTAGAATAAAAATCCTTAATAGTTGGATTTTCCGTGTGAATTACATGCCGATTATTGCGGCGTTCACAACAGACACAGAGATCCTCTTCTGCTGAGAATTTATGACGGCGCTCGAGTTAAACTGTCGCACTTTACAAGCGCTCGGCCCTCCCGCGCGAGGCTCGTAACCGGTGACGTAAAAGCGCAATAAATATTCATCACAGGCGGCGGCGATGGAATATGTGTGAATAACTCCGAGAGACAGAGGAATGATTGTGAAGCATGACAGTTGGTTGTGCATAAACCCCCCCCATAATGTTGTTAGATGTACAATAACTGCAGTCATTTAGTCCTTTACAGATGGAGAGAAAATCTATTTTTTTCAAATATATTCCTGTCTTTGATTTTGATTTTTCTTTTTCTTCTGAGTTCTAACTCACATCCCTTCAAGACCATATTTGTCATCTGCAATGGGCCTAACACGCCAGCATTCCGTCACGCATCAATCTTTTTTTTTTACCCTCTTAACGTGTGACCGAACATTTTTCAACAAATATTTTCTGCTGAAACAAAAAAAAAAAATATCTGCACACTTAGGGCCTGATTTACTAAGATCCTAAATAAAGAGTACTAAATTGCATGTGCACTGAAAAAGTTTGCGCGTGCTGTTGTTGTGTGTTTTGCGGGTGATCAACTAAGAATGCTCGCGCAATTGATAACGGGTGCAAACCGCAGTATTTAAATGAGGTGTTGCGTGTCTTACGGTTTGCGCCATGGAGAGTCTGGATGGAAAGCAGGATAGACGCAAGCGCAAAATGAAATTTGACGAGTTGGAGTTGGAGGAAGAGGCAAATAAACACATTCATGAACTACAGCAAAGAAATTTAAACATTACCAAAAGAAACGCAATATGGGAGAAAATCTGCGATAGAATAAATGCAGTTGGTAAGACAAAAAGAACGGCAGATGAGGTTAAAAGAAGGTGGCAAGATATAAGGCGAAGAACTAAAGAAAAAGTGGCCTTTAATAAAACTTCGGCAAACAAGACAGGTGGAGGGCCTGCGGAGGAGATGCCTCTAAGCAGCACTGAGCAGCAGGTGCAGCTCACCTTCTGCGAGGAGCAGATAACTGGGATACGGGGTCTGACACGCTAGAGCCAACTGCAGAACAAGGTAGGTGCACAATAAGAAACACTTTTTTCTCCATGAAAACACGTGATTTATTTATTATCACAAATAAAAAAATGAATGCGCCTCCTGTGGCAACCTTTTGCTGAATAATACTCGATTTAACATTCAAATAAAATATTTCTCCTTTTGCATATGCTTGTGACCGGCTCCAAATAATCAGCCCTTAAGTTTCAACTATCTGGTTTACATTCATTCCAAACAAATTTACACGAGTCCGAAAGACTCTCTCTCTGCGTATTCTTTGATTTTGGCGATGTCGCCTCCTTGCCACAATAACAGCAGCCATCGGTGCGTAATGCTGGGCAGATTAGCACCTTCCTTTTGAATGTATTAAATACAGACGCAATCACAATCCCCGCAATTACTTTCAGGGTTGGTAAATCTCATTGCGTGTGGTAAATGAACCTATTTGCATTTTCCCCTCCCAGTATTTAGCGCTTTCTGGCGGGTACGCCCCATATTGATTATTCATCAGGGCAAAAGTGCTAAATGAACAGCGTGTGCTATTTTGCTCATTTGAGAGGCGCAGTCCTCTTTGCACGCTGTTAGTAGATCAGCTTGCACATTGGTTTGCGGGTGGTGTCAAGTTTGCACACGTTTTTACGCACGCAAACCTTTAGTAAATCAGGCCCTTAGAGCCAATAGTAGCCAATAACCAACCTTTCGGTCAAATACTTTCCTCAGGGCACAAACAGATGCAGCGTACAACAAACTTATCAATTAAGATTCATTCAGGTGCTCAGTCACACCTGCACAGATGAGTTGTAGTCCAAGTGTGGGAGTTGTAGTTTTTCTGTTCTTCCTGGTTTCGTATTACCTCTACTCAAGGTAGCTGGCATTATATTGACCCCAAATGCACCAATAAAATTACCCACCACAAAAACATACATATTTTAACGTACAAACTTGAGTACACAGACACACACATATAAACAAGTGTGAGTTCAAGATAACTGCATAAACATCAGCAAGAACTTCCTAAACTGCAGCTTCAAGACAAATGTTATATCTCCAATCATAACATAACACTCATGTCAAAGTCTACATTTAAAGGTTTAAGGGTCATTCTTCAACTACGGTAGAATTTGTGTCCTTTGCGGGAATAATAGATACAAAACACATTTCTTGATTTTTTTGTTTTTGGCACAGTTACTTGACACCAAGAGGAACGTACAAAAAATAATTTAAAGGTCAAGTGTTATTTTTACTCCATAAACCGTGGTTTTATATGTATGGATTGTGCTATTGTGCGATTGTCCCTCGGTCAGATTTTTGACCTTCAATCCCTCTTACTATTGAATTACATTTTGATTTAAAACTAACTTTACAGACAAATGGTACATAAATACATATTTTAATGAAACATACTATGTGTTGTAAGATACAGTAGTATTAAATGTCTTTTTTTTATAAAAAGAACACCTGTCCCTTGGGCTCACTGTCATTTCCATCACACACCACAAAATGTAACTTTAGGGAGGTTTTTTTTTTTAAGGTTTGAACACCTGCAACCATGGTAACCATGGTAACAGTCAGTCACAGGAGAGCACATGGCAGGAGAGCAGAGCTAGCTCCCTGGAAGAATATGAAAGCTGAAAAAAGTCGAGGTAAACATTTCCCAAACAAAGAATATGTTTATTGGTCGTCATTTCCAAACAGCTCATATTTTCTTTAAATTTATAAATAATTATTAAAATAACATTTCACGTCATGTATTTTGTGTATATTTAATGCTAGCTTTAAAACAGAGATTAGCATGCTAATACAACATGAGATTTTTGAAAAAATGTGACACATTGTCATTTCCACAACAGTCATTTCCATCATGTTTTTCATTGTGATGGAAATCACAATCCTGAAAATAAATATATTTATATATTTGAGATCATTTATGTGTGAAATTTCATGAAATATTTTAAAAAACATGAGTTCTGTAAATAATTTTGTATGTAAAACACATTGTGTGGTGTGATGGAAATGATGCTTTCCTCTGAATGTTCGACTGAAATAAGAAAAAAATATGTAAAATATATATTATTTATATAATTTCATCACAACAGCTACCAGAATGTATTTCTACACATAATGAATAAGCAAAACATATCAAAATATTACCTAAAATATGTGTTTGATTTTCTAAAATTTTTGAGACCAAATTTGACCATAGTTGAAGAATGACTCTTAAATGTAAGTTTATTGGTGCATTTGGGGTCAATTTAGTGCCAGCTACCTTGGGTAGATTTAATATAAAACCAGGAAGAACAGAAAAACTACAACTCCCACACCTTGACTACAACTCACCTGTGCAGGTGTGACTGAGCATCTGAATGAGTCTTAATTGATTAGTTTGTTGTATGCTTCATCTGTTTGTGCCCTGAGGAAAGTCTCTGACCGAAAGCTTGGCAATTACACAAACAAAGGGATCTAAGGGTGAATTCCAATTCCTCCCTTAACCCTCAATTTCAACCCTCAGTCTCAAAAATGTTCGCTCTCGCTAAGGGCAAGTGCTGTCCAGATTCTTAGAAAGTCAAGTTGAGGGACGAGTCTGAGGGCTGTATCACCCTCAAAATCGAGATTTTCCGACACCACCCTTGGTAGTAAGGGCTACCCAGAAGGCATTGGGTAATTTAGCCAAGACATCTTCGAAAATGATGGCGACAAAAAAAGCTAGCTACAAACGTAAGCATCTTCGTATATCTTAAATATATAAATGTTACGAAACCATCTTATTGTCTTTGTTTGAGATTTTTTTTCATGGATTAACATCATTGTTGCGTAACATTAATTTTTTTTACTTTACGATGTTTGCTGCCGGACCGGGACCGACCGGGACCTGGCCAGCGGTCCCGGTCAGTCCTGGTCCCGGTCCCATCTTATTGTCTTTGTTTGAGATTTTTTTTCATGGATTAACATTGTTGTTGCTAGCATTAATTTTTTTACTTTACGATGTTTGCTGCCGGACCGGGACCGGGACCGCCGGCCAGGTCCCGGCCGGCTTCACGTTGCTTGTATACCTTGTTGGGTTGCGACGATAGACTGAATAATGTATCCTCCATGGGCGGTGGGGCTAAACCCCAAAAACCTGGAGTAAGAAACATTGTTATTCTAAAATTTTAGTTCGCATTTGACAGGCTTAGATAATGTCCAAAACTTAATCCATAGTTTGTGGTTTAAGTTTATATTTTAAGAATGAAAATGAAAACGACCCCGCCTAATGGTATCGTCCTCTTCTCGCTAACGTTACTTCTCCTCTTCGTTGACCGTTTACCAGTTAGCACGTTAGCTCAGTTAGCATTTCAAATTTCCTTGAAATTTTCAAAGATTTGCATGTTTTCCAGTCAGTTTTTTTTCCTAAAATATTATGCTCTTCTCTCATAAATGTCCAAAAAAATTATCCAAAATTATTTTTCAATAAACATTTTTTGGTTTTGTGTGAAAAAAGGTGGGGTTGTGGGTCGTGGTGGGGCTCATTGGGTGCTCAGCACCCCTAAAGCTATGACCATAGAATCGCCCCTGCTGAAGACGTAACTGCACTCGAGGGGTGTCCCATTTCTAAGTCACAAGATAACCCTCACACTTACTTTCGAGGGTTAAGATTGAGGGTTAAGGGCGGAATTGGAATTCACCCTAAGTGTGCAGACATTTTTTCTTGTTTCACACAGTCTTTTGGTTTTGTTTTGCACCTTTTCACCGTGAGTGCGGTGTGATTCGTTTAAAGACAAATATTTTCTACAAATATTGTTTGCCTTTGAAATAAACCGCGCTCTAAGGTTGTGCATCCGGCTCTACTTGCGTCACTAATGACTGAAAAAGACGAAAATTAAAAGCGAAATGTTGGGGAATGTACTTGAGATCAGATCAAAGTGCTTCTCCGCCGTATTTCCCGGGAACCCGGCGTTCGTCTCCATCACCTGCGTGAGTGGCGACACACATCCTTTCCATTCAGAACCAGAAAGTGCTCTCAGCTCTCCTTGTTCCCCCGAATGACTGACATGACATTATCGGGTCACCTTACCCTGCTCAGATGAGGTGTTGAAAAGGCCCGGCTCTGCCAGGGGTCTCGGCGTGCTCGGGTCGGGAACAGAACGCTACGCAGCTGCAGGCAGGTTTAATTTGGACCGTTTAACATCCTGCGTCGTGTCACAGCAGCGAGGAGACGCTTCCGCGACGCACCAGCGGCTTAATACCTCTCACAGCCTGGGTTTTATTTTCTCCCTTTTATCTTCGCTCCTGTCTGAATCTGCGATCTCGACGACGCGCTCAGTCGCCATATTTCCGTTGAAGGTTATTTATGTGCATTTTGAAGATGCCTGTAAAAGACCAAGGCCCCCCCCCCCTCGCTACTGTTCCCCCGAGTTTTATTTGACGATTCGCAGCAACTACGCCGTTTATTTCAGTCGCGTGTAACGTAACCGACATCACCACCTGTTCACAACATGATGCGGCCAAGTTCAATCGCTCCAAACAAGGAAATGGAAATGAGCAACATTTACATCGTAGCTTGATGGAAACACGGCAGACGTTTATAGTTTTTTATGTTTTCAGTGTTCGTGTTTCTGCTTCTCGCCTCATCCATGATGATTTTCCTTTTACGTTGCTCTTGTCTGTGCTGTGTTTTCCTTGAAACCTCTCTTCTGTGTGTTTTTTTTTCTCCATCCATCCCTGAGTGCATCTACCTTTCACTGGCTTTAATGATTGTCCCCACCTGTGTCCCATCAGCCCCTGGGAGGATATATCGTCCTGTGTTTCTTCTTTCCCGTACAAGCAAATCTGCAGCTTTCTGTCTCCCGATGTTACTTGGTATTTTCTGATTTTTTTTTCCTTTCTTGACAAATTGAGTCTTTCTTTTTTCTGGCTCTTTTGTTTTTATTCATTTATTTATTTATTTTCTTTTGAAGGGATGGACATTTATCTCTGCAGAAGCCACCTTACAGCTGCTGGTTTCCCAAACTCTCACTGCCGACAACTGGAATTAATGGATAAGCCGCTGCTGCTGATGCGCACGGCCCAGCTGGCTTTTCTTCCTCCTCGGGTCGGGTCGTCCCGTCTCAAGGAACCGCACACGTGCATCGTTGGCATCGTTGGCATCGTTGGCATTGTTGAATGCCGTGTGTGTGCTGTGGTTGATGTAGTTGTCTGCAGCTGGTCAGTGGCCAGAATATTAAATATTGTAACTTCACGTCAAAACTGTTTGATCATCTGATCGTTTATTCTCCCGTTTCATATTAATGGTTGCTTGTAGCCATTTTGAGCCTCAGTAGAGCCGTAATCGAACCAGCGAATCAAAACAGCATTAAAAAAAAAATACATTTCCAAAGCAAATGATAACTTACTGAACTCTGGTGTGTACAGCAAATATTCTGCACAAAATTGGGGATGGCTGACGCTAGGGTTGGGAATCGAGAATCGGTTCCTGTAGAGAACCGGTTCCTGTAGAGAACCGGTTCTCTACAGGAACCGGTTCCGTGTGTTTCAATTCCATGGAATCGTTTGGCAGTTTATCCAGCGATTCTCTTATCGATTCCAACCAGCACAAATCTCACGTAGTTTACGCAAGTTACGCACAGTCAATTCCAGAAAGCACTTACGTGATTAAGTTACGTCGGTTTAGCACGTTAGCATTGCAGTTGTAAACAACAATGGCGCCCAAAAGGTTCAAACTCTCCAAAGTTTGGCTTCACTTCACCAAAGAAAGATGGCAACAAGGCAACTAGCAGTCATTGTAAAGTGGAGATAACAGCGTCGGGAGGGAACACGGCTAACACGCAGAAACATTTGAACACACAACATGTGATAACGAGTGTTGTGTTTTTGACGCTTCGGACTGATGGATCTCAACCCAGCAGCAGTAGCCAAGCTAAGATCACCTCTGGTAACTCTGGTTAGTAGCTTTCCCGCTGCCTATGTGCTTCTTTGTAAAACACGCTATAACATTAGCGCTATGCTAATAAACGAATGCCTTCTGCATTACATTTAGAAGATGACCGTGACGAGAGAGAGAGTCTGGCTGGTTCAGAGGCTGGAAGACATGATTATTTTACTGAAAAAGAATTGTTAATTCTTCATAGTATTTGCAGATTTGTACTATGCACTGTTCCGTTGTATTTGATAGTATTTATCTTTCTTTATTATTATTTTTGAGTGCTGAGTGAGCTCATATATCCTTTTAAAAGTGAGATTTTTTCATTTCTATTAGGAAAAATCTGTTAGTAAAATGTTACACATTCTTGTTTATTTGCATATTTACATATAGTTACATATTACAACAGTTAACAAGTTATCCAGGCTTTGTGCCTCTTTTGACCTCGCTGTTGAGTTTGTAAGGTCGTGACTTCTAAGAAAAAAAAATTGATGCTAATAAAACTGTTTGTTTTCATTTTTCCCCAAATTAGAATCGATAAAGAATTGAATCGTTAAACAGTATCAATAATGGAATCGGAAATCAATTCCCATCCCTAGCTGACACATGAGACAGTCAGGAGGTTGTGGGTTTGATTCCTCATTAGCTCATTAGCTCTCTAATGACAGCTTGCGTCTTGAAGGTTATGGCCAGCACATGCACATTATCAGAACACTTTTGAGAAATACAAAAGGACATCAAGATTCTAGTTTTCAGTGTTTTTTTTATTCAATTTTTCTAAATGACGTTAACTTCTGGTAAATGGTTGAGCATTGACGCCCTCACTGATACTGATAAAGTGCTGGGATGAATAAAATAAGTTTTTCCTCCCCGATGACCCTGTTCTTGCAGCATCTGGCACAGCTGCTATGTGCGAAACGCACACGTAGCGGCGGCGGCGGTCGCATACATTTGCGTATGCACACAAAAACCAGTTGCAGCGCCATTCATGGTCATGTGCTTTCCATAGCCGAGGAGGGCGATAACATGCAGCCTTATCTGCAACTATGACAACAGTCCAGAAAGGCCGGGGGCCCACCGGCGCTGGTTCTGAGCGCGGCGGTGCCGTGAATGGTTGTTTCGATGGGAACAAAAGCCTCCTGTTGAGAAAACTGAGATAACATGATCTTTAAAAAAAAAAAAAAAAAAAAGACGTCAGAAGCTTACGTGTTAAAATCTGGAGGGATTTGAAGGACATTTTTACCTTCTGATGGCCTTGGATTTTTTTTTTTTTTTTTTTTTTGTTGATACCGACACAATTAGCGGTTGCCCCGGACAACCGATGGCGAGGTGGAGGAGCTGCGAGAGATGCTCGCAGATAAATTCTTGGGAGCACTTCTGACTGAACAAAGGAAAAGGCTGACTGATGTTAATGCTAGTGTTTATCCACCAGTCAATGGAGTCAGTCATAACAAGAGCCCCCCCACCCCCCCCAGAGTCTGCCGTACTCCACAGACAGAAAGGTCAGCCGGTGTCGAGCGCCATAAAGAGGAGAGCCTGGTCACCGGGTTCCTCTAAAGTTCAGTCACATTCAGCAGAGGCCCCCCCTCCCCCCCCTCCCCCCCCCCCCGCTCCCTGTTGGTTTTATTTTTTTTTATTGCTTGCATGCACAAGAGAGAGAGGTTTTCAGATGGTCTTTAATAAGCAGAAGGGGGGGGGGTGGGGGGGTGCAACACTGACCCTGAGGCGGAGGGACCTCGGGGTCAGAAACAACAGGAAGGAAGTCACGTGACCCATTCAAACTCATGGAGGGGGGGGAGCGGGGGTAAAGGGGGGGTGGGGGGGAGGGGAGGAATCCGTTCTTTTCACTCTTGTTTCCTCGGTGTGACGCAGGTGTCTGCAGACACGCTTGGCGCCGGTCCAGGTGTGGATTACAACATCAAGACCACTGGAGGGAAAACAAGAAGCTGATTGATTCAGACGGGGAAGGCGACCGAAAGTGCAACAACAAATCCCTTCTTCTTCTTCTTCTTCTTCTTCTTTTTTTCTTTTGTTGCTTTTGTCTTTGCGGCGCTTGTCTTTGTCTCGCGTTCTCCTCGGGCGCCATTAAACGGCCGTATACGATTCAGAGGAACGAGCCATTATCTCCTGAAACACAGAGACGGTGCTGCCTAGCAACGCTTGGCCTGCCTCGTCCAAAGCATCTGGTGGTGCGGCGCGATAAAGATGTTTTTGAATTTTGGTGAAGAAATCGGAGGGGCAGAAATGGGTGGGGCCGCCTCCTGCTTTATGAGAGATATCCGGGTCAAGGGGCGGGATAAACAGTGGTCATTAATGACTTCATTTATTGGTCCCTGAAGTCCTCACGGACTGGTAGCGTGATATTAGGTCATATAAAAGAGCCGCTGCTTTATTGGTGGGTGTTAAACTTTGGCTTTTTGATGTTTCCTGTGTGGGACATCTCTTAAACCTCTTCCAGACGCGAGATACGCAACATTAAAGGTTAATTCGATCTATTAAAATGATGGCGTTCAGTCATTCCGACGTTGGTCACTCCTCCGTTAGCGTCCATCGCTCTTTATTCAGACACGCCTGCTTAAATGACTCGGAGCGCCGGCGCCGTGCGTGCTGATATTCGCCGTTTGCGTGAGATTGGACTGTAAATCAGATGTGGTGTAATAAAGATTTCACAGAGTCTCAGTTTTCTCAAATCAAGTCATACCTCCATTACGAATAACACCATCTGGGCCGAGCGGCGGCCGCGTGAAACGTGCTGTAACTTCCGAACATTCTGGGGGCGACGGCGGCGACGTTTTCGTGACATTTCAAAACAGAGAAGCGCCGTTGACGTCTCGGTTTCTCAGTTTCAGAAACAAATGAGACAACGAGGCGGCGGCGTCCTGGCGGTCTCCGACGCCCACCAGTGAGTCACAGCTGGTAGGGTGTAACGGCTAAACCGGCCTAGTTTTACTGGTTTTGAGATGTTGATGGTCGGTTGGTTTAATTTTTTACTCTGTTCTCCTATTTTGGAAACTTTTTAAATCCTGTTTTTGTGCCCTGATGCTGTTGTTTTCTACGTTGTTTTCCTATTTTAGTTGACCTGCTGGTCCTTTCCTTCCTAATTGTCAACACCTGTGTCTTGTTAGCCGCTGACTGTTTCTCATTGTGTTTAAAAATAGTCTTTTTTCTCCTCTTTCTCTTTTTTTTTTTTGTTGTTTATTGGATTATCCTGCTGTCTTGCTCTGCTGTCATGTCAAGCTGCCATCCTGTTTCCTGTTAAAGTAAAGAACTATATCGGATTATTTCTGGCTCCTGCTTTTTTATCCCAATTCCTGCAAACCTGACAGCGTTTCTTCCACAAACCCTGGAGTTAACGGGTGATTAAGGTGCCGATCTGTGGACAGATTTCTACCGAACGTCACGACGAGCCCGGAGACACTCGTAAGGATTTAGAATAAAACCGCCGTAAACACCTGCACGACGACGTCCATGTGACGACGGCGGCCAAATAAACTCAGTAACCTGGAAAGCGGCGTGGAGCGACGGGCCACCAGGTGAATCCAGGCTTCATCGATCCGCCTCGTGTGACTGAAGAAACGCAGCACAGGTCTTAGATTGTTTTCCAGCCACCATCCATCCCAGTCCTGACGTTTTTATTTCCAGCGTGAAAGCTGTCCTGAAGGGAAACGACCCTTCATAACACACCAAGTATCCCAGGCTGGTCGTAAAATACCAATGTTACAGGAAATAAAAAATAAAAAAAAAAAGGCAAGCACACGGCTCTTGTTGACCTCTTTTGACCTGTAGAGTTTTTCATTTTCTCTGTGGATGTTTAATAAGAGAAAACTGGAGTAATTAGACAAACAAGAAAGGGTCATGTGCACCGTTGGACTGCATCACACGAACGACCACGCCGCCATCATTAAACAGCACGCTCCCGTGTCTCGTATGCTAACGGGATGAAGGAAACACTGCAAACGCTTTTAAACGCTCCTCAAAAAACTGCCGTCACCATGACTCAGCAATAAACACGAAGGAGAAACGTCACGTTTCCCTTCGTCGCAGAAATTTACAGCTCGGCTGATTCACGCATGCGGCGGGTAAAGTGGTCGCTCAGGAAGTTCGGCACACGTATGAACGAAAACGTGCAGGAATGATGCGCCCGGTTAATAAAACGTAGCCGGAACGATTACGACGCGGGGAAACGTATCGTGTCATTAACACATAAACGAGGCAGAGCGATTACGCGTTCATCGCGCCGTGTCGGGTCCACGTCAATAACCTCAATTGAGCACATATTTGTAAATTGTTGGATCATTATTGCTTAACCGACACGTTATCGAGGAGATCATTCATCACTCAGACCTTCTGTCACACGACTGCAATGTTTTTACAGCCTTCAAGAGACTTTAATAAAAATCAATGTTTAGGTTTCAGCTAGAGCGCACGACACTTAAGGTGACCAGGTTGACCCTCGATCCGTGTCACCCCCCCCCCCCCCCCCCCCCCCCCCCCCCCCCCATGGAATAGTGATGGATCTGGACTCATCCTTTAAAAGCAGCACCGTTTATTTCATCATTTAGCTCCTCCCCCCCTTCACCTGTCAGAATCTCTGATCTTCCTCTGGAGCTTCAGACCGATGCAGATGATCGAAGCGCAGGTGATGCATTTTGTTGAATGTTTTCTTTTGTAAAAGCAGCATATTGCTGGATAAGTTATTAACCCTTTAGCCGCCGGAGTTTTGATATCAAGATTTCAAGAGGCTATAACTTGAAAGCAGTTTGAGATAAAGGTATAGTGTAAATGACTCAGTATGACTCAAAGTCTGTGATGGGAGTGAAATTATTAGTGTAATTTGCATATTATGACGTCACAAGGTGGCGGCCATATTGGAAAATGTTCAGTTTTGATATCAAGGTTTCAAAAGGCTATAACTTTCAAGTGGTTTGAGATAAAGGCATACTGTAAATGAGAAATATCTTCAGTATGAACCAACATTTGGAAAGGAAGTAGATTCATCATCTAATTTGATTATTGTGACATCACCTGCTCAAACCTGCCCAGTGGTCCTCAATTTCAGATTTTTCCTGCAGCCCCACAATGAAAGCTTTCATTTCAGGGACAATCACATCATAAAGTCATGAAATCTGGAGTTTGGTTTCAATATTTACCTTTCAAAGAACTGGTGGACATATCTGTTTGTTTGATTGGTGATGAAGCTCCAGAATTCATCATTTGGAAAAGAGATGAACTCAATTGTCTCAGAATTTGTCAGATCACCTCCAAAAAAACCAACAAGCTCGTGAAAATTTAGGCTCCACTTTCGATATTCTTCCTCGCCTCTTGAGGACTCTCAGCTGCCGTCATTATCATGATCATCATCATCATCATCACCACCGTGATTTCCGGTGCGCCATTAGCGGTGGGTTTTTTCCCCGCGGCTTCTCCCGCGTTGCCAGGAGAACCGCGGTTGTTTTCATCCCCGCTACATTTTTCCATATTTGCGGTGTTATGAGCCCCCCCGACACCTCGACCTGCTTGGCGATTGCAGAATGTTTTCACCCCGGCCACGCTGAGGTGAAGCATCCGATAAACGATGTGCTGATTGTGGACTACGGCGCCATCACTACTAACGTCAGTTTCTGCTTCACTGGACAACTGAATGTCTTCCTCCTCGAAATCGGAGTTAGCCAGAACCTGACAAAGTACTTCGTGGACGGTAAACCGACCTCTTGACATCGTGAGTAAATGAAAAAACACTCTTTCGCTCTGTTCTGCTCTCGCTACACTCAGCATTTCTACCACTGCTGCGCCACGCATCTCTGCGCTAAAACTTTGAATAGCGCCACCACCAAAAATGGTTCTCAGATTACAGGCACACATGTCCGCCATCTACTGGTGAAAAGTAGTAACAACATTCGGCATCACATTTATAGATACAGCCCGTTTTATTCAGCAATGTTGCTTGTCGCAATATTGCGACTTTGGCGCTAAAAGGGTTAACTCCTCTGAGGGCTTGAGGAGAGACATAAGGTTAGGGTTAGCGACCTGACGGAGATGTCAGGTAAGTCCAAACAGTCCCTGTAGAGATCCTGTCCACTATTGTCTCGTCACAAACGTAAAACAGCAGTTTATTATGATATTCTGTAATAAAACACCGTTTTACTGCAGATGAATATTCTCGGCTCACTCAAAGCTGCTTTGATTCAATTTTTTTTTTTTTTTTTGTGGTCGCTGACAAAAGTTTACACGCACTCACATGACATGCTGAGCTGGTTTATCTCTGGGATGTTCCATTAAAAAAAAAAAAACATGAGAAAGTGATGCAGTAATTCTGTCACGCAGCAACTGTAAGGCATGTTTTTGGATTAGCAGAAGGAAGAGTTAAGTGGCATTTAGTGACATTTAATGAGTGATGTGAATAATCTCTTCCAGCCTCTCGGGCGGCAGTTTAGTTGAGGTGTCGCTCCGGCGCTGCTCCAGTTTTGCGTATTTTCCCCCCGAGGCGGTAACATCTCCCCAGTCCGTCTGTCTGCGCTGATAGCGATCAGAGGAAGTCTTTATGACTTCCGTTTCGGCTGAATAATCACTGTGCTTTGACTTGCGCGTTCACGCCAATCACTGGCCCGACTCCCACGTGAGCCTCCATTTTGATGTCACTTTTCTAACGGCCCGGTTTTTTTCCCAAGCTGACTTCGCGTGACCCCTGCAGGCCAGCTCTCGCGAGACGAGTCTCTCTCTCATCGTTTTTAATCGTCTTCCTTTTATTTTAATTTAAAACAAAAACACATGAAATTAATTTTAAATTAAATTGTCACAATTTTTATTTTATTTAACGCAATTAAGATTTTTTCATTTTTAATAGTCTCCATTCTTGGGGTTGCTTTGAGGTTGCTGGGCCATATTTTGGGGTTGCTATAGCAACTGCAAGCTACCCCCTAGCGCCGCCCCTGGTGACCGCACCTGGACACGAGTGGTCATCTGCATGGCAAAGTTCCAGCTTCCCTCGAACCAGAATACCGGGTGCTGCGGCGGTAATTACGGTGGGTGTTTCTGTCCGAGCGTGCTGGTGTGCGCGCTTGTGCAGCAGGCGGCTGAGAGTCCGGACAGGTGAAGCGAGGTCACGGCGCATCTGGGGTGCACATGAGAAATTAGACAAGGCTTACCAAAATCCAACAGCGAGGCACGAATGAAAGAAAGCAAGGCAGGAATTTTTTTAATTCCTCCCCTCCGGGTCAGGTGGGGACTCACAGGTGTTGCAGTTGCTGAACAGGTGGACGTATCTCAGTGCTGTTACCGCCGACTAAAAACAAAAATGCACATAAAGCGCACACACTTTAGCGTAAAAACGCACACGCATCCCCTCTCTTTTCGCTGTCTCCTCTGCACAAACACCGTTTGCCCGATGATCCTGCCCTCAAACCGGCTTCGTTCCAGCAGGCAACGGGCTTAAAAAACAAATGACGTGTTTGGCCTTTTATTATGTTCCGGACACAGTTTTTTTCCTGAGGCTGGAATGTGAGCAGGAATGTGTTGTTGCTCAGAGAGAAACCTAGCGTTCACGCTCAAGGAGAAGGACGACACCAGAGAGAGAGAGAGAGCAAGTGGAGCTTTAAAGAGGAGAAATGAGTTCTGGGAGGAAAACAGCCCCCCCTCTGTCTGGGGGGGGGTTACTGTTTTCTTTCTGTCTTCTTTCTTTCTGTCAGCCTCTGGTTTTCATTACAGCCGTTATGATGCTCTGTGCTGAAGCCAACGCTTGCATAACTGCTTGTCTAAACCGAGCTCCTCATCTCCTGCCCCCCCCCCCCCTGCCCATATTAATTTTTTAACATTTTTATGAGGAACACATTGAATGCACCTCAGCAGGCCTGAGTGTCTCAGTCGGCTGAGACGAGGCTCATTTTTGGGGGATGCCGACCTTTAACCTCAGAGGGTCTCGTCTCGGAGGCTTTGGCGTCGTAGCGTTGAAGTATCCGCGCGAAGGATTTAAAAAGAGAGATTTAAAAGGCTGCTAACACACTCTGCCTCACAACCACTGCGCGGCGCGTGAACGTTGGACGTACATCTGAAGAAATTGATACGTCGCATGGTCGTATCAGTCTGTGAAGCCCCTTTCTGACTGAGCAAATCAATATGAAATGGACCAATAGCGATAATATAAGAGTCTCAAGTCAGTGGAAGCATCTTCAGCTTCAATCAGCAGCGACTGATTTAAAAAAAAAAAAAAATCATTTAAACAAATGTGAAATAGATTTTAAAAACATATTTACAAACCAAAGATTCGACTCTTCAGGCACCAAAACGTCCAGAAGACAAATGATTTCCAGGTTCTTTCAACAATTTCAAACAGTTTCTGCTCCAAACCTGACTTATTATTACAGTTTCTGCTCCAAACCTGACTTATTATTACAGTTTCGGCTCCAAACCTGACTTATTATTACAGTTTCGGCTCCAAACCTGACTAATTATTACAGTTTTTGGCTCCAAACCTGACTTATTATTACAGTTTTCGGCTCCAACCTGACTAATTATTACAGTTTCGCTCAAACTGACTTATTATTACAGTTTCGGCTCCAAACCTGACTTTTATTTTTCTGCTCCAACCTGACTATTATTACAGTTTCGGCTCCAACCCTGACTTATTATTACAGTTTCTGCTCCAAACCTGACTTATTATTACAGTTTCGGCTCCAAACCTGACTATTATTACAGTTCGGCTCCAAACCTGACTTATTATTACAGTTTCGGCTCCAAACCTGACTTATTATTACAGTTTCGGCTCCAAACCTGACTAATTATTACAGTTTCGGCTCCAAACCTGACTTATTATTACAGTTTCGGCTCCAAACCTGACTTATTATTACAGTTTCTGCTCCAAACCTGACTTATTATTACAGTTTCGGCTCCAAACCTGACTTATTATTACAGTTTCGGCTCCAAACCTGACTTATTATTACAGTTTCGGCTCCAAACCTGACTAATTATTACAGTTTCGGCTCCAAACCTGACTTATTATTACAGTTTCTGCTCCAAACCTGACTTATTATTACAGTTTCGGCTCCAAACCTGACTTATTATTACACTGACGAATGGAAAAATGAGTGATTTCAATTCAAGGCCTGATTTCTTTCTTCTCTTGAATCCCAGTCAAGTGTTTAGGCCCCGATCGTACACTTCCCCTTACCCGTTAACACTAGCCGCTACCCACAAATTGCGGCTATAGGAACCTACGCTAACCGCTAATGCAATCTTCCGCTGGCTAAACCCGCTACCCGTTATGCCGACTCCCTTATTCACTTTGTAGCTGTGGCAAAATAGTGTGTGTAAAGGGAAATAGCTGTGTAAAAATATTTATATGTATATATAAAGGAGGAGGAAGAGGAGGAAGAGGAGGAGGAAGCTCTACAGCAGAGTCCCAGACGAGCTGCACATGAGAGCTTCATCTGGATGAAAAGATGCTCCATAGCGGTTAGCGGTTAGCTGGTAGCGTACCCTGCTCTTAAAGGCAATGGCTGCTGACGCACTGATCGGTGTAACAGGTGAACGCCCTAACCGCTCCTATGGATAATGCAGCGCAGTGGTGCGCAAACTGTGGTGTACTGGTGGTACGCGAGCGCTCTCTGGTGGTACGCCGGGGAACGTCAGGACTTTCCACATTTTCACTTTTTTTTTTTTTTTTAATAAATCAGAGACATACAATGCTTTATAAATACGTTTCAAACGAAATTCAGGTAAAAATAAATAACCACTAAGGAACAAATTTAAAGCTAATTCAGAAGGAACATATGGCTATACAGTGATCCCTTGCCACTTTGCGGTTTGAGTACCGCAGTTTTAGTGCTTCGCAGATTTTTTTCAGAAATATATAATATAATTTTAAAAATCGCGGCTACATCACAGGATGTTGTGCGCGTTCTCTCACAGTGAAGAAGTGCTGTGAGCCAGCCTGGCCCCTTTAAGAAGGTGGCCTTATGGGTAATGTAGTGTGTGTGTCGTGGGATGGCAGAAGCAAACGGGGTTAGATGAAAAGTGTAGTTAGCATCAACAGCAGCCCAGCGTGTATAGATTTACATTCTCTGTTAACCGACAGGAGCCCAACAATACAACCTGTGTGATGTTACAAGTTCCTGCAGTGACAGAATAAAGTTCCTGTTCCATGCAGAGAAAACTGGACTGTTTCTTTTGTTGTTGTTAGCGTGTTAGCCGCTAATTGCTAGCCAAAAATAGCACAATAGCAGCGGTTTCTTTACTACGGTTCAGAGACCAGAGGCTGTGAAGGAAACAGAAAGACCACAGTTGAGCCTTTGTCTTGTTTCACTGCAGTGCCTCGATACTTTTTTGGAGTTTTAAACACATTTTAAACACATTATTGAGGCTCGGGGGGGCTCCGGCTCCAGTTGGCGGATTTTAATTTAAGCGGTGGGACGCCGGTCCCCATTAACCGTGAAAAATAAGGGATCACTGTATTTTAAATTGGTCATTATGGTGGTACGCAGCATTAAAGGTTTGAGAACCACTAATGTAGCGGGTAGCGCAGGTGGGATAGCGGGTTTAGGAAGGTGGAAGATTACGTTCTTTGCGGGGGAACGCCCCTCCCGCTACCCGCTATCCCTTAATAGCAGCTTTAGCAGATCTGACGGCAGATCGGACCCATAATCTCACACCTTTCTCTTGTCTGATGGAAAAGCAGGAGATATTTTGCTCCGCGGTGCATCAGAAACAGGATTTTGATGAGACTTCGGACTGATGTGATATGATCGGGCTCATCCCACCTGCCACATGTTTTGTGTCCAGCGTCTAATCAGCGTCACATTTGAGCTCTCTGGGCAGCAGCGGTGCGATAAATACAGCATGCGCCGTCAACGTGGAGATGAATTGTGCAACCTATACGAGTGTAACCGCTTCATCCAGAAGCGGGAATTTAGTCTGACGGGGGAGGGGCGATGAGATGAGGGATGGGCACATGGTCTCTCCTTTGATCCATCATTGAGTGATGCTCCATTCAGTGTGGAATGAGACCACCTGGGGGGCTCCGGGGGGAGGGGGGGTCTGTCAGCGTCACGGCCTTAAACGCTGGGGTGATCGAAGGAAACTGATGGCCCACTTCCAGATAGTGTCAGTGTCTCCGGAGCATTTCAGTGATGGAAATTACACCGATACAGGAGAAGCCCAACAAGGGAATCCTTTGTAGCTCGAGTGCCACTTTCTCATTGTCGCTGATGAAATGAAGAGCGAAGTGGGGGGAAATTAATCCAACGCCTCTGTTTTATGAATGCATTCGCTCTTTTCTTACTTCGGCGTGACAACAAAAGCCCCCGCGTGGATCACTTCTGTGTTTCACTAATTATTTATCTTCCGCTCACCACCACCAGCCCCCATCATTCAGCCAATAATATGGTAATTCCCAAATGAGGTGCCCATCCCCCCCCACCACACACACACACCTCCCCTCCAGCTCCGGCCCCCCCTCATCCCATTCAACACCTGACAACGTGTTTCTGAGGAGGACGATCACACCGTTCACCGCATCTAAAGGTCATCGGAGGCTGGATACGTCTCTGCGACCAGACGAGTCATAAATCACACCGTGAATGTAAAGAGTAGCGTCATCATCCTCCGCTTCTCCACCGCGGAGTTTCCCTCAAATCAGGCTTATAATAGTTTTGAATTTTCCATTAGTTTTTATTTAGTTTTTAGTTTAGTTTTCCCAAATTCAGTTAATTTTAATTTGTTTTTAGAGCAGTTTTGCTAGTTTTTATTCATTTTTGTTTTGAAATACTTAGTTTTAGTTTAATTTTTATTAGTTTCAGTGTTAGTTTTAGTTTTATTTTGTAAATTAGGGTTGTAATTTTGGTTGGAGTGAATCACTGAACTTTTTTGAAGGCTATCGAATCACATAGTCGTGTTTACATTCTGGTCTCAATAAACATATTTATCAATGCATCTTCCCTCTTGTGGTGTTCCTGCGTATTTACTGACCAGCAGCTATCTGGTCTCCATGGAAACAGTCCATTATAGTTGCTGTTTTCTCCCGTTCCTTCCCAACGCTGACTGGCCTGCAGCTGTAGCTTCTCTTTCCAGGGGGCTAGCTTAGGCTAGCTCTTCCAGGTAGTCTTGGTTAGCCTTCTTTCCAGGGGGCTATTTTAGGCTAGCTTATCCAGCTAGTCTTGGTTAGCCTTCTTTCCAGGGGGCTAGCTTAGGCTAGCTTATCCAGCTAGTCTTGGTTAGCCTTCTTTCCAGGGGGCTAGCTTAGGCTAGCTTATCCAGCTAGTCTTGGTTAGCCTTCTTTCCAGGGGGCTAGCTTAGGCTAGCTTATCCAGCTAGTCTTGGTTAGCCTTCTTTCCAGGGGCTTAGCTTAGGCTAGCTTATCCAGCTAGTCTTGGTTAGCCTTCTTTCCAGGGGGCTTAGCTTAGGCTAGCTTATCCAGCTAGTCTTGGTTAGCCTTCTTTCCAGGGGGCTAGCTTAGGCTAGCTTATCCAGCTAGTCTTGGTTAGCCTTCTTTCCAGGGGCTTAGCTTAGGCTAGCTTATCCAGCTAGTCTTGGTTAGCCTTCTTTCCAGGGGGCTTAGCTTAGGCTAGCTTATCCAGCTAGTCTTGGTTAGCCTTCTTTCCAGGGGGCTAGCTTAGGCTAGCTTATCCAGCTAGTCTTGGTTAGCCTTCTTGTGTGAGCTTTTCAAATGTACTTTCAGATTCGTGGGTTTTTTTTCTCCTTGAGAAGTATTCCACACATTATATCACCTGCTTCTACAACAAGGCACTTATTTTTATCGTTAACACAGTCATAGTTAAAGAAGTTGTTGCCCAGATGACGCCTGGCATGGAGGCTACTCGCTGCTGCTCCGGGACTTATCCCTGCGACGCTGGACGCTCCAGTTTGTGCCCGGTTTGTGGTGATCTGCGGTCGGATGTCTACATACTGTCTGCGGGGGGCGGATCGGTCCTCTTGCGGCTGGTGGAGACCTGCCGCCGCGGACATGGACGGTGTCGCTGGAGGCCGGTTCGGGAAAGCTAAGCTAAGTAGCCCTGAGCTGCTACCCGCGGCAACCACCGCCACTGGATCCGGGCTGCAGCGTCACGGAGCCGGGACGGGAGCCCCCGACGTAGCGGCGGCAGCATGCTGCCCCCGTCCAGCTGTCTACACGCCGGATGGGTCAGCTGACCTGGCAGGGGCCGTCTGGTGACCTGGTGGGGCCCAGCACCGCCGGGGGAGACGACAACGGCCTGGTCCGATCCGTGTGATGAACCGGGCTCTGGGACGGTCGGCTCCGTCACTCGCCGGACTGATTGGAGCTCGGTCTTCCCAGAGGAGACGGTCTGGTTCATCGGTGTTTCCTCCTCTGACCTGGAGATATCTCACTGGTCATCATTATGGAGATATACTGGTTCTAACGGCTGTTAACTGTTTTAACGGCTGTTACCTGGAGTTAGCACTCGGACCACGGGACCTGGCATGAAAAGTAGCGCTGGACGCTAGCAGCTCCTCTAGTACACCAGATTTTTCCTGGTGTACTGAAACTTGAATTTCCCCCTTGGGGGATTAATAAAGTATTTTTGAATTTGAATTTGAATTAAATTTGAAATCCCAAATAGGACTGAGCTGCTTTCTCCCAACTTTTGCCGCAGCCATCACTGCTGATCACTTTTTTTTTTTTTTTTGCAGTTGTTGTTGTACAGCGGAGCGAAACCCCTCGCGTCATACGGGGGGGGGGGGGGGGGGGGGGGGGGGGGGGGGGGGGGGGGGGGGGGGGGGGGGGGGGGGGGGGGGGGGGGGGGGGGGGGGGGACACAGATTCAATTCAATTCAATTCAATTCAATTTTATTTATATAGCGTCTGTTACAATGACAATTGTCTCTAGGCGCTTTACAGAGACCCAGAGCATGACCCCCGAGCAAATATCATCAACTAAGATTATACAATTAAATCCAATCAATGATAATGGCAGGTAAAAAACTCCCACGTAGGGAGAAAAAAAACCTTTATACCAAACAGTGGCAAGGAAAAACTCCACTTTAAGAGGAAGAAACCTTGAGCAGGACCTGGCTCATATGGGGGGACCTTCCTGCCGAAGGCCAGCCGGGTAGAGAAAGAAAAGAGGGGAGACAGGACAGAGAGAGGATGTAGGACAGAGAGAAGATGGAGGACAGAAAGAGGATGTAGGACAAGAGAGAGAGAGCACAGAAAAAGTAAAAAATAATAATAAAGAAGTAGTGGAATTGTTGTAGGGTGAATGCAAGCGAGCTATGGAGGGCCCTTGGGCGTGTGGTCAGCGTAATGAGCCATGATAGGCTCTTGAGTATCAGTAATGTGCAGGTGGGGTGTAGGTGAGGTGTGTGAGAGAAGGGGGAGGAGGGGGGGGAGGAGGGGGTTTGGGTTTAAGAAAAGAGAAGGGTAGGATTTCAAGCAAAAGGATGCAATATATAAACATAAACAGATGGAGGCAGCAGCACTGGGATGAGATGGCCAGAGGACCAGGTCGCCGATCACCACGCCAGTCGGTACCCAAACACAAGTGGAGGAGAACCCCGGGATGGACAGAGGATGGAACTGCAAGTCAGCATGAAACCCAGGAAACTCTGGCCTGCAAATACACAAAGAGAAAAGGGGGCAGAAACAGCACAACAAACACAGGAAAGCAAAGAAAATGGAGCACAGTTTCAGTAACAGGGTGCTCCCAAATAATTATACATGAGCTGGAGGAGGAGGAAGGGAGGAAGAAAGGGAAGAAAAAGGAGAAGAGCAGTGGAGACACCACTCAGCAGATCATGCTGGTGTCTCCCTGTAGCGTAGGCCTATAGCAGCATAGCTATGACGAAGCTGTGATTAAGACGAGCTACTCTAGTCTTACTACTACAACTATAGTTATAACTATTAGCCCCTACACACTATAGATTAGACTAATTGTAGGCTTTACTGAACAGAAATGTTTTCAATTTAGTTTTAAAGATGGAGATAGTATCAGCCTCCTTAACCCAAACTGGTAGCTGGTTCCATAAAAAAGGTGCCTGGTAGCAGAAGGCCCGTCCTCCAAACCTACTTTTAGATATTCTAGGAACGACGAGTAATCCTGCACTTTGAGAGCGGAGAGCTCTATTAGGAGCATAACATGCTATCAAGTCTTGTAAATAGCGCGGAGCTAGGCCATTAAGGGCCTTATATGCGAGAAGCAGAATTTTAAACTCAATTCTAAATTTCACGGGAAGCCAATGGAGGGAGGCTAACACGGGAGAGATGTGATCTCGCTTGCGGATTCCTGTCAGCACCCTCGCTGCTGCGTTCTGGATCAATTGAAGGCTATTTAGCGAGCTTTTCGGACATCCTGCTAACAGTGCATTACAGTAATCCAGTCTAGAGCTAACAAACGCGTGGATTAATTTTATAGCAGATAAGACACGAGGCCTGAGAATTCAGAATATTATCAGGAACTATCAGAAAAATGCAGACGGCGGCGTCACAGGGATTTGAAGAGGTGAGATGACTGTTTTTATTAGTCCCGCGGGACAAATGTCAGGCGAAGAGCTTTCCGCAGACGAACCAAAACGAGAGGAACGAATGTAAACATGCGTATTAAGACCCGTTGTCGCCCGGGACACGGCGGGCACTCCCTGATTTAAGGGATGGGTACAAAACACTCCGGTGCACTGAGCTCACTAGTTCCCGCTCCAGATGTTGAGCAACCCCCCCACCCCCGTAACTGCTCCGCGTTCAGAAAAAGGTTGTGAAACATTTCCGACTGGGGCCTGAACGCCAGACACCAGCGGCCGCTGAGTGAAGTTAACGTCTGAGACGAGGCAAACAGCTGTGAAACTTTACTTTACAACGGCCGCCGCCTCCTCTGCTGTTTAACAGTGTCATCAACAAACGCTTCGCTGTAATTTACAAAGTAAACACTGGCGAGCTCAGGCAAGTCGCTCATTTGGGGTTACGAGCAGGGATGTGTTACACTGAGCGTGTTTTTGAATGCAGTTTCTTTTCCTATTGAATCTGGCCTCGCTGCCAAATCCAACCTTCGGAATAAGAAATGACACAAAGAAAGAGATTAATTCAGAATAAAAAGTAACAGAAAGATCACAGTTGAGCCTTTGTCTTGTTTCGCTGCAGTGTCGCTACTTTTTTGGAGTTTTTAAACACACATTGGGTGTGTTTACATGGGAAGTTTAATTCCTCTTAAATTCAGAATTAAAGTTAAAGCCAAATAAAAGTTACCATGTAAACACTTAATTCCATATGAAAATGTCAATTCCGAATTAACTTAATTCCGAAGTAAGTGGCTGGTTTATTCCCATTTTAATTCCGCATTAAGTAATTCCGCGGTCATGTATACACTCATTCCTGTTTAAATCAATTCCCGTCTTTCTGCGCATGCTAGTTCTCTTGCCCGTCTGTCGCCATGACGCTTATATTCCACGCTGGGCTTGTTTTCAAAACAGCGGCACGCAGTAAACGGTGGTCAAGAGCAGAGACGATTTATTTAATAAATAGCTTGGAGGTACTGGAAATAATTAAAAGAACAGATGGCAGGAAACATAAAAATTGTGAGCTTTTCAAAGTTGTAGCGGCTAGGTTAAATGAAGGAGGTTTCACAGATAGAGACGCCACCCAGGTCAAAAATAAGTGAAACGTTGTTGCTAATCGAGTTAGCTAAGTTTGTTTTCTTCCGGTAGACGTAAAGACGTCCGCCCCCCCCCCATCCAATCAGAACCCTTCCCAACCCCCAGACCTAAAGCAGAATTGGATAAAGCCGAACAAACGTGTTTTCCATGTAAACCTTAATTCGGAATTACTATTTTCATGTAAACTCGAAGGAAAATAGTTTAATTCGGAATTATTTAATTCCTAATTTTAATTCTGAATTAAAAAAAACATCATGTAACCGCAGCCTTGAGGCTGGGGGGGCTCCAGCTCCAGTTCGCAGATTTTGATTTAAGCGATGTGACGCCGGTCCCCAGTATTTTAAATTGGTCATCGTGGTGGTACTCAGAGAACTGAACAGTTTCTCAGGTGGTACGCAGTATTAAAGGTTTGAGAACCACTAATGTAGCGGGTAGCGCAGGTGGGATAGCGGGTTTAGGAAGGTGGAAGATTACGTTCTTTGCGGGAGGAACGCCCCTCCCACTACCCGCCATCCCTTAATAGCGGCTAGCATCAGCAGTGATCACGGCTGCAGCCCATGAACACGCGTGATCTACAGTCATTTGATCACATGTGGACGTGCAGTCTTTCAAACAAAGATCGAGAAGAAATCCCCGTTATTTCCCTGGATACGTTAATTTCTGTGGTCCGTCTACTGCACGGGCGTCAAACCGATCCGTTAAAGGGCTGTCTGGCCCAACCAGCAGCAGCACAGCTGACTGGTTTTAGTCGACTAGTTGTCTTCACTGAAGGTCTGAACCAGTTCAGTTGATTGAATGAAACAAGTCAGCCGTGTTTCTGCTGGACCTTTAATGGATCGGTCTGAGACCCCCGGTCTACTGCAGATCCATGTAGTCATGACGTACAGTCATTTATAGATTTTCACATTAAGGGTGTGTTATTTTTATCTCTATAATGAACTCAGAGCATTAGCCTTTGACACCTTCAGACTCACAAACGTAAAGAAAGAGCTCCTGAAGTTTGTAAATGATGCAATCAGCATGATGTCAGTCCGCAGGAATGTTCACCGAGGTTGTCCCGCCGCTGGGAGTGAATTACTGGCATGTGATGAGTCCATGACACTGTTTTCCACTGTTTTCTCCGACAGGCGTGTTTCAACAGACCAGGATTTCTTTTTTTTTTTCTTTTTTCAAAGCGGGAGACATCAGTTTTGACCCAACGAGAGTGAATTATCGATGTTTCGCCTCGGGACAGGCAGCGGCGCACGAAGGTTCAGTTGAGATTTCGGTCACCGGGTAAAAGCGACGTGAGGGAGGGACAACCTGGTTCCATAAAGGAATGAGGCCGAACAAGACGTGTGTTTACTAGCTTCAGCGAGGCTCTAACCCTTAAAAAAAAAAAAAAAAAAAAAGATAAAGATAAAGAGAGAAAATGGCCGGAAGCAAAATTCTGAAGATCCGTTTGCCAGGTATCCTGGTATGTAAATACTTTTTGAAACCGCCGAGAGGCTTTCATTTCTTGTTTGGAAGATTCAATCATGAAATGTTTTTTACGTCTATGAGATCATTGGTTGTTCTCGTTATAACGTTCCACATTGTTTACTTGGGATGCACGATAACTGTATTTTAAAACTGATACCGATAACCGATAACACACACATATACCTAAGATCATTACATCAATACTATGAACAAAACCAAAAATAGTTTTGACTTTTTATATGAACAGATATTTATTTTTTCCAATAAAAAACTATTGTCAAGCCTCTCAAACATTTTCTTAAATCTATCAAACAAACCTATTTGATATCTCACATCAACTTAAATAAGGTTCATTACTGACTGATATAAAAAATAAAGGCTCCTTGAACTGATGGAAATACATGCATCAGAATTACAAAACTGAAAAAGATTAACATTTAAAGGATTTTGACTTGTGGTTCCATTTAAATTAATACCTTTAATTAAAGTAAATGAGGTTCAGTAGTTTTTATATTTTAATCTCATGGAAGCTTTAGATGAGAGGAATGAGGGAGAGGAATGGGGAAGGAGAGACTGCTGCTGGCTTGCACACGTTAGCATTAGCTTCCATTAGCGCTATTTCAAAACTCCATGGAAGCGATTGTTATGTTGTAGGTGGCTGATCAGGTTTTACGTATTAAAGCTTGTGCTTCCCTCCTCGTAAATTCCTCGGAGATTCCACAAATACCCCAACTATCTTCTTCTGAACTTTAACGAAGTTCCACCACGCCGCCATGTTTGTTGTGATCAGCACATGCATGCTGCATTCAAGGTGTAACGTAAATTCCCGATGTTTCCCTTCCTCGTTTGCTAGTCGTTATTTCAGCCTTTTCTATTTTTTTCTTTTTTTATGTGTAACATGAGGGGAAATACTGCGAATTTCAATTCAAGTCTGCAACTACCAAAATTATTACCGAGTTAACGAGTTGTTTTCTGGGGGTATTCTCGATTTTCCTTATTGAGTAAATGTTTTTCTGATTATGCCGACGTCACTTGAACATACATTCACAACATTCAGCCGGTCATTCAAGGCTCAGAGGGAGTGAGGCACTGCTGTGTTGACAGACATATATGTTATCGGGGCTATTCGTCGTGATATCGGACCTATCGGGATGACGTCATAATTTCCTGTTATCGGCCCGATAGTTATCGTGCACCCCCCATCGCTAATCTCGAAGCAGTGGAAGAACCCTGAGGACTTCTCTGTGTCGTTGAATCATCGCCATTGAGTCGAAGCACGTCTCACGCGTCGTAATATACGAATCCAGTTTTCTGATCCATCCTGGCTCCTGTCCACCGTCCGCCGTCTGCGGCACAAACAAAAGCGTGATCACGCCGGTGCTTGGTGAAGAAGTGCTCTTCTTTCATCGTCCCAGAAGACAGAACGGACCAGTTTGTTTAGGGGTTCATTTTCCAACGTCTGGTGCTAAATTTTAGTGGCGAAGGCCCAGGTTTTTCCAGTGGCAAATCCGAGAGCGAATTCCAAGTCCTCCCCCCCCAATCTCTAAATGTTCGCCTCCCGTGAGTGTCCCGCTTCTTTGAGTTCTTTAGCCTAAATTTGGGACACGGAAAATATTGGAAATAATAAAGAAGTGTACAGGAGACTATCGTATTCTTCTCCTTCTTTTTTGTTTGTTTCTTCTGGCTGATTAGCTTATTCCGTAAGGCCCGCATGCGTTTTCCTTGAAGATCATCAGGTTTTTATTAAAGCTGTGCTTCCCTCCTCGTAGAATTCACTCGGGATTTCACAATAACCACCAAATATCTTCTCTGGAAGCCACGTCAGTACATTGCTGGGGTCAAATTCGAGAGTCGTTATTTCATTTTCTAGAACACTGCGAACACAAGGCAATTTATTACCGAGTTAACGAGTGTTTTTGGGGTATTCTTGATTTTCTTATTGAGTAATGTTTTTCTGATTATGCGACGTCATTGAACATAACATTCACAACAGTTCAGAACCATCATTCAAGACTCAGAGGGAGCGAGGCACTGCTGTGTTGACAGAAATATGTTATCGGGGCTATTCGTCGTGATATCGGACCTATCGGGATGACGTCATAATTTCCTGTTATCGGCCCGATAGTTATCGTGCACCCCTAGTGAGAACCATCGCTAAATCTCGAAGCAGTGGAAGAACTCCCTGAGGACTTCTCTGTGTTGTTGAGATCATCGCCATTGAGTCGAAGCCGTTACGTCTCACGCGGTCGTATATACGAATCCAGTTTTCTGAGGTCCGTCCTGGCTCCTGTCCGCCGTCCGCCGTCTGCGGCACAAACAAAAGCGTGATCACGCCGGTGCTTGGTGAAGAAGTGCTCTTCTTTCATCGTCCCAGAAGACAGAACGGACCAGGCTTGTTTAGGGGTTCATTTTCCAACGTCTGGTGCTAAATTTTGTGGCGAAGGCCCAGGAATGGTTTTCTTCCAGTGGCAAATCCGAGAGCGAATTCCAAGTCCTCCCTCAACCCTCAATCTCTAAAATGTTCGCTCCCGTGAAGTGTAAGTGATGTCCCGCTTCTTTGAAAGTCAAGTTGAGGGACAAGTTTGAGGGCCTAAATATTGAGATTCTCCGACACCATCCTTGGAAGTAAGGGCTACCCAGAAGGCATTGGGTATTTTCGGCAAGACATTTTTGAAAAGGATGGCGCCAAAAAAAGCTAGCTACGAATGTAAGTATCTTCGTAGTTAATAAAGATATAAATGTTACGAAATCATCTTACTGTCTTCGTTATGGATATATATATATATATATATATATATATATATATATATATATATATATATATATATACAGTCATGGAAAAAGTTATTAGACCACCATTTTTTTCTCAGTTTCTTGTTCATTTTAATACCTGGTACCACTAACGTCATCATGTGACTAAAAGACAGAAAAGAAAACACTGAATGCATAAAAGCAGTGTTTTTGGCAGTACAACGCCATAGCTATTGATGTAAAAACTTAAGTGATTTAGGTCCTAATCAAGAAAACCATGGAAAATGGTAGATATATCAGCTCTTAAAATAAAACTCTTATGAGCAATCTTTGTGGTTATCGTTATGTTTGTCCAAACAAATGTACCTTTAGTTGTACCAGGCATTAAAATGAACAAGAAACTGAAGAAAACAAGGGTGGTCTAATCATTTTTTCCATGACTGTATATATTATCTATTCTTCTCCTTCTTCTTCTTCGTTTTCTTGACAGACTGGACGTAGCTTTGGCGTAAGGCCGCCCCCCACAGCTTTTTCACACACATTGTTTTCTATTTTGCTAAACCTTTCATGTTCCATCTTTACTTTCATTCTCGCTGAAGGACAGTGTTGTCGTTCGCTGGCGCTGGAATGTAAATTCTGAGCAGAAACTTCTGCACGTTACAACATCTGAGCGTCGCTGAGCTGCAGTCCAGATCTGCAGGCTGACACGTCTGTCCCGTCCACGTCTTCGCCGTACTTCAACACAGACACAAATCACGCTAGCGAAGCGCGAGCGGGCCGACCGCTGACACCCAGCAGGCGCGGAGGCCAACGGCGTTTCCTTCTAAGGAGCTGGTGGTTCCCTGCAGGTTGTTGATCTGCGTCCAGCAGCCACATCCATCACCCTGAGGGGACGGCGCGGGACGGGGGGGGGGGGGGGGGGGGGGGGGGGGGGGGTGGGGGGGGGGGGGGGGGGGGGGGGGGGACAGACACTGTCCTCTCCAACACGGAATCACACCTTCTGCACGTACCCGTGTGAATGCTAACCATTTTCTTCAGGCACCGTTTGTTTGCGTTTCCGGCGGTAAAACCTGCTGGAGGGCTGACGTAATGCAGAGTACCTGTACCTGAGAGGACACGCTCACCTGCGCGGTAATGAGGCCACACCCTGAGCTGACCTGCAGCTGTAAACACACCTTCCTGCTCACCTGCCAAGAGTGAGTCACACGCTCTGAGCGGGCGGGGCCAGGGGAGAGCATGAGCTCATCCCGTTGGTCGCAGCACCTTCTTTGTCCTTCCAACCCCCCCCCACCCCCCCACCCCCCCACCTCAGCTGCTCTGCTCTCCCTCCCTTTGTGTGTGTTGTTGTTGTTGTTGCAGCTTCTGTGTCAACAGTTATCAGAAGGGTGTGTGATTGTGTGCATGAGGTGAGTTTCTGTTCACCTTGTGCCCAGGTAAAAGGGCAGGCAGGTGTGTTTGTGTGTGTGTGTGTTAGTTGGGAGGGATTACAGTTAAAGCAGCCAGCGTGAGAAACAGGAGATGCTGAAGGAGCGTGAGAACGCTACCTGGAAAACAGCTACCTGGAAAACAGCTACCTGGAAAACAGCTACCTGGAAAACAGCTACCTGGAAAACGGCTACCTGGAAAACAGCTGGGAAGGTGCGCGTCGGCTCAACAAGTCCGGCGTGCACGCGCGTGTGCACTTAAAAATGCAAATGCACGCACACACACACACATGCAAGCGAGCAACAAGCGCACAGACACAGAAATCCTTGTAGACGCTGCATCCGACCCAACTGGGCCTGAGCTCTATGGAGCCCCGTTTGGGTCATAATTCAATGAATAAATGAGTCTATTATTATGAAATACAGGTGTTTTATTATTATGAAATATTTCCCATTATTGTGATAATGGCTTTCGGTTTTTCATAAGAATGAGCTTTTACATAATAATGGCTTTGTTTTTCATAAGAATGATTTGTGTGTCAATCACAGCAGAGAGGGCGGAGCCATTTATGTGATTGGCTGCTCTTTCATTCAGGCATAAGCAACAGAACAGTGAATATCGATAGTGGACGAGAGGTGCAATGTATATACTCCAGGCCAGTAGGTGGCAGAATGCACCTCAGTTTACGGTTAAAAGTTGACATCGACTAAGAAACGTCAAGGTTTCCCGTAGCTCAGTCCAAGCTGCCATAGCTACAATCGGACTAGTAGCGCACCTTGATGACGCCACGGCCCGCTGCTAACGGGACCTCACGGCCAAAACTAGTCGATGTCAGAGCGTAGAATGGAGAAGGATCAGCCAATGAGCGTGCAGGTCAACCACTGGTCCCGCCCAGTGGCAAAATGTCATTATTATGTAAAAGCTCATTCTTATTAAAAAGCCATTCTGAAATAAACTATTATGCATTAAACTAAGATTAAATAATAACAAAAATATATATTTTTAATAATTACATTTTTTCATAATAATGGGAAATATTTCATAATAATAAACGCCTGTATTTCATAATAATAGACTCATTTATTCATTTAATTATGACCCAAACGGGGCTCCGTAGAGCTCTAGGCTCTGAAAAAGAGGAGTGGAAGCCTGGAAGACCTCAACATTAAAGTCAACATTATCCTCCGCTCACATCCCCCTTTTCTCCTCCGACCGGTTGGCTCGCTTTAGTTTTCAGCATTGTTCGCCCTCTGACGTGTTTGTTTTTGTTTGTTTGTTTTTTGTTTGCATTTCACGACGGTGCACGTGAGCACGTAAACACGTCTGGAAGGAAGAAGCGGTTTCTGCGTTCAACGATTTCACTAGAAAGAGGAAGTCGTCCATTGTTTACTGCGGTTTTGCCGGCAGGTTATGCAATGCTGCAAAATGACAGGAGTGTAAATGTGTCCCCGGTGTTGAAACACACATGAGTGTGTGTGTGTGTGTGATACGTGTTGATCGGTACTTCAGTCCAGTAGGAAGTAGGTATTTGTGTCCACAGTTGGAGAGAAGAGTCGGTTAAACAGATATAATGGCTCACAGATGTGCTTTCTATCCGTGACCTCGTCATCCATTATCTCCCGTGTATATACACATACATACACATACATGGTGAAAATATTCCTGTGTGCTGAAGGGCTGATTACTGCATCTTTAAAATAGCTGGAAAACTGAACCCAGGTCAGTCGATGCACCTGCAGGCGACGCCCAGTCATGTTCCTGTCGCGTAATCAGCACAGAAGACGGACTTGACGTTGAGTTTTCCTGGTTTTCGGCTTCACTCACAGCCGATTCAGAGCGTAAATTCAAGAGACGCCCCCAGTTTCCGTCCGTCCCTCGCCTGGACGCCCCGGACGGGTCGCCGGTCATCATGTTTCTGGACTGTGGGAGGAAGCCAGAGAAATCTGGCGAGAGAATCACGGGGACAGCATGCAAACACCACGCAGGAAGCCCGGAAACCTTCTTGCTGTGAGGCAACAGTGCTAGCTAGCGTAGCAGCGAAGGGAGGACGTTTAGGGATGGGAATTGATAAGATTTTTCCGATTCCATGATCGTTACTATTTAAACATTCGATTCTTTATCAATTCTCTTATTGATTCTAATTTGGGGAAAAAGGAAAACAAACAGTTTTATTAGCATCAATTTTTATTTACTTAGAAGTCAGGACCTTACAAACTCAACAGCGAGGTCAAAAGAGGCCCAAAGCCTGGATTCCCCCCTCTGCACCTGGAGACCAGGATCTACATGACTGCACTCCCACTACACTGATCAACACGCACTCCCTCCCCCACTTCAACGTCTTCGCTGGCCCCCACTCCCGCCCTGCGCACCTCCCTTCCCCCCGTGTGGCGATGGACGACTGCGCGATGCGCCCAAGGCTGGCTGCGCGCGCACAACTGTCAAAACTGGGTTCCGCCAATGTTCTATCAATGTCCGTGTTATCTGTACTGCTTAATTAATGTGTGAGGTGTTTTTTTTCCCCTCTCACGACGTGTCCTTTTGACACGTAGTGAGATGTTCTTTTTTTTAACCTCCACCCCTCCTTCCCCAATGTTATCTTTTTCAATCTAAGTTAGCGCGGAGCGACTAGTTGCTTAGCCCCAGTCATCGAATCCAGTCCTAAATGTTGTTGTTTTTTATATGTTCTTGGATGATGTACTGGAATGCAATTTCGTTGTATGGGATGCTGGTTCCAATGACAATAAATGCTCTTATTCCTTATTATTATTATTATTATTCCTTATAACGTGTTAACTGTTGTAATATGTAACTGTGCAAATACACAAGAATGTGTAACATTTTACTAACAGATTTTTCCTAATAGAAATGAAAAAAAATCTCCCTTTTAAAAGGATATATGAGCTCACTAAGCACTCAAAAATAGCATAGCGTTAATGTTTTTAAAGAAGCACATAGGCAGTGGGATAGCTACTAACCAGAGTTACCAGAGGTGATCTTAGCTTGGCTACTGCTGCTGGGTTGAGATCCATCAGTCCGAAGTGCATCAAAAACACGACACTCGTTATCGCATGTTGTGTGTTCAAATGTTTCTGCATGTTAGCCGTGTTCTCTCCCGACGCTGTTATCTCCACTTTACAATGACTGCTAGTTGCCTTGTTGCCATCTTTCTTTGGTGAAGTGAAGCCAAACTTTGGAGCGTTTGAACCTGGTGGGCGCCATTGTTGTTTACAACTGCAATGCGCGTGCTAAACCGACGTAACTTAATCACGTAAGTGCTTTCTGGAATTGACTGTGCGTAACTTGCGTAAATTACGTGAGATTTGTGCTGGTTGGAATCGATAAGAGAATCACTGGATAAACTGCCAAACGATTCCATGGAATTAAAACACACGGAACCGGTTCTCGATTCCCAACCCTAGAGGACTTCGCTGCACAAACAGATCTTTTTATACGCTTTTTGTACACATAAAATCTGTCTTGGTTTGTCTGCAGGAAGACGATCTAGACTTTCACTCCGTCATCGTGACATTAATCGCGTGACGCTGCAAACGCATCTGGTACTTTGATTCACACCGACAGACCCGGAGTTGATTTAAATAGTAACAATAATACAGACACCATGTGGCTAAAGCGGTTCACGCGAGGCAGCTAAAAGCTGTTAGCTTCAGTTTGGGTGTGAAGAGGGGGGGTCAGGCGGTGCATCCACAAATGGCCACAAAGCATGTTAGCTTTTAAATGAAGCAAGCTTACATGCACAGCGTGCACGTGGTCTCCAACACGGTGTCCCGAACAGCTTTCCGGAAGCTAGCCATTTCCTGCGGCGGCTGCAGGTTTCCGTCCATACGTCTGACGGCTCCCCGGGGGCAGCTGGCTACCTCCAGCCACTCGCATATGGACCCAATCGATTCTGGCGTGGCGACCCGGACTGCAGACCGATGCGTGGACACCGTTCAGAGACAGGGTGGTGCGTCCACTGAGCTTTCGTCAGAGCCTATGCTGAGCTCTAAGAGGATGTGCTGCAGCTTAATCTCCAACTCTTCTTTGCTATTTAATGAGGTAAAACAGTTTTTAATTAACCTGGCGGGGGCGGGGCACAGGAGCAACGTACAGAGCCGTGATGGATTTGGTTTACAGAGAATATGTCAGACTTTGCTCTTGAGGATTTGTCTCTCATTAGCCCCGTCGCCCCGTCCCAGACTACTGGGACATCTGCCTAATGTGGGACAATGTGGGACGTCCACCTCCAGGCTGTCAACCTGCACATCTCTGCAACTGGATCCTCGTCTCCAGCTGTTCGAGACAAACCCTTTGGACTCATCTCTGCTCACATACCTTTAAGTACAAGCGTGTTATTACTCGAGCAGCTAGAACACCCACCCCGCCATTAAAGTTCCTGAAAAGATCTCATTATTTATGTAAAGGTTGTTTTTTTTTTTTTTTTTTTTTTTTGTTATACTACCCAGCCTGTAAGAAGAGTAATGTGATGACATATGGCTGAGGGTGAAAATAATTATATTATCACTGTTTATGTTGTTCCCTCCCAGTAACGGGGGTAACTGTTTCGACATGCTGGTCTAAATACTGTTGCTGGGGGGCGGGGCCTGGGAGGCGCAAAAAACAATAACAGCGCTAATGCCAGGGGTGCATCACGGGCTCCGTCCACGCCCAGTTTTCGGTGCGCTGCTTCTCAGGAGGGTGGGAGGGGCTTCGCAAACTCCAAAACTCCAGAGCTTTTCTGAGGGAAGGAGGTGAGGCGTCACCGCCAGGAGAGGAGGGAAAAAACAGAAACAGAGGCGAGCGCTTTCCTTAAATATCGTCATTTATTGCGTGTGTCTATAAAGAATCAACACAATCTAAAGCAATGAGCTAAAGTTTAAATTATCCTTTCTCAGAAGCATCACAATGTGCATGATATGAAATATGTACAATGAAAAAGACACAGCCCGGTAAGCCGTAGGTCGAATCGTAGCCATTAGATACTGAATTAAAAACTCGAAACATTTATCCAAATGCAAAAAAAACACTGCTGAAAACACAGAGACTCCATTAGCAAAAAAAACACAAGCAGAAAAAGATTTCCATTTCAAAAACTGGAGAAATAAATGTACAAACAGCATAAAATCTGATTTAAGGTTTAACAAACATTATTAACAGGTTTTTTTTTTTACATTTGGTATGTCTTTGTAAACTAATTCTCCAAGGTGTAAATATTGCATATATACCTTTTTCTTTGTACCTAAGTATCAAGAAATAATTTCGTCAAGTATTAATGATTTCTTGAAATCTTTTTTTTGTTTGTTTGTTGGTGTTTTTTTCAGAATTACAGCATTAGAAAACGTCCTCATAGTGGCATCAGTTTTGCAGGAGCGTCCATGACATTTACAAACAGAATCAAAGGCTAACCTTAGCGGTTAGCCGTATAACTTAATTAGTGCTTTTGTTGTATCAGAAAGTTCACTCCAACACATACTATGTACAATACAAACATAAGTTATTTAAGTTAAACACCTCTCGAGGTTTTGCTCCGGTGTCGTTTTCCGTAACGGCGCCGTATTTACAGTATTCAGGCGAAGGCCGCGCGCCGTTAGCGCGCTCAGATAAATAAGAAGATTCGTCCCCTGGTTTGATCCGTTGACTCGGCTCGTATCTGTGTCGTGGTTCAAGTTCGGCGCCTCTGGTTTTTTTTTTTTTTTTTTTTTTTTTTTTTTTTAAATCGTTGCCGCGCGGCTGTCCCGTTCGCTAGGCCGTGTGCGTGCGCACCATCCCCCCATCCCCGTACACTACATTCAATGTGTCTCGTGTTACAATCTGCACTGTTTGTAAATGCAAGACTGCGCGATCGGCCCGTCGAGGCGCCCCGTGCCAGAGCCACGCCGCAACTCCACGCCGCAACGCCACGCGCAACGCCACGCCGCAACGCCACACGGTTCCCGGTGCCCTTTTTTTTTTTTTTTGCCGTCCAGTCGCTCTGTGTTTTAAAAAAATAACTTCAAAACATTCATGTTCCTGTCGCTTTCTCCTGACAGGTCATAACCCCGCCACCAACAAACCCCACCCCCCACCCCCCCTGCACGACGGCGGGCTACGACGGCAAGCGTACGGATACTGGATCTGTGACGACCGGATGCGGGTTTTTTTGGTGCGATGCGACGTCAGCTAACTCCTCTAAGGCGCCGTCGGCGTCGTTTTAGTGTGAGTAAATCCTACATTTCAGTTACGTCGATAAATATATTAATTACTCTGGACTCTGAATACATAATCTTGTGGTACAGGTGGGGGGGTGGGGGGAGGGGTAATCTCTCATCTGCTTCTGATGAACATTCAGTCTTTAAGATGATCAGATAAATCTTTGATACTGCGTTTTAAAGGTCCAGACTACGAGGGCCATCGAGCTGATGGTTGGAATAAGGCTTTGGATTGATGAGTTTGTTTTAAAAGAAAAAAAAAAAAAGAAAAAAACATTCACCTCAGAAAATAAATATCTATATATATTTCTACTGTCTGATTTGGTGCTGAGGTAGGGTTTTTTTTTTTCATTATTATTTTTCAACAAATGTTACCTTTTTTGAGTTTTAAATATGTCGATAAATGCCGCCTTTTTTTTCTTTTTTTTTTTTTCCGCAGCACAATCTCGTATACAAATCCTCGCACGCGCTTCGCGTAACGCATGAAAAAAAAATAAATAAATACACGTCATCGGTATGCAGTAAAGTTTTTTGTTTTGTTTTTTTTTTCCTCCAGGTTCGGCTCATGGGCTTTCAGGTTGAAGCCATGTGGAGACGGTACCACAGACGGTACCACAGACGGTACCAGGCGGTACCGGCGTAACAGAGTATTTGAAGGCCTACACTCAGAGATACACAGTTACCATCTGCTGTTTCAGTTAACAGTCTCTTTAAGTTCCTCTCATCTTTTCTTTTTCTTTTTTATTTCATCTAGAACTACAGCAGCAACGGCACCTGGACGTTTGGGCGCCGAGGAAAAAAAGGAGGGAAGATTTGGGGCGAGGGTCAAGTGTCCCTGTCTCCATGGTGATGACCACGCCCCCCCGCCTCCATCCCCCTGAGGCAGCGGGGAGGTCAAGGGACGTGGGCCGCGGCGCAGGGTCCAGCTGTCGTCGTGGCGACCCCGTCATCTGGCTGCGGTGAAATTCACAGGAAGGGAGGAAGAGGAGGAGGAGGAGGAGGAGGACGAGAGGTGGGAGGACCCATCGGGCTTCACTCTGAAAGAAGAAGAAGAAGCAGAAAAGAGTGATTAGCGAGGATCGCTGGATGCCAGATGAGATTCCTCTGGAAGTTTGAAATGTCAGAGAAGTTTTTTGTTTTGTTTGTTTAATGAGGAGCAAAGCTGTAAAGTGATAAACCCACAGAGTTACCAAGTAACGAATGTGTGTGTGCGTAGACGCTAACAGGTGCTTTCATGGTAGAAACAGTGACATTTATCAGCTGATGTCAGAAGGAACAGCGACACTCTGCAGGTACGCACAGGTATCCTTGGTTGTTCACACACACACACACATACTTGGAAATGGCACGAACCGGGGTCTCCAGAGCTGCTTTGCTCTCAGCGGAAAGCTGCGCTGACCTTTGACCCCGGCGTTCATGTTTGTGAGGTTTCATTAGCATGCAGAGCTGTCGAATGAGAGCGGAAGCGTTGGCTCGCCGACACAAACACGCACACACACCGCGGCTGCATTTCTTCCCTCGTTCCCTCGTCTCCTCTCCTCCTTCCCGGCCACGAACAAGAACCGTTTTCACAAAGCTGGATGTGATCGCCGTCGTCTGAAACAAACGTTTCATTCAGAGTCCTCGGTTCACCCCGCTCCCACCCCACCCCCCACCTTCCTCAACCATTCCCACCATAAACACACACACATGAATGTCCTCCATCTCCACCCTAAACACACTCCATCCAAATATGCTAAATGCTCATCTCTTGCTGGTTCTGATTCTAAAGCTTCAGCTACAAACGCTACTGACAACCAGAGAAGTGGGGGGAGGGGAGGGGAAGGGGGAGGGGGGGGTCCATATTTCTTCAGACGGAGAATTATGGACGCACAGAGCCCGTCTAAATAACGGTGTGGCCGATTTCAGTCCCGAGACCACCTGTGCCAGCTGAAGCAGCTATCAGGTTAGGGTTAGGTGACTAAAAAGCAGAGCCGTGAGGGCGGGAGGGTTAGGGTTAGGTGAAGAAAAGCCAGAGCCGTGAGGGCGGAGGGTTAGGGTTAGGGTTAGGTGTTAAATAAAACCAGAGCCGTGAGGGAGGGAGGGTTAGGGTTAGGTGAAAAAAAAGCAGAGCCGTTAGGGTTAGGTGAAAAAAAGCAGAGCCGTGAGGGCGGGAGGGTTAGGGTTAGGGTTAGGTGAATAAAAAGCAGAGCCGCGAGGGCGGGAGGGTTAGGTGAATAAAAAGCAGAGCCGTGAGGGTTAGGGTTAGGTGAATAAAAAGCAGAGCCGTGAGGGCGGGAGGGTTAGGGTTAGGGTTAGGTGAATAAAAAGCAGAGCCATGAGAGTTAGGGTTAGGTGAAAAAAAAGCAGAGCCGTTAGGGTTAGGTGAATAAAAGCAGAGCCATGAGGGCAGGAGGGTTACAATTAGGGTTAGGTGAATAAAAGCAGAGCCGTGAGGGTTAGGGTTAGGTGAGTAAAAGCAGAGCCGTTAGGGTTAGGTGAATAAAAGCAGAGCCGTGAGGGCAGGAGGGTTAGGGTTAGATGAATAAAAACCAGAGACGTGAGGGCGGGAGGGTTAGGGTTAGGGTTAGGTGAATAAAAAGCAGAGCCGTGAGGGAGGGAGGGTTAGGGTTAGGGTTAGGTGAATAAAAAGCAGAGCCGTGTGGGCAGGAGAGTTAGGGTTAGGATTAGGTGAATAAAAAGTAGAGACGTGAGGGCGGGAGGGTTAGGGTTAGGGTTAGGTAATAAAAAGCAGAGCCGTGAGGGCCAGAGGGTTAGGGTTAGGGTTAGGTGAATAAAAAGCAGAGCCGTGAGGGTTAGGTGAATAAAAAGCAGAGCCGTGAGGGTTAGGTGAATAAAAGCAGAGCCGTGAGGGCGGGAGGGTTAGGGTTAGGTGAATAAAAAGCAGAGCCGTGAGGGCGGGAGGGTTAGGGTTAGGGTTAGGTGAAAAAAGCAGAGCCGTGAGGGGTTAGGTTAGGTGAATAAAAAGCAAGCCGTTAGGGGGGTTTAGGGTTAGGTAATAAAAAGCAGAGCCGATGAGGGCGGGGGGTTAGGGTTAGGGTTAGGTGAATAAAAAGCAGAGCCGTGAGGGCGGGAGGGTTAGGGTTAGGTGAATAAAAGCAGAGCGGAGGGTTAGGGTTAGGTGAAAAAAAAAAAGCAGAGCCGTTGGGTTAGGGTTAGGTGAATAAAAGCAGAGCCATGAGGGCAGGAGAGGGTTACAATTAGGTTAGGTGAATAAAAAGCAGAGCCGTGAGGGCGGGAGGGTTAGGGTTAGGGTTAGGTGAATAAAAAGCAGAGCCATGAGGGCGGGAGGGTTAGGGTTAGGGTTAGGGTTAGGTGAATAAAAGCAGAGCCGTGAAGGCAGGAGGGTTACGTTAGGTGAATAAAAGCAGAGCCGTGAGGGCGGGGGGGGCGGAGGTGGAAAAAAAGACCAGGGCAGGGTTAGGGTTAGGTGAGGTGCAGACTCAGAGCCTGACAGAGAGGAGCGGGAATGCAGTGAGGTCATGGGACCAGACCACAACAATCCAGTGTGTGCTTTTTTTCTTTTCTCTGAGGGGGGGCGGGGCCAGCCGGCGGCCTGTCGAGGCAGGCACTCTGGTGAGAACGACTGAGACCTGCTGGGAAGCAGAACTGAATCACTGGCGGCTCGGATCAGCAGACCAGGTACCAGGTGTAGCTGTGAACGTACGCTGAAGCAGCGCTTTTAGCTTTTTTCTTTTAAATGCACTATAGCACTAGCAGGCCACACACGCCGCTACTCACACACAAACCCATCAGAGAGAAAAGTCTGGGTGGGCAGGAAGATTTCAGTGAGGGGGGGGATGTTAGGGGGAGGGGACAGGGGTCCCGCAGGGGAATGAACCCGGTGGCCCGAGCCCCTCCTCTTTTTTTTGAGCACATGCACACGCCCACTCCTCACTGAAGGCCCCCCCCCCCCCCCCCCCCACACACACACACACACACACACACAGAGGTCCTGTTCATTATTTATTTAGCTCTCTGCTATAATTAGCTCCATTCAGAGCGAGGACACGGCGCACTCGTGTATTAGCTCCTCCTCTGCAGCTCCTCAGATGTAAACAAGTCCCCGTGTTTGCACATGCGACGCTTCCTAGAGCAGCTTCCTAGAGCAGCTTCCTAGAGCAGCTTCCTAGAGCAGCTTCCCGCCGCCGTCGAGCCAAACGATGGAGCTGCTCGGCAGAGCGGCAGGAAAAGGAGGAGGCGACTTGTTTCTGTGTGTGTTTTTTTTTTCTTTTACGACGGGTTTGATGGAAACGGGAGATCAGCGGGATCAGATCTGCTCTGTTTACATTCCTGCCTGACTGGCTCCACCCCCCACCTCTACCTCTGACCTCTCCACACCTGTCTGACCAGCACGACGACAACGACGGCGACCGCTGGAAACGCTGCATCTTCCTGCTGACTCACGGCTGCATCAGCCCGAGCTGAAACACTTCTTCTTTTTAAAACCGTCTTCTCTTCTCACATCCAGAAACAAAACTGGGTTTCCAAAACATCACCTGACGCACCGAAACGCTTGGGTTTCCAAAAAAAAAACTCTGCAGCTGCCCAAAACAAGGACACACAAGTAGGGCTGTAGCGGTACACTAATCTCGCAATACATGATACTCGGCTCACGATACGATATATATCGATATTCGTCTGGTCGACTGGTCAATTCTACATCCACGTCATCGCAGAAATGAGGAAGTACCGACATCTGTACGATTCTGGTTCTCCACACTACAAAGACAGCACATATTCTAGTAATTCATGGAGAGAGATAGCAATGAACGTGGGTCTGGATACGGCCGAGACGGTGAGGAAGTGGAAAAACGTAAGAGATAAGTTTAGCAAGTTTAGCTAGTTCGTGATTGTCCCTCTTGCGTTGTGGCGCAGACGCGCTTCAAAATTGAGCATAAATCAAAAGTAACTGCAGCATACCGGCGACAAGCTAACTGCGACACATTGCTGCGAGAGTAAACACAGCCCTTAAAGCCGACGTTTTCCACCACTGAATACGGTCTCAAATCCTGACATATAAAGTAGCAATGGACTCCGTAATTTTCGACCTCGGTGAAGTAGATGGAAACTGGTGGCAACGACCGCCGTCACTGTCCAGCGTGGTTTGTTTCGGATCGCGCCGCAACTTCTTGGGCTAGCTCTCAGTTAGCATTAGCTTGTCCGGGTGGTGACGTTTCAGGTGGGCTCTCAGGTTGGTGGTATTTCCAGAGTACTTCACGTTTGTGTGACACAGCTTGCAAACCGCCATACTTTTGTCTAAATCTTCACTTTCCTTTTTTCTTTTTAAACCCGAACTGCTCCCACAAATCTGCTTTTAAGCACACAGGCGCTGCGTTTATACTCGCCGCCATTTTCCTGACTGGATCAGCTCCAGCTGGAAGAGAAAGAAGCTTCTGGATAACCTGTTAGAAATGCTCTACAGCGACACTAGTGGCTGGAGGACTTAATGGACCTGGACACGGGGGTTTTGAAAGGAGCTTAGAATATCGAAACCCGCGGCTGAAATATCGATACTCTCTGGGGAAATAAAATATCGATATATATCGCAGAATCGATAAAATCGCTCAGCCCGACACACAAGAACCCATTAAAGCTCAAGAACAGATGATTATCGATGGACTGACGAACCACTGGTCTCTAAGTTTCTGAATATTCACTGCTTCACTATACAGCCGGGAAACAGCTCTTTAAAGTAGCATTAGCATTTGAACACATGTGAGGAATGTCTCGCGTCACACGGGTCTCTTCTTTACCTTTTCGACAAACAAGCATCTGAACAATGTCTAATCCCGAAGTGACTGTAATCCTTCTTACCTCCAAGCTAAACTGAGGATACAGGAGGTTAACTTTGTTTTTATCTTGTGCTGGAACATCCCGCCCTACTTTGCTCAAAGAGTTATGTATCAGACAGCCAGGAGCAATAAGTATGTGCATGGGGCGGGGGGGGTCGGGACAGGTGAGGAAACACACAGTCTGTTCTTCAAAGTGACGATCAAAGGAGCAAGGTGGATCTGCATGAGCAGATGAAATCAGTGCATTTGTGCGCAAAAAAAGCAAATGTCCAAATTAGCTGTTTTTAAAATGAAACGTTGAGGATGAGCTCATTGACGAGCGTTGTGATCACAACAATGCACTGGACTTAAATGCACCCGTGGAGGTGTGTGTGCGCCGGCGGAGGGGGGCGGGGCTGAGTCACGTGGCCCCTGAAAAACAGAAACCAGTGTCTGGGGAAGAGAAGTAAAAGGGAAAAAATGGGGGAGGTGGGAGCACAGGAGGAGACGTGGGGGGAAGGGTTTTGGGCCGGCTCGAAGAAAACTGCTCGGCCACGCCCCCAACCCCCCCAACCCCCCCCAACCCCCCCCAAAACCCCCGTTGTTGTGGTGGCAGATGGTGGCCAGTCAGCGCCATATTGTCACTCTCCTCTGAGGATCCCAGATAACCAGTGAGCACCGCTTGGTGAGGCAGGTGCAAAAAAAAAAAAAAAAAAAAAAAAAACCATGACCCCCCCCCCCCCCCCCCCCCCCCCCCCCAACACACACACATACACACACCCCGACCCTCCACCATCTGCTGATGGCTGTGTGTGTACACATGGTGGTGGAGGCACACCAAGGCAAAGTGTGTGTGTGTGTGCGGTTGCATGTGGTGTTTTTTTTTTTTTTGGGGGGGGGGGGGGGGGGGTGCAGTCTGGACCCACAAACGGAGAGCGAGAGTCATTTCTCTCTCCTGTGTGCACTTGTGCAAGGACGCTTTTAGCCAAAGTTGGTTAAACCAGCCTTTCTCTACCGGGGTCGTCAAAAAAATGACCTATTCTGACATTCCATCTACAGTGGTACCTCTACTTACGAACGTTTCTACATACGAAATTTTCAGGTTACGAAACAACTCAAAGGGAAAATATTCCTCTAGTTACGAAAGAAATTTCAGGATACGAAAATCATAAATCCAGTAGCGCTGCTACTCGCAGCTCCCAGAGTTTACTGAACGTAAACATAGCTGTCGGCTCTGGATCTCGGTTTGAAAGCGGTGCGTCCGAGCTGCTCTGCCATTGGCTATCGCTTAGCATCTTCCTGGCATCCCATTGGCTATCGCTTAGCATCTTCCTGGCATCCCATTGGCTATCACTTAGCATCTTCCTGGCATCCCATTGGCTAGGAGGGCCCCTTGTCTGTATGAGCGTAACCCAGCAACCAGGTAAACAAACAATTTTTACCTCCGCCAAGGAGGTTATGTTTTTACCAGCATTTATCTGTCTGTCTGTCTGTGTTCAAGATAACTCAAAAGTTCTGGATGGATTTTGATGAAATTTTCAGGAGTTGTCAGAAATGTGAAAAGAAAGAACTGATTTCATTTTGGTTCTGATCCGGAAAAAATTCTGGATTCTGGATCACCTTCAAATTTTTGATAATTGTTGCGCTCTGTGGAGGTCTGCGTTCTCTGAGTGCTTTTCTAGTTCTAGTTTCATGTTTAATTTATAATTTATTTAAAAAATTTATGTTTGAATTTTGGGGGGCTTGGAACGGATTAGGGCATTTACATGGAAAACGCATCTCTACTTAAGAAATTTTCAGGTTACGAAACTACTTCCAGAACCAATTAATTTCATAAGTAGAGGTAACAGCGCTGTATAAATATATGAATACACACATAAATACATACTTTTTATGAATGAATGAATAAATAAATAAATAAGATACATAATTGGACATGAAATGAATAATAACAATATGTCTTCACATGCCCATTTCCCAATGTTAACAACGTCAGTACGGGGTCAGCGTAAGGTCAACGTGACTGCCCAGTTAGCTTACGTCGTAATATCATTTAACTGCTGGAATTTTATTTCACTGATAGCAAAGAGAACTTTTTAGCAGCATCATGGATGGTTTTCTAAAAAGAAAAGCCCCACAGGAACGGAACATCACAGAGGAGCCGACTTCTTCATCAAGCCTTCATCCACCAGCTCTGAATCTGCTCCATAGCTACCAAAGCTAGCTGCTAGCGATAAGGCTAAAAAGAGGCAATACAAGGATGATGGATGGAAGCAAGCACATCACGGATGAGAAGAAGCTTTCCTGCTGAGGCCTACTCTGGTGCAGTTATCCTGTTCAGGTTATTTAAAAGAGTTATTTACGTCTACCGGAAGAAAACAAACTTACTCGATTAGCAACAACATGGAGGGACTACATTATTAGCATCCTTTTTGGATTTGTTTTGATTTTATTTTTGAAGCAGCAGCACGACAACATCATGTCGATATTGTTTTGTTTTCGAAAACAAGCCCAGCGCGGAATATAAGCGTCATCGCGACAGACGGGCAGAATAAATCAGCCACTTACTTTTGAATTAAGTTTAATTCGGAATTGACATTTTCATTCGGAATTAGGTGTTTACATGGTAATTTTTAATCATTTTAAATCGGATTTAATTTTAATTCTGAATTAAAGAGGAATTAAACTTCCCGTGTAAACACACAATGATTGAAAGAGAAACGTCTTTGATGTCTGCAGCCACAGGAAGCTAAAAACACCTGAACTACGGAGACTAGCGCTGTAGCGATACACTAATCTCATAATACGATACACGATATTCGGCTCACGATACGATATATATCGATATTCATCTTACAATACATTTACATCATTTTCTGCAATATTTTAAAGGGACAAAGTGATTTTGGTGACATCTTGTGAGTGTTCCAATGACTTTGTTTGAATTAATTGAACTGAAAGCATCAATTCCACATTTTATAGCTGACAGGCAGCTTGCAAATGCTGGACAAAATGAATAAAAGATTTGTTGAGAAAAATAGTTCCATTTATTTAAGCAGTGCAAATTGTTGCTAGCAAACTTTTAAAGGCAGGGGTTTTGAAAGAAGCTTAGAATATCGATACCCGCGGCTGAAAAATCTATACTCAATAAAATATCGATATATATCGCAGAATCGCTAAAATCGCTCCGCTCTAAAGGAGTCGTAACTCACCGAGTCCAACGCTTGTCACTGAGCCACGTGTAAAACCTTCCCTCCACCGTCCATCCGTCATCCTGCCTCCCTCCACGACTTCCTGTCACCACCGTGGCTTCAGATGCCCAACGATGACAGGTGACGTACCTGATGTACCTGATGCCAACTTAGCTTCACTCAGCGATTACAGGAGAATGTAGTAAAGCCTGTAATCTGGCCGTCAACGGACGAGCCCTCGTTTTCTCTCACGTACAAAAAAAAAAAAAACAGAAATATTCTCTGTTTTGATCCACCTTCACCTTCAGCCTAAAAAAAAAAACTTTATTTGCTCTATATGAAAATCTAAACAAGTCTTCCTTCTCCTCCTGTATCCAAACGTCTCCACTCAGGGTCAAATATCAGCATTTCTCTGACAACAAAGAGGATCCTCAAAAGGGGGTGACGGTGCGCACGTGTGTGCACGTGCCTCATTTAAGCCAACTCTCTTCAAACGAAACATTAATGAACACCTGCTCTCGTGAAAGAGAAGGGAAAAAAACATTTCACTGGCAAGTTTGCTGCGATGCTGCTGGCAACAAGTAAAAAACAAGAATCCCCCCCCCCCAACCCCCGAATCCATCCAAGCAGGTTAGAAAAACAAGTGAGCGTTCACCTCCCAGCAACCTTTGCACGCCGCCCGCATTCCAGCCCTGAAACCCGGTACCTGACGACTGGTAAACAACTGACTCACTTGTTTTTCTGGGGAAACCCGATGACTTGCACCGATTTTACAGCACCGGGTCACAGCGCCGAGTCACAGCAACGAGTCACAGCACCGAGTCACAGCGCCGAGTTACAGCACCGAGTCACAGCACCGAGTCACAGCACCAAGTCAGAGCACCAAGCAAGTCAGAGCACCGGGTCACAGCACCGAGTCACAGCACCAAGTCAGAGCACCAAGTCAGAGCACCGGGTCACAGCACGAGTCACAGCACCGAGTCACAGCAGTCACAGCACCACAGCACCGAGTCACAGCACCAAGTCACAGGTCACAGCACCGAGTCACAGCACTGATTTTACAGCACCGGGTCACAGCGCCGTGTCACAGCACCGAGTCACAGCGACGAGTCACAGCACCGAGTCACAGCACACGAGTCACAGCGCAGCATTCACAGCACCAGCACAGAGTCACAGCACCGTCACAGCAGCACAGCAGTCACAGCAGTCACAGCACAGCACCAGACACAGCAGTCACAGCGAGTCACAGCAGTCACAGCGCCGAGTCACAGTCACTCACAGCACACACGAGTCACAGCACGCACAGCACAGACAGTCACAGCACAGCACCGGGTCACAGCACAGCACACAGAGTCACAGCACCAGACCGTCACAGCACTCACAGCACCTTCACAGCACCGAGTCACAGCAGCACAGCACGTCACAGCACCGAGTCACAGCACCGCACAGCACCGAGTCACAGCACAGCAGCAGGAGCACAGCGAAGCACCAAGTCACAGCACCGCACACAGAGTCACAGCACAGCACACGACAGCGGGTTCACATCACAGTCACAGCACCGAGTCACAGCACCGAGTCACATCACAGCACAGCACAGCAAGTCACAGCAGTTCACAGCACAGTCACAGTCACAGCACCTCACAGCACCGACAGCATCACAGTCAGCACCGAGTCACAGTCACAGCGTCACAGCACTCACAGCACCGGGTCACAGCACTGAGTCGCACAGCACAGCACACACACCACACCCCACAGCCCACAGCACCCCCACCCCACACCCCACCCTCACAGCGCCGGGTCACAGTCACCGTCACAGCGTCTCACAGTAAGCATGATCACACCGCATCCAGCCTCTTGCAGATGCGCGAGGAGCCGCTGCTGCCGCGACGCTCGACAGAATTAGGTGAAAGGTGATGTTTTGATGGCGGCTGCTGGAAACGACACTGTTCTGATAATTTACTGATAAAAGACAACGTGTCAAGCTGCTGCTACGGAGGCGTCACAACTACAGCCGGATGCGTCAGTGAATCACATTAGATTTTTTTTTTTTTTTTTTTTTTACTGACGTGGTACAAAACTGCGTCACTGAGGATCATAACCAAACAGAACAGCAGCTTCACAATAAGACAAATACGACTGGAGAGAGCTGTTTCAGAATACTCACACACACATTTATACGTATATACAGTCATGGAAAAATTATTAGACCACCATTTTTTCTTCACTTTCTTGTTCATTTTATTACCTGGTACCACTAAACGTCATCATGTGACTAAAACAGACAGAAAAGAAAACACTGAATGCATAAAAGCAGTGTTTTTGGCAGTACAACGCCATAGCTATTGATGTAAAAACTTAAGTGGTTTAGGTTATAATCAAGAAAACCATGGAAAATGGTAAGATATCAGCTCTTAAATAAAACTCTTATGAGCAATCTTTGTGGTTATCGTTATGTTTGTCCACACAAATGTACCTTTAGTTGTACCAGGCATTAAAATGAACAAGAAACTGAAGAAAACAAGGTGGTCTAATAATTTTTTTCCATGACTGTATATATATTTTCTTTCTTTTTTTCCTCCCTAAGGAACCGCTCGTGCAGCGTCAATCAGATAAAAACATTTCCGCAGCATCACATCGCCTTAAGATTTTTTCGGAGTCATGGGTGTGACGAGTAGGTGACTAATCCTATCTAAACATCACCGCCCGCACCCAGAAGCAATGCTAACAACCGCTTTACGTCCCTGACCTCCTGTAGCCTGTTTACCCATCAGGCTTTTAGAAATGTTACGTTACATTAGCAAATGAGCAGCTGGGTCATCACACTGGATTTTTTTTTTTTTTTTTTTTTTTTTTTTCATACACTGCAGCGACGGTCAGTTATGAAAGAACCGGTGAGACCGGTGAAAAGTAAAACAGGTAAGCAGGATAAAGCAGCACCTAGCCCTAACCCGGCACTTAACGACGGATGACCAGGTGAAGCTGGCGTCTCCCGTGAAAGACGGTTGCTGAACTTTCGGAACAAAACGAGCGAAGAACCGGTCCCTGAGATCCGGTTCTCTCTCCTCGTGAATGAAAACCTACAACCCGCAGCTCTGCAGAAACTCACCTTTGACAGCGGCGGCGGTCGTCTCCTTGAATCCCAGGGCGGCGTAGGGGCTCGTGTTGAAGCCGTTCAGCCCCTCCTTGCAGCCGCACGCCGTCTTGAACCTCAGGAGTTCGTCGCAGCCGCCCAACCGGCATCCCCCGAGGTTTCCCTCCATGAGGTTTAAGGCAATATAGTTGAGTCCGTTCTGATATCCGGCCGACGTCTCCCTGCACATGGGGCTGCCGCCGCCGTCGTCCTCGCCGCCGCCGCCCTCGGCGCTGCGGACGCCGTGGGACACGTTCTCCACCGACGCCGAGCTGTGCCGCTTTGTGTCGTGGGCGAAGGACGGGCACACGGGCGTGACGGTGGTGGTGGAGGAAAAGGTCTCGGAGCTGTGGCGCCGACGCCCCTGCGGGTCGGCGCGGATCACTTTGGCCCCCCTGTGCGGATCCTTGACCGCCAGAGGTAAAGAGGGACCCCCCAGGAGGAAGGAGTCCTGCGGCACAGGGGGACCACGTCCACGATGCTGCTCTCAAGGCTGAGCCTCTTCACGCAGGCAGCGGGGCTGGTGGGGGGGGGAGCAGCATCAGGACAGGTAAGGACAGGTAAAGGGGCGGGGGGGCCAAAGGTCATCTCCGCGTAATCGTCTTTGAGCGGAGCAGGCTGGTACTCCTCTGAGCCCCCCCTCTGGTCCAGTGGCCCCCCTATCCTCTCCTCCCCCTCCCCGACTCCCTGCGAGTCCTGCTGGGGGCTCACCAGGAGGGGGGGTTCTGGACCCCCGGCCCGGCGCGACCCGAGGTGGACCGGCGAGCTCACGTCGACGTTAGCGTAGTCCGACAGCGACGGGGACCCCCCCTCCGGACACGACGAGCTCCCAGCGGACTCGGAGCTCCCCGACGCCGTGGACGCCAGCGGGACGTGGGCGGCGCCGCCGAAGTCTATGTTGATGTACTCCCCGGGGCTGCGCGGCTCCGCGGGGAGGGGGTGCTCGCTCATACACGGCAGCGTCCTGAGGGACTCCAGGGCCAGGCGGGTCGGGCGGCACGCCCTGCTGCGGTGCACCAGACCCCCGTCCACCCGGGCCAGCCTGAGGGGAGACAGGACGGCGGAGGAGGGGGGGGCGCCCGGCGTCCCGGGTTCCCCCGGAGACACGGGACAGTAGCTGGACTCCTCTTCTATCCGCTGTCTGGGTAAACTCATCAGCACGTACTGGTCCGAGTCGGTGGACCCGCTGTGCTGCAACGGTCCTTTAAGCGTTCTGGGTAGAGAGCTGAAGGAATAAGGCTGTCGGTGCTGGAGGTGGGGGTGGGGGTGGGGGTCCCCCAAGGGACTGAGGATGTAGTCCGGGGGGGTGAGAGACACCAGGGTGTCGACCGGAGACATGTACAGGTACTCCCCGTTGTTGGGCTTCCCGTCGCTGCTCTCCACAGACATCTTGTTCCCGCCGCACCACATGGGCATGTACCCGCCGTCCTCCAGAGAACGCTCCCGGGGGACTCCGTGGGGGGGGGCAGGTGAGCGCGGGGGTTGATGATTTGCTTGGGGGCGGAGACGCACATGGGGCTCATGGGCATGTAGGGGTCGTCCCTGGACCCGAGAGTGTGAGGCGCCACGCCGGGCATCATGGGCATGTACCCGCTGTCGCCGTGGAGACTGCTTGAGCTGACGTGAACGTCCCGGTAGTCCTCCAGGGCGCCGTGACACCGCAGGGACGACTGGCTGCCGCCGGCGTAGGTGGCCCTCATGAGGGTGTACTCGTCCAGGGAGGCGGAGGACACCTGCGGGGGGCGCCTCGGCTGGCGGGGGGTGGTGAGGGAGTGGGTGCGCTTCCGGTACGCCTTATCCAGCTCCGACAAGCGCCGGAAACCGTTGTGGCGCTGCCGCTCCATCACCATGTAGCCGTCCAGCTCGCTGCCGTCCCCGGAGGGGGGGGTGTCCGCTTTGAGGGACTCGGGGGTGTTGCGGAGGGTGAGGGGTAACCTGAGGTCACGTGCGTCCGCGGGGCTGGAGCCGAACTCCTCGCACGATATGAAACCCGCGTCGCTGGGGGAGCCTGAGAAAGACGCGCTGCAGCTGGAGGGGCGGGGGGCGCCGCCGTCCGAGCAGGAGGAGGCGCTCCCCGGGCAGGTGGGGGCCACAGGCGGAGAGTGAGACAGAGACGTGGACATGGACTTACTGTGCTGCAGGGTGGAGGACTGGAACGCCAGGGAGGGGCGCGCCGTGACGGTGTGGGACCGGCTCAGGAGGGTCCGGTGGACCCCCGGGCTGAGGGGGCTCCCGGTGACCGACAGCGGGCGCGTCATGGTGCCGTCGCCCTCGCTGGCCGTGCGTATCCGGCACGAGGAGCATTTGCTCACAGGTGAGGTGGCGGCCATGCTATCGGTGCGCGAGCGCCGGGGCAGCCCGGTCTGGCTCGGGGGGAGGTTGTTCAGGTGCCTCCGCGTCGGCACCGAGATCGGGTTGGTACCGGACGACTGGCTCTTGCTGCGCGGGCGGAACTCCGACAGCTCCTTCATGGCCTTCATGGCCTCCAGGATGGTCTCGTGGATGTTCTGGGCCACCACGGAGTCGTCCGCCTGCATCCACAGCTCCCCGGGACCGATGGCGGCGGACCGGCCCACCTCGATGAAGAAGAAGCTGTCGGAGTGGCCGCACCGGCGCACGTTCATGAGCTGCAGAACCACCGACGCCACCTCCGAGTTCAGCTTCACGAAGCTGATGGTCCGGCTGGAGAGGCAGAGCCGGTGGACCCCGGTCAGGTTCCGGGTCTGGCCCAGGCCGCGGGACTTCAGGTTCACCTGCCACACCTCCCGGTAGGCGGCGGCCACCGGCGTTATGACGCCGTAGCTCGCCTCGTCGAAGCCGACCAGCGAGGACGCGGAGCTGGACGCGGAGCCGTCGCAGACCTTCCCCCCCGCCAGCAGGTCCGTCAGCGCCCGGAACCAGCCGTCCTGCTCGCGCTCGTCCTCCGCCGCCACCGCGAAATACTCGTCCCGGGTGTAGAGGGCGATGAGGTACTTGTGCTTGGCGTCCAGCCGCTTGTTGACGTTCAGGCAGCAGTCCAGAGGAATGACTCTCTTGGCGGCGGCCGACTTGCTTCTCCATTTCTTCTCGCTCTCGTAGTACTCCAGGCGCGCCGGCGCGCCGCCGCCCGGTTCCCTCAGCACGAAGAAGCGCCGGTGTCCGTGCTTCTGCTTCTTCAGATATCCGCATTTCTTCACGCCGCCGCCCGTTAACGGCTGCTCGCTCGGCGGACTCGCCATGTCTCGTCTTCTCCCGGCTGCTTTTCTCTTTTCTTTTCTTTTCTTTTTTTTTTTTTTACTCCTCTGGTTGCTGAAGAAAAACGACGCGCGTTACTTTAGTTCTCGGTTGAGCGCGCGTCTTCTCCCGCAGCCCGGCGGTAAATAACTCATGTCTGCCGGCGTCCCGACTGAAGAGGGAAACAACATGAGTCGAGCTACACACGTCCAGATCTAGTTTTTTAAAAAAAAAAAAGGAAGGCGAGGGAGAAGAAAAAAAAAAAAAAAAAAAAAAACTACACACGCCGGCAGTGGGCGGCGCGCGCTCAGCTCATTGGGCTCATTGGTGGAGAGGAGATGAATGATGGAGTGAGATTCAAAGGAGAGAGAGAAGGAAGAGGTCCTCCTACTACCGCTCTGCCCTCTTCCGACTCGTTTCAGCGTTTCAGAGCTTTATTTATAGCCGCCTCGGTCCCATGATCCATCATTTGGCTTCTGGGGAGAATTTTAGCAGGATATAGCCCTAAATAGCTCACCAATTGAAACGTTTCTGACCTATAAAGCCTCATTTGCGTCATTTAAGGCGTTTGGGTGGATTATAAAACACTTACTAACCCAAATTTGTAGTTATTATAAGCGCATAAAGAAGGAAACAAAGCCCGGTAAAGAGACTTGATCCACGCCGGGTTAATTTGTAACTTTATTCTGATCACCTAATCTTATTTCAGGAAGTGTTTTTTTTTTTTTTTTTTTTTTTTTTTTTTTTACAACCTCCCCTTTGACCAGATTGTGACGTGACCGTACAGGGACTGAGTCCAGCCGGTAAACAAGCTCCGCCACCGTCACGTCATGACGCATCCCCGGTTTAAACCGGGGATCCTCTGCCCCCCCGGTCTCCTCCTCCAAACCTACGAGTGATCAGGATTAATAACTCATAATATGATGATCATAATACAATACTCATGATCATAACTCATAACTCATTAATAACGGAATGTGGTAAAGATAAAGCGCCGAGCGTCACGTTGCGTAACGCGATTTCCTGCTGCTTTTATTCACAAGATAATCGAAAATCATCCAAAATCCGTCTGCGGCTGCTTTTATCTCTAAATTCATCTTCCTGCTTCCCGCGACAGATACCAGGCAGGGGTTTAGAATAAGAATAAAAAAGGGATAAAGCTTCATTCATCCATCAAAGAAAGATCTGATCGGATGACTCCCATATAAGGTCAGACCAAACTGATCACGATGACGTCAAAAATCCTCCTGATGTCGGTGCGTCACTGGCTGATAACGTGCGTAAAGGATGAGACGCGGCGGGCGGCCGCGTGAGCTGTGATTGAAGCGCGGGATTCTGGTGGCCGGAGCCCGTCTGGGACTTCCCGGGGGGGGGGAATCATCCGTTCCCGCGGGTTTCACCGTAAACGAGCGCGGCGCGTCCTGAATGCCGAGAATGACGCGTGACGTCTGAAGCAAACAGGGAAGTGTTTCCCGCTGTCACTTTGATGAAGCTGCAGATCGATACGTTTTGGACAGGAGCGCGTGTCCTGTAATGATAGATAGATAGATAGATAGATAGATAGATAGATAGATAGATAGATAGATAGATAGATAGATAGATAGATAGATAGATAGATAGTCACCCCACCTCCCCTCAGCATCTGCTCACCCTTTCCTCCTCAAACGTGCGATTGAGGTCAGAAAACCATCAAAAATGTAAAAAAGTATATGTAGACGAACCGCTTCTACAAAATCTCCCATTTTAGAATAGTTTTTAGCTCTAAAAAAAAAAAATTAAAGGAGCATTGAGATGAGCAGGCCGAGCTGACTGGGCCGGGTCAGGTCCAGAGGAATAATAATATTATTCACGCTAGTGCTGGGAAATATGACGATACATATCGTTTCTAACCTAATTTTATCAATTATTACAGCAAATATGTAATTAAATAACCTGCAACGATAAATTTGATAGAATCATATCTACTTCTACAAAGTAGCCTTTTATGTTTGCACTTTTATTCATGGTTAATGCCTTAAACAGAGTTCTCTTCAACCCTGATGTTTACTTTAGACACTTTATATTGGTTTGCAAACTTTGCACTACAAGGTTACAGATTTCAGAAAGTTGACAAATAATTTGTGTTTATTTTTTATAGCTGAACTTCAGTGCAAAAATGTGTTTTTTCCTCTCAGAAAACTGTTGTGCACTTTAAAAAAATGTGAAAGCTACTGTACCTCTGTACCTACCTGTTTTTGCTGCACTAAAATGTATGTTTGTGACAGTTCAGCTAAATGTCCTTTCAAAATAAAGTTGAAAAGTAAGCAATGAAATTTTTGTCAAACTTTTCAGAGAATAACTGAAAACATACTTTATTATGGTATATCGTGATATATATCGTTATCGTGATATAAAATAGTCCATATCGTGATATATGATTTTTTTCCATATCGCCCAGCACTAATTCATGGGATCCATGAGAAGTACCGTTTCAGTGGCGGGAACTCTGGCATTGGTAGTTTGGTAGTTTGTCAGTGGAGGGAAAGAGGAACGGAGACGGTAAAGTTCTGGAGGAACGTCTCTGTGACGGGTTGCCGTTATTTCACCCGGACTGGTTTCACTGGACTCGCTCCTGATTCCACCTCAGCCTTATTTAACGTGTTAGTGAAGCCATACTGATATAAATAGACGTTGAGGGGTTGACTGCCTCTTGGTTTGAGGTTCAAATATCTCCCAGTGGGATGAAGAGGGTTCCCCTCCTGTTGATGTCCTCCACAACAGACGTTCACCACGTCCAGACCTTTCCCAGCTTTGACGGAGAGCAACGAGTTTTCAGCGTCTGAACGCGCTGCTTTACGCGACATTTGTCTAGTTCAGGGGTCGGTAACCCGCGACTCTTTATCCTTCCTGCAGCGGCTCCCTGTAGCTTTGGAGGAAAACATGTCAGAAGGTGATTCTCGCTCTGGAGCTCATGTAGTGTCCTGTAGGTTGCTCGCCAGCAGGGGGCAGAATGAGTGTGTTCAGTGCAAAACACTGGCCAGGTTACTACAACGAGGAAGTCGTATCTGTGTGTTGCATTCCTGGGAAAGAAAATAAAGGTGAGCGCATGTTCGTTGACTAGCACCGGACATCTTTGTGTTCCTCGTGTACCGCCATAAAAAATAAAATAGAAATTTGTGACACCACGTCGCTGCTGTCGTGATGTAACACACAAAGAGCGACACTGGAAACCTTCCCAAACCCGACAAACTTGTCTTTGAAACATGAATGCGTTTACATGGGAAGTTTAATTCCTCTTTAATTCAGAATTAAAGTTAAATCCGAATTAAAGTTACCATGTAAACACCTAATTCCATATGAAAATGTCAATTCCGAATTAAACTTAATTCCGAAGTAAGTGGCTGGTTTATTCCCATTTTAATTCCGAATAAAATAATTCCGCGGTCATGTAAACACTCATTTCTGTTTAAATTAATTCCCGTCTTTCTGCGCATGCTAGTTCTCTTGCCCGTCCATCGCCATGACGCTTATATTCCGCGCTGGGCTTGTTTTCTAAACAAAGTTTCAAGATGGCAGCACGCAGTAAACGGTGTTCAAGAGCAGAGATTATTTATTTAATAAATAGCTCGGAGGAACTGGAAATAATTAAAAGAACAGATGGCAGGAAACATAAAAATTGTGAGTTTTTCAAAGTTGTAGCGGCCAGGTTAAATGAAGGAGGTTTCACAGATAGAGACGCCATCCAGGTCAAAAATAAGTGGAATGTTGTTGCTAACCGAGTTTTTGCTAAATTTGTTTTCTTCCGGTAGACGTAAATACGAAAAGACGTCCGCCCCCCCCCCCCCATCCAATCAGAACCCTTCCCAGCCCCCAGACCTAAAGCGGAGTTGGATAGAGCCGAACAAACGTGTTTTCCATGTCAACCTCAATTCAGAATTACTATTTCCATGTAAACTCGAAGGAAAATAGTTTAATTCTGAATTATTTAATTCGGAATTAATAATTCCGAATTAAAAAACATCATGTAACCGTGGCCACTGTCATTCCCGACACTGATATGAACAAGAAGACGTTTTTATTTGGAGTCCTGTCAATCTTTGATCCACATACTGATGTGAGCAGGTTTTCTCCAGCAGGAACTACAACAAATGTTTTATATTCATGCTCGATTGGTTGATTAAGTTTTGTGGCTCCAGATGAATTTTATTAAGGGGGGAGGGACAGAAAATGTCCCCTGGTCTGGGCTCTGTCCCTGCTGGACGTGGCTGAAGATGACGACGGCTCGCCCGGTAAAACACCGTGACCTGACACCGGCAAGACAAACAGAAACTGAGCGGGGGGTCAGAGAAAGTGTCTGTTTCTTTTCTTTTTGCATTAAACATGTGAAGCAGCTGCCTGTGAAGTACCAGTAAAGTGTTTACTGGTTGCGTCCTTGCCGTTTTCTTAGTTAACCGCATGAATATTTATCTTCTTTACAATTTGCACAGCATGGTGCATTAATTTGCAAGTTAATCAAACAGACAGTCGAACTGCTGCTGTAACATTGTAACATTGTAAATTTCCCCATTGTGGGACAAATAAAGGAATATCTTATCTTATCTTGATTTACAAGGCTTTAAGGCCCCCCCCCCCCCCTTCCCGTCCCCTGCGATCAACCTCTTCCATGTTTATAGATTTTATTTATTTAGGGCAAGGCAGGCCTTCAAGGGTGCGCCCTCCTCAAACCGATCGGCCCTTCTCATCGCCCGGATTAATCTAGAACTGTAAATGCAGGTGAACGGTTACAGAGGGTTGAATAAACGGTGACGTTACGTAATCGAGGCTTTCCAGGTAGTCAGGGGTTACTCCTCCAGGTAGTCAGGGGTTACTCCTCCAGTCAGTCAGGGGTTACTCCTCCAGGGGGTCAGGGGTTACTCCTCTAGTCAGTCAGGGTCCTCCAGTCAGTCCCTCCAGTCAGGGGTTACTCCAGGTCAGGGTTACTCCTCCAGTCAGTCAGGGGTTACTCCTCCAGGTAGTCAGGGGTTACTCCTCCAGTCAGTCAGGGGTTACTCCTCTAGTCAGTCAGGGGTTACTCCTCCAGGTAGTCAGGGGTTACTCCTCCAGTCAGTCAGGGGTTACTCCTCCAGTAGTCAGGGGTTACTCCTCTAGTCAGTCAGGGGTTACTCCTCTAGTCAGTCAGGGGTTACTCCTCCAGTAGTCAGGGGTTACTCCTCCAGTCAGTCAGGGGTTACTTCCTCTAGTCAGTCAGGGGTTACTCCTCCAGTCAGTCAGGGGTTACTCCTCTAGTCAGTCAGGGGTTACTCCTCCAGGTAGTCAGGGGTTACTCCTCCAGTCAGTCAGGGGTTATTCCTCTAGTCAGTCAGGGGTTACTCCTCCAGTCAGTCAGGGGTTACTCCTCCAGTCAGTCAGGGGTTACTCCTCCAGTCAGTCAGGGGTTACTCCTCTAGTCAGTCAGGGGTTACTCCTCCAGTCAGTCAGGGGTTACTCCTCCAGTCAGTCAGGGGTTACTCCTCTAGTCAGTCAGGGGTTACTCCTCCAGTCAGTCAGGGGTTACTCCTCTAGTCAGTCAGGGGTTACTCCTCCAGTCAGTCAGGGGTTACTCCTCTAGTCAGTCAGGGGTTATCCTCTCTCAGGGTCAGTCAGGGGTTACTCCTCCAGTCAGTCAGGGGTTACTCCTCCAGTCAGGGTCAGTCAGGGGGTTACTCTCTAGTCAGTCAGGGGTTACTCCTCTAGTCAGTCAGGGGTTACTCCTCCAGTCAGTCAGGGGTTACTCCTCCAGTCAGTCAGGGGTTACTCCTCTAGTCAGTCAGGGGTTACTCCTCCAGTCAGTCAGGGGTTACTCCTCCAGTCAGTCAGGGGTTACTCCTCTAGTCAGTCAGGGGTTACTCCTCCAGTCAGTCAGGGGTTACTCCTCCAGTCAGTCAGGGGTTACTCCTCCAGTCAGTCAGGGGTTACTCCTCTAGTCAGTCAGGGTCCTCAGTCAGTCAGGGGTTACTCCTCCAGTAGTCAGTCAGGTCAGTCAGGGGTTACTCCTCCAGTCAGTCAGGGGTTACTCCTCCAGTCAGTCAGGGGTTACTCCTCTAGTCAGTCAGGGGTTACTCCTCTAGTCAGTCAGGGGTTACTCCTCTAGTCAGTCAGGGGTTACTCCTCCAGTCAGTCAGGGGTTACTCCTCTAGTCAGTCAGTCAGTCAGGGGGTTACTCCTCTAGTCAGTCAGGGGTTACTCAGTCTCCAGTCAGTCAGGGTTACTCAGTCTCTAGTCAGTCAGGGGGTTACTCCTCCAGTCAGTCAGGGGTTACTCCTCTAGTCAGTCAGGGGTTATTCCTCTAGTCAGTCAGGGGTTATTCCTCTAGTCAGTCAGGGGTTACTCCTCCAGTCAGTCAGGGGTTACTCCTCTAGTCAGTCAGGGGTTACTCCTCCAGGTAGTCAGGGGTTACTCCTCCAGTCAGTCAGGTGTTACTCCTCCAGTCAGTCAGGGTTACTCCTCCAGTCAGTCAGGTGTTACTCCTCCAGTCAGTCAGGGGTTATTCCTCCAGGTAGTCAGGTGTTACTCCTCACCGGTCCTTTAAAGGACAAACAGCCCTGCGCGGCCGGTTGCTGAGTCATGAACTAGTAACGTTTTTGTCAGCCGCTGCGCCGCAATGATTAGACTGATAAACTTTCATAAAGTAGATTAAAAAAGGCAAACTGATAAGATTAAGGACAAGCTGAGGAGGGGGGGTGGGGGGGGGGGGGGGGGGAGATTAGGATCAATAATACGCTGCTAACTGCCACATACATGAACTGTTGGCGTCTGAACACACTAACACATTAACTGCCTCTGCGTCATGTCATTAGTCGGAGGCCAAACACATTATAACTGGATTATAAACAGATTATAACGGGATTATAAACAGATTAGAACTGGATTATAAACAGTTTAGAACTGGAGCGGCGCTGTTGTGGTTCTGCTGTTCTGATGTTTGGGACCTGAAAATGATCCTGATATTATTTATTAACCGCTGACTTTTATCTTCAGTGTTTCCCCGGTTTTGTCATTTTCTTTTATTATCATCTTTGTTTTTATCGCGTCTGTGAGTCACCTGAGCTAAAAAAACAAACCCGACGTCGTTTCACGCCGTCACGCTTTTTATTTGGATTTCGTGAGCGTTGATGACAAACTAAAAAAAAAAAAAAGAAAGAAAGAAAAGCTAATTTATGATCCACTCGTTTGTTTTCAAGTGGAATTTTGAACCGATTTTTTTTTCCTATTATGTTGCAGGTCAAATTGACCAGTTTTGAAAATTAAAATTACATTTTTTTCAGGATGAAACTTGCTTGGCCTAATTAGTGTAATCAACACATAAAATGAAAATTGTTCATGTAACGTATTTGTCTCATATTTCTCTCCAGTTTCACACCCATCCATGTCCAACAACAGGACCCCTGAGTCCTCCATGTCCAAGATGAGGACCCCTGAGTCTTCCATGTCCAACAACAGGACCCCTGAGTCCTCCATGTCCGACAAAAGGACCCCTGAGTCCTCCATGTCCAACAACAGGACCCCTGAGTCCTCCATGTCCGACAAAAGGACCCCTGAGTCCTCCATGTCCAACAACAGGACCCCTGAGTCCTTCATGTCCAACAACAGGACCCCTGAGTCCTACATGTCCAACAACAGGACCCCCTGAGTCCTCCATGTCCAACAACAGGACCCCTGAGTCCTCCATGTCTAACAACAGGACCCCTGAGTCCTACATGTCCAACAACAGGACCCCTGAGTCCTAAATGTCCAACAACAGGACCCCTGAGTCCTCCATGTCCAACAACAGGACCCCTGAGTCCTCCATGTTCCAAGAACAGGACCCCTGAGTCCTACATGTCCAAGAACAGGACCCCTGAGTCCTACATGTCCAACAACAGGACCCCTGAGTCCTCCATGTCCAAAAAACAGGACCCCTGAGTCCTCCATGTCCAACAACAGGACCCCTGAGTCCTCCATGTCCGACAACAGGACCCCTGAGTCCTCCATGTCCAACAACAGGACCCCTGAGTCCTCCATGTCCAACAACAGGACCCCTGAGTCCTCCATGTCCAACAACAGGACCCCCTGAGTCCTCCATGTCCAACAACAGGACCCCTGAGTCCTCCATGTCCAACAACAGGACCCCTAAGTCCTCCATATCCAAGATGAGGACCCCTTAGTCCTCCATGTCCAACAACAGGACCCCTGAGTCCTCCATGTCCAACAACAGGACCCCTGAGTCCTCCATGTCCAACAACAGGACCCCTGAGTCCTCCATGTCCAACAACAGGACCCCTGAGTCCTCCATGTCCAACAACAGGACCCCTGAGTCCTCCATGTCCAACAACAGGACCCCTGAGTCCTCCATGTCCAACAAACAGGACCCCTGAGTCCTCCATGTCAGATAACAGGACCCAGGACCCCGAGTCCTCCATGTCCAAGATGAGGACCCCTTAGTCCTCCATGTCCGACAACAGGACCCTGAGTCTCCATGTCCAAGAACAGGACCCCTGAGTCCTTCATGTCCAACAACAGGACCCCTAAGTCCTCCATATCCAAGATGAGGACCCTTTAGTCCTCCATGTCCAACAAGAGGACCCCTGAGTCTTCCATGTCCAACAACAGGATCCCTGAGTCCTCTATGTCCAAGAACAGGACCCCTGAGTCCTCCATATCTAACAACAGGACCCCTGAGTCCTCCATGTCCAACAACAGGACCCCTGAGTCCTCCATGTCCAAGAACAGGACCCCTGAGTCCTTCATGTCCAACAACAGGACCCCTAAGTCCTCCATATCCAAGATGAGGACCCCTTAGTCCTCCATGTCCAACAACAGGACCCCTGAGTCTTCCATGTCCAACAACAGGATCCCTGAGTCCTCCATGTCCAAGAACAGGACCCCTGAGTCCTCCATATCTAACAACAGGACCCCTGAGTCCTCCATGTCCAACAACAGGACCCCTGAGTCCTCCATGTCAGATAACAGGACCCCTGAGTCCTCCATGTCCAAGATGAGGACCCCTTAGTCCTCCATGTCCGACAACAGGACCCCTGAGTCCTCCATGTCCAAGAACAGGACCCCTGAGTCCTTCATGTCCAACAACAGGACCCCTAAGTCCTCCATATCCAAGATGAGGACCCTTTAGTCCTCCATGTCCAACAAGAGGACCCCTGAGTCTTCCATGTCCAACAACAGGATCCCTGAGTCCTCTATGTCCAAGAACAGGACCCCTGAGTCCTCCATATCTAACAACAGGACCCCTGAGTCCTCCATGTCCAAAAAACAGGACCCCTGAGTCCTCCATGTCCAAGAACAGGACCCCTGAGTCCACCATGTCCAACAACAGGACCCCTGAGTCCTCCATGTCCAAGATGAGGACCTCTTAGTCCTCCATGTCCAACAACAGGACCCCTGAGTCCTCCATGTCCAATAACAGGACCCCTGAGTCCTCCATGTCCAAAAAACAGGACCCCTGAGTCCTCCATGTCCAAGAACAGGACCCCTGAGTCCTCCATAGCTAACAACAGGGGACCCCTGAGTCCTCCATGTCCAAAAAACAGGACCCCTGAGTCCTCCATGTCCAAGAACAGGACCCCTGAGTCCACCATGTCCAACAACAGGACCCCTGAGTCCTCCATGTCCAAGATGAGGACCTCTTAGTCCTCCATGTCCAACAACAGGACCGCTGAGTCCTCCATGTCCAACAACAGGACCCCTGAGTCCTCCATCTCCAAGAACAGAACACATCAAAGCTCTAAGAGGAGCATCTTCTGTCTGAGCTGCTGGTCTCCAGCAGACCCACATGACCCCCGTGACCCTGACCGTAAATCCATCCATTAAATAATGGATGGATTTCTGGTTTTACACATTGTGTAGTATTTATTTATATATTATATATATATATTATATGTATATATTTATATACTCAGACACACATATAAACACCATGTTCTTATTGTTAATCTGTTATTTTGATTTTTCTTATTTTTATTCATTTCTGGTTCAAAAACAATTCTTCAATTTTCTTTCATTGTAAATCCAGCAGATTTTGATTTTAATTCAGTTGGTCACTTTGACCCTGAAAATGAGGTTTTAATTGTGTTACTTTATCAACATTACCCCCAAAAAGAAAAGTTCAAAATATAGAATAATTACAATAAAAGTCTATGTCAGATTGAATTATTGAATTTTATAGGTAGGTCTTTCCAATGCACATTTAAAAATGTTTATAAAAAAAAAACATGTGAATTATTTTCATTGAACCGTAATCTGTGAGAGATAAAGAATAACAATGCACTAAATATTGATTAAAATAGTTAGTGATGGAGTTAATAATGAGATATAAACAGTGTTTATTGGGAGTGTTTAGTTTTTAGACACTTTTGGATCAAACCCAGGTCAAACTGAGCCGGGAACATTATTGCTGTTCCTGGCGAACGAACATAACAGGAGGGTTAAATGTATAAAGGTCAGTTAGTTAATCATTCAGGATGTGAGGACATTGTGGTCATTTCAACCGGCGGAGAAGCACAAGCTGTTCTCGGTTAACACGTTTGTGTCAAGGGTGTCTTTTCCGCATGATATGTTTTAATGAAGGGTTAAAAAAATAAATCATGCTAAAGGGAAAGTTTCTTGCCCTTTAGTGGCTCTATTTTCACAACAATACAGCTTTTATGGTCACCAAACACTGAAGGGGGGGGGGGGGGGGGGGGGGCAGCAGCCCAGAGCAAAACAGTCAGTGACATCACTCTGTTTATGTGTCAAGTTTGGGTGAATGCCGCCGTCTCTCATCAACTGCATCCTCCCAAAGTCCCCGTCGTTTCTGAAGCCCGCCGTCGTTACCAGGCAACCGTGATGGAGGCGGTTTCCTGCGCTCTCGAGCGCGTGCAGGACAGATTACTGCATTCAGTCCTCTGATCGACGCACCGGCGTGAAAGTCAAATTTCGTCTCTGCTTGACTTTTGTGTGAATTGATCCCAGGTGGGGCCGAGCTGGCGGGAGGGCGGCGGCCGCTGATGGAGACCTTTGCATCATGGGACATGTCTGTGGGTATGTTTGAGTCACGTTGACGACATTGATCATTAACGACGACCAGTTTGTTGGGACAGACTCGTCCTGTTATTAATCTGATTATTGGACAAGAAGGACACGCAGAGCTGCGCCGAAGCTACGCTGCTAATCTACACTATTATACGCTTATATTATATTATATTATATTATATACGCTTCCACTCAGTCACCAATGCAGCAACTGCTTAGTAGCCACGGTCCATCCATCCATCCATTCATTCATTCATTCAACTCCAGCAATCCATCCAGCAATTCAGCCCAGCCATCCAGCCAGGCATCAGGCATCGGCAGCCAGCCATCCAGGCAGGCAGCAACTCAGCCATCCATCAGCAGCAGGCAACTCACGCCATCCAGCAGCCAGTCAGTCCATTCAACTTCCATCCATCCATCCATCCATTATCCATTCATCCATCCATCATCCATCCATCCATCCCAATCCATGCATCCATCCATCCATCATCCATCCATCATCCATCCATCCATTCATGCTTTCATCCATCCATCCAACCTTCCATCCATCCATTCTTATATCCATCGAGCCATTATCCATTCATCCATCCATCATCCATCCATCCATTATCCATCCATCCATCCATCCATCCATCCATCCATCTCTCCACCAGCTCCTCTGAAAGAACACCAAGGAGCTCCAGACCAGCTGAGAGACATCATCTCTCCAGTGTGTCCTGGTCTGTCTCCTGGTCTTCTCCCAGTTGGACATGTTGGACACACCTCTCCAGGGAGGCGTCCAGGAGTCATCCTGACCAGATGAACCACCTCAACTGGCTCCTCTCCATGTGGAGGAGCAGCGGCTCTACTCCTGATGACTGAACTTCTCCTCCTGTCTCTAAGGGAGAGTCCAGCCGCCCTGGAGGAAACTCATTTCAGCTGCTGGTACCAGTGATCTCCTTCTTTCAGTCTCCACCCACAGTTCCTGACCACAGGTGAGGGTTGGAACAAAGATCTACCAGGAAACAGAGTCTCAGTCTCAGACCGGTACAGAGTCACCACCACATATCAGACACATGCAGCTGCAGAACACGGCTGAAAGCATAAAACAGTGATAGCGTGTTCACACGGACTGCATGAAAACATGCAGACAACATATTTATTCATGAACATGGCTACCGGCTTTTTAGAGACGTAAGACAGCTTCCTGCTATCAGAGAGAAAAGCTTTGATTGAACAGATATGAAAGCAAATAATATTCAGGCTCCATAATGCCATCATTAGTCATTTGTCATAATTATGCATTATCAGGAGTCACATGGTTTGACATAAACGACAGTGATAAAGGAGCTACCCCTTCGCCTCTTTGTCAGAGCTGAGAACAGCCACGATTGAGACAGATGGAAGACGTTCAACAGAAAAAAACCAAGCGTGCCTCGTTTGTTCGAGTGTTTCAGCTCCTTAAAAACACGGCGTCGGGTTTTTGGACACCTGAGGTGGAACAACCAGAGACTCGTGAGTGATTTATGCCAGCAGCTGATAATTAGAGAAGCGTCTTCCGTCGAGGTCTGGCCCCGAGGTGCCGCATTCCTTGTATTTTGCACGTTAATGACAAATCGGTGCGCGTGGATGCTGGTGCGTCGAGTCCTGTTGCGATTAGTGAGGCGAGATTAAAGCAAAGTGTGTGGGCGTGAATTATTTGCAAAGGAACAGTGTAAAAAAAAAGGGAACAGTGTAGGTGTGTGTAGGTAGACGGTGGTTCCTGCTCGACTGTTTGTTTGTTTGTGTGCGCATCGATCGTGGTTGCGACTTCGCCTAAACTGACCCACCGATTCAGTATTAATTCCCATCCGGTCTCCGGTCCGCGGTGGTGCACGCTCGTACACATGCAGAGCTGGTAATCGCTGTTTTGTGCCTGTGAAACGCCACTTCCAGCCTTCATCATTCACTGTTCTGGAGAGAACTTGAGCACCGCTGAGACTCCAGTCTCAGTGTGAGAAGATGCCTGAAGGATATTGAGGATTAAACCTGGAGTATCTTTGGAAATACTGCAGTGAGACTGATCTGATTTTATTAACCTGTTAAAGGATGCGGCGATCACAAAGCAACCTTAATCTGAACGTCTCTGGGCAGGATGTGTGGTCCTGCACCAGGTTAGGGATTAGGGTTAGGGTTAACCCTAACCCTAATCCCTAACCCTAAACCCTAACCCTAACCCTAACCCTATCCTGATGCAGGACCACACATCCTACCCAGAGTGGGTTAGGGTTTAGGGTTAGGGGTTAGGGTTGGGGTTAGGGTTAGGGGGTTAGGGTTAGGGGTTGGGGTTAGGGTTAGGGTTTAGGGTTAGGGTTAGGGGGTTAGGGTTAGGGTTGGGGTTAGGGTTAGGGGGTTAGGGTTACGGGTTAGGGGTTGGGGTTAGGGTTTAGGGTTTAGGGTTAGGGTTAGGGGGTTAGGGTTAGGGTTAGGGGTTGGGGTTAGGGTTACGGATTAGGGTTAGGGTTAGGGGTTGGGGTTAGAGTTAGGGGTTAGGGTTAGGGTTAGGGTTAACCCTAACCCTATCCTGAGACGGATTTAAGGGTGTTTCCACGGGTCCAGATCAGTCCGGATCAGTAAATGTTTCCACCAGACACTCGGGTTGTTCTCAGTCTCCGCGGTTTGTGTTTTATGTTCTCTGGTTTTCCTACATCGATCGCTTAAAGCCGCGCTGACACTGTAGCCAGATATTGATCATCCAAACCCAACTTTTCCTGGTATCGCTGCCTTACAGCTTCCCCTCAACTGATTCAAAATAACCTGTTTTTTTTTTTTTTTTTTTTTATAGGGTGCTGGATCCTAAGATGAGCGGCGTAGCTGCTGGGCTGCATATTTACACATACAGTCATGGAAAAAATTATTAGACCAGCATTTTTTCTTCACTTTCTTGTTCATTTTAATACCTGGTACCACTAAACGTCATCATGTGACTAAAACAGACAGAAAAGAAAACGCTGATGCATAAAAGCAGTGTTTTTGGCAGTACAACGCCATAGCTATTGATGTAAAAACTGAAGTGATTTAGGTTATAATCAAGAAAACCATGGAAAATGGTAAGATATCAGCTCTTAAATAAAACTCTTATGAGCAATCTTTGTGGTTATCGTTATGTTTGTCCAAACAAATGTACCTTTAGTTGTACCAGGCATTAAAATGAACAAGAAACTGAAGAAAACAAGGGTGGTCTAATCATTTTTTCCATGACTGTATCTCTTGCTTTGGAATGATACAAACTAAAAACATGGTGATGTAAAAGGGGAACCAGCAGCAGGTGAAACAGGCCCTGCTGTAGTTTGTGACGACGGCGCCACCGTCATGTCGTAATAGTAAACATATCTGCTTTGCTGTGCGTTGTTGTGGAAAAATACCCACAACTGGCTTCAAGGCTCAACACGACCGACGTATGTACTGTGGAAAAACGCAGTTTACCAGCAGCTGTGCTTCTCAGACAATCAACAAACAGGAAGGTAAACTGTCTTTTTCTTTAGTTATGTTATATGAATCATAGTCTTGACCAAAAAAATTGAAAATCTCTATGTAAGCCTGTTATTTCTTCTGGTCCAGATTAGATAATCCTGATGATTGTCACATGGATAAAGGATATTTCTCTTATATTTGCAAATTTTAGACCATCAACTCAAAGGGATTTCATCCACAACTGTATGAAAAGAACTGGACAAATCCTCTGTGATGTCACCCACAGGTGCTCTGAAGATGAAGCTTTCAAGGCTCCGGTCAGCAGCGTACTGACCCGAGCCGACTCTGCCGATCTCCATTAATGTAAAAACGGGAAGATGAGTGGAAAAAGCAGTCCCAGAGCACCTAGCGTATGTTAGCTTATGATGCTAACCAATGTTGTCTCGCATTCATTCTGACCAAATCTGCTCACTGAATCTGAGGTGATGTCTGAAATAATTACTGCTGCAGTTGAAGTCTAGCAGAGTTCTGCCGGGTCTTAGATGAGGTCGAGTCGCTTGGCCACCTTGGTCACCTGCCAGGTGACTTTGCAACAGGTAGCAACTGAGGCAAACAAGCAACGTAGCTGACCACGGCGGAGTGGTTGCCTCTGGCCAAGGCGACCGAGCTATGGGCGGCTGAGCGCAGTGGACGGGTCACCTGGATTTGACAGCTAGCGGACAGCTAGCGGACAGCTAACGGGTTGACTGAAGCTCAAGTCCCACAGAGCAGCACCACACCAGCTGCTGCGAACTCAAACCATTCAACTCTACGACAGTCGGCTCCCCAGAGGCGCCGCGGAGCCGTTTGGAGGCGTCGCAGAGGTGCGAAGTCCAGGTGGACACCGGGTGGAGTCTGTTCTGGTGCCGGACCGCCGTTAATTCACACACAGCAGATCAGAGACAGTCTGAGCCGTCCACTGACATGACATCAACCTCTGGAGGCTGTTTGGAAACAGTTCAGAAGGTTCTAGAAGAGACTTGAACCACATATGAGGACAGGGTCAGTTTAGAAGTCAAAAAGGACATTTTTTATTTTATTTTATGTATCCTTTTAAAATGTATAATCCTGAAAAGAACAAGACACGGCAACATATACATCTTTAAGCAAGCAGTTTGGCAGTAAATTCATGAAATTAAAGCTATTTGTAATTTTAACATTACAGTTTCTCATTTCAGTATTTTTCATGCAGAACATTTTAAATGATGTTAGTTGTAACAATAATTATCTGGTTAGGTAACACGAGCCTGCATTTCTCTGAATGTTAGATTTATCATTAAAGTCAGGAGCATTTTCCGTTGACGACGCTGATCGTAAATATTGGTCATGAGATATGAAATTCATTCGAAGCTTGTCTGTATTTTGAAGGCTGGTTTCTTCACGAGCGTCACGCATCTTTTACCAGAGAGCATCAGTGACATGTGATCAGATCAGCACAATAAATGTCGATTATCATAGTTTGAGGAAAGTGTGACTCGAGATAGCAAAGTGGTTTTCCTGGAAGGATTTAATTTACTGGTGATCCAGAAAGTATGATGACGTCGGAGACGGCCTCGTGTCTCCTCCGTTTACACATTTACAACATCTCATAACATTATAAAGGTAATATTATCAAATGTTTCCTTCACCACAAATCTTATGACTCCCACCTGAATCCATTGAAACTGATCGCCAGTCCTAGTGGTCATTTAAGGAACTGCATTTCCCAGTTCGCTTCAAAGTGGAAAACCTGATATTGCCCCTTGATTTCATTGCTCTTTCAATTCAATTCAGTTTTATTTGTATAGTGTTACTGTTACAATGTCAATTTTTTCAATTGTAATTAAAAAAATATCATCCTGATGTATTTAGTCATGTTCAGTTCAGTGGTGTATTAGTATGCGTACAACTGTCTACATTAGGGATCAACCGATATGGATTTTTTAGGGTCGATACCGATTTTTTCCATCACCCTCAGTTGATTATTATTTTCCTGGGCCGATGTATGCGGCCGATACTGCTTTTGCTCCCTCAAATTACATTTAAAAAAATCACACAATAAAAACAAATATTACAGGTCTCAAATTTAAACAAACATTTATTGAAAAGTAAAAATTTAACAATTTAACCACTTTAACTTCAACTTCACATACTTTCAAATAAAAAAGCGTTAACGCGTCTGCATGTGCTGCAGGGTCTTCTGGCAACACAGAGTTGGCCTTGGATGCCTGTCGCTAAATCACGCCACGGTAAAATACATCGGCAAACCCACGCGTGAATCGGCCGATGTCGATTCAAGTAAAAAAAAAAAAAACGCAAATATCTGCCCGATATATCGGCCAGCTGATGTATCGGTCTGTCCTTAGTCTACATGCTGATCGACAGTCATTTGGTCCACTCTCGCTGTCCTCTCCACAGGTGTTTGACCTTGAAACACTGGTCATCCTGCTGGTCAGGGTCGACTTCCTGATCCACAGGTAGGCGCCTCTCTGGGCCCCTACAGGTGGCGTGAGTTGGAACTGCATCGGGACTTGAAGTGTAAAATAATGTTTGACCTTCCGATGGCGCTTTCTGCAGCCTCAGAGGTGCGTCAGTGAAAGGTCAATAATAACAAGGTTATTATTGTTAACGAAAACAAACAAAATAACGAAAACTAGAATTGAAAAAACATTTTTGTTAACTGAAATAAAATAAAAACGAGTTTCAAAAAAAAGATAACTAACTGAAACTGTATTATGTTTTTATGAAATGAACTAAAATAAACTATAATAATGTCAAGAAACTTCGTTTTGGTGTTTGTGATGTAAAAAATTCATGCTGTGTTCATCCTGAGGCCTAACTGTGCTAAAACTGCTGTGTCATGCTGTGGCATAAATTAAGGCCATGACTCTTCGCCTCAAATCCTGCTTCATTTGAGGCCACCGGTTGCTTGGTGTTGTCTCTATCAAGTAGCTAAGTTAGGTCTAGACAGATCCCAAGGTTACTGGTTACTGTAAAAACCCCACAAATCTGAAAGTCTATTTGAAAAGCTCGCTAACATAAGAAGGCTAACCAAGACTACCTGGATAAGCTAGCCTAAGCTAGCCCCCTAAAAAGAGAAGCTACAGCTGCAGTCCAGTCAGCGTTGGGAAGGAACGGGAGAAAACAGCAACTATAATGGACTGTTTCCATGGAGACCAGATAGCTGCTGGTCAGTAAATACGCAGGAACACCACAAGCGGGAAGATGCATTGATAAATATGTTTATTGAGACCAGAATGTAAACACGACTATGTGATTCGATAGCCTTCAAAAAGTTCAGTGCTTCACTCCAACCAAAATTACAACCCTAATTTACAAAATAAAACTAAAACTAACACTGAAACTAATAAAAACTAAACTAAAACTAAGTATTTCAAAACAAACACAAATAAAAACTAGCAAAACTGCTCTAAAAACGAATTAAAACTAACTGAATTTGGAAAAACTAAACTAAAAACTAAACAAATTCAAGAATTCAATTCAGTTCAATTCAAGAATTCAAGAAGTGTTTATTGTCATATGTGCAGATGAAACGAGTTCCCTTGCACAACGAAATTCTTACATTGCTGCCTGCGAGGAAAGCCAAAACAGATGTTCAAAAAGTAGTGTAAAAATAGTATAACTAGTGCGAAGAAGTAGTACAGTAGTACTTGTTTATAAAAGAGATAGTATATACAAATGTACAAATAACAGTAGTGTGCAAAAGTAGTGCGGATATGTGCAAATTTGCAATCTATTGTGTGAGGTAGTCCGTGGAAAAAAAATTGTAAGTCCTGTCAACTGTTCAGGAGAATTCCCCACTTATAAAGTTCAAACATGTTTGACATGCCTTCTCATTCCACACGTGACCTTTGACCCATCTGAACTTGTCACGGACGCACAGAACGAGAACATAACTGCTATTCTGCTATTCATCTCTGGCCTCTGAAAGGAAGAACATGGTGTACGTCACAGCTGTCATGGACAGTATATCACGGACGGACACGCGCACACAGAAAACGTCATCAAATGTAGGACAGCAGAAAGCTATTACATGGCTGCGCGTGGCTGACAGCCCCCTTTGTGTGTCAGTCATAAAATAAATGAAGACTGGACATGTTTGTTGTGATTTAACGTCATGCATCTTGCTTTGAAAAGACATAACTGAACGGTTAATAAAATAAACTCTTCATTTGTGCAGGGTGATCTCCGCTCACATGATGCTAAAAGTCAAAGGCTATAAGTTAACCACATGTTTCCGGATGACTGCTGGCGGCTGGCGAGTCAGTTCACGCCGTCAGAAGGGTTTGACGACTTTGTTTCAACTGTGGTTTGTGCAGTTGGTGGTTAGATTCAATGTAAAGAGCTTAGCTCTGTCTAGCAACACTTTTAATTTACTTTAAAACAGCTTAAAACTTAATTTAAGTGATTTAATTTAAGTGAACTCCTTAAGACGACAGAGGGGTTGAGACCAGTAAAGAGGCAGGAAAGGGGTTGGCATATACCAACCCCCCCCCCCCCCCCCCCCCCCCCCCCCCCCCCCCCCCCCCCCCCACCCCCCCCCCCCCCCCCCCCCCCCCCCCCCCCCCCCCCCCCAGGAGTCAAACAGTTGTGGCAGATACAGTTTAATCCAGACCCCCCACATCGGTCGGCTAAAGCCAGGTAATATAAAGTCAGGTAAATCTTACAATCTGATTACAATAAGCTGTCCAACAGTCACAGTCCAGACTTTTAACACAAAGCCATAAGGCAAAACTCAATGGACGAAGTAGGGAAGAACAAAGCGGTGGCGCCTGCAGCAGAGTTGACCGTAGTTACTTCCGGGCCCACGGTCCAACGAGACGATCAGATTATGCAAGTCACTGCAACATGTCATTGACACTACAGAGATGAAGAGATGTGGCTGAACACCCATCCAGCCATCGTCCATTGTCAGTGTTGCACCTGAACGCGTTCATTGAACGAAAGTTCACGAACTTCACCAGCGGGGGGCGTGAATGAGTTCATTTGGGCAGTTGTGAACGACGCTCTTTCAAAGTTCACGCACGGTCAAAACCGTTCCAGGTTTCCAGTGAACCCCATTTAAAATCCACCACAAACGAGCCTGATATGTATCTGAGGAAATCAATCAAACATGGCAACATGGCTGTCGCTGCTGTCACGCTAACAACTGCGTCATCAAATGTTTAAAACAATTATGAAGGAAGATGAGCGCTATTATATTGAATATATTGAGATATTGAAATGCACCTTAAGGACCTGTTTTTGTTTTATAATAAAGACCATTTGGCAGCCGCGGCCCCCTGGTGGGCCGTCGCGGGACTGCATGTGGGCCGTGAGAGGTCATTAAAATTAAACAAATGTGTTTTAAATCCTCTATCTTTTTAATATATGTTTCTAATTTTTGTAAAATATTCATGACATGATTTAAAAAAACATTAAGAAGTAATTAAAACAAACCAGTTAAATGTTATTCTACTGTCATCTTAACTTAATATGACAAGTGTCACCTTATTTGTTGACCCCTCACATTAATATCAGATCATGGTTCCTGGTCCTGTATGTTGATCACAGTTGTGATTAAAGGTTCTGGTGGGCTGAGGAGATTTTTCACATTTCAAATTGGGCCTTGGTGTTCTGAAGTTTGGGAATGGCTGCTGTAGAGAGAAGCTGAAACTGAAATTCCAGTTTTACATGGACTGTACCTTTAATGCTAATGTGAACCCTGGTTGGTTCAGGATTCAGAATTGGACCAATAGTTTTCGGCAGTTAAACTGGATAAAAAAATTGCCGTTTGTGGTGGTGTAGTATATGGGCAGTGGTAATCATTTTGACAAATAATGGCTTGCAGCAACATTAAAAAAGAATTTTAAAAAAATGAACTAAAATGAACTATTTAGTTCATTTTTAGTTGTAGTAAAAATGAGTAAGAAAATTTAGTAAAAATAAAAAATGAACTATTTAGTTCATTTTTTGAAATGATTAACTGAATTTCTGTAAAATATGAACTGAACTAGTTAATTTTAATTTCTATGAACTATGAACTTAACTAGTTAGTGTAGAAAGTGAACTTGCCCAAAACTCTCCATCGGGCCCCTGCACAGATACCCGGATGCCTCCGGTGAACTGTGTGTACCAGCGATGCACATGCCCAGGTCAGTTTCACATTCAGAGAGACAACAGCAATGACAGATAAATAACACACACACATTTTTTGGAGACACGAGACGTTGCAGTAGAATCCTCACTATTCACGTTTTTTTACAAAGCTTCACTGAACCAGTGCAGGGATTGTAAAAACTGATTACATTCCCAAGTCCAGGAAGCCTTCCCACAACTGACTCACACTGTACTAAAAGAAATGCATGAGCATCAGCAGAGTCCCAGTAAGTTCAATCACACGGCTCTTAAGCTGAAAACAACTTTTCATGTTCCTGGAAAGGCAACAAAAGCTTCCCAGTACGTCTTAATCCACTGAAACAGAACTCCTGCTCTGCAACGGGCCACTTTTCTTCCCGTATTTAAAAAAAGAAAAAGAAAGAATACTTAATGTACATGATGTTCAACACTAGTTTCTCTTCCACGGAGTTAAAAGAGCCGGTGTCCTTGCCTGTGAGGAGATCTATAGGGAAGAAGTGCGGTGGTCAGGCAGGGCTGGTTTTAATATTCATAGATACTGAAAGACTAATGAGGCAAAAGTGAGTCACATTAAGAACATTTTAAAAGGGTAATAAACAATGTTTTAAAATTCAAAACAGCAGAAAAAAGCCTATTTGTATGCACAGCCTGCCCCCCCACCCACCCCCCCGTGCCTCATATTTCCTTATGCTTTATGCTACTGTTCATGTGCAAGTATGTGTGCAAGCATAGCTTTTCCTTCAGTTAATAGATCAGACGGGCAGTTAATAAAATTCAGAGTAAACACGGTATACTGAAAGTGACACGATTTATACTAGATAGATGGATTTATGATAGATACAGTCATGGAAAAAATTATTAGACCACCATTTTTTTTTCACTTTCTTGTTCATTTTAATACCTGGTACCACTAAACGTCATCATGTGACTAAAACAGACAGAAAAGAAAACACTGAATGCATAAAAGCAGTGTTTTTGGCAGTACAACGCCATAGCTATTGATGTAAAAACTGAAGTGATTTAGGTTATAATCAAGAAAACCATGGAAAATGGTAAGATATCAGCTCTGAAATAAAACTCTTATGAGCAATCTTTGTGGTTATCGTTATGTTTGTCCAAACAAATGTACCTTTAGTTGTACCAGGCATTAAAATGAACAAGAAACTGAAGAAAACAAGGGTGGTCTAATAATTTTTTCCATGACTGTAGATAGATAGATAGATAGATAGATAGATAGATAGATAGATAGATAGATAGATAGATAGATAGATAGATAGATACCAAACAAGCATATATCTCAGTCAGTGTTGTAAAAACAATCTAACCTCCAAACCTAAAAGGGCCTTTTCTGAGCTAAAGATCGCAAAGGTTCCTTTGTTTCGCTTTAAACGCAGTAAAAATGTTGTTTAAAAATTGCACTAAAGAACACAAAGCAGCTCACTGCGTCTAAATTGCTTCGCAGCGTTTTGGCCCGTATGAGGACCTGCAGCGATCGGTGCTAAAACGTAATAAACAACGGCGGCGCGGCGCGGTGCCGGTTTTAATGAGAACAGAAAAGAGCGAGTCAGGTCACAGAGTTAAATTATGCATGTTGTGTAATTAGCCAATCAAGTGTTAAAATTAGATGTTGATGGCTCTTTAGCACAAATGAGAAGATGGTGCTTCCCCGGGTCAAAGGCAGCTTTCCAGAACGAGAAGGAAATAACGGAGACGAAAAGGCACCATTAGATTTGCTTTTACACCTCCCCCCCCCCCCCCCCACCCCCCACCCCACCCCCCAAAAAAAATCCCATTTCCATCTGGTTGAGGTTGTTTGTGGTTTCAGCTAAATTTAGCCCTCGTCTTACTTGCTTTCTAATGATGTCATTAATAGTTTATATTCGCTGATCTGATCTGTGGGTTTAATTATGTCCTTATCACATGTTGGATTGCAAAAAGCGAACACATCCAGTAAATGATGTAAACTCATTCACCAGGATCCCATTAAGGTCGTACAAATTAACGTGTTAGCAAAAAGACATCCCCACGTTCTTGTTTCAAGGCAAAGACGGGATCAGAGTCGACACATTTCCTTAAATGGGGAGTCACAAATACTGGACACAACCGGATGAAGATGGGTGGAGGAAGGGTCCAGATAATGGAAGGATGGATAAAACATCACTTTAAAGCCACACTGAAAGATGAATAGGTCCATTTAAGCGTATCTGGCACAAACAGCAGCTCCTCTTGTACTTCCCAGCAACAAAAAAAAAAGAAAAAGCGACTCGGTTAGGCGACCTTCCACATCAAAGGGCACTTCTAAGATATTGACATTACTTCCATTATTAAAAAATAGGAAGTCCATGAAGTGCAGCGCATCTTTGCCGTTGCTGAATCTCCCTCTTCATTTGCGTTATGGATGAGCTTTGCACAATCGCGGTTCTCCATCAGTCACCTCGTTTTTCCCGAAGGCCCACAGAAGCCGCTGACGCCACAGCAGAACGGCGCAGAGCTGAAAAGATAAAATAAGATACTTTTAAATGACATTCTCTTCCACTTTAAGTGCCGATAACTCCTCCGATCCACCTGATGAACCGACGTGACTCTCCGTCTAAATCACTGCGACTCCGGCGTAGGTGCTGAGGTGAAAAGTGGTCGCAATCAATTATTCAGAACTTCTTTTATTATTATTATTACTAATGTACACATTTCATTCAAGGACTGAGGAGCTTTATATGCTAATTACAAAGTAATAATATCAAGACAAAGACAAACGTAAGACAGACGAAACACTTTACATGAAAAAGCGATACGCAACATAAAAGAACGAAATGAGCCTAACGTAGCTGTTGTTACTGGACTGAAAATGTCTGGCTGAACAGGTGTTTTTAGTTTTTTTCTAATGTGTTTAAAATATGATTAAAACTGCAAAAAAAGTAGCGAGGTACTGCAGCAAATTAAGACAAAGGCTCAACTGTGGTCTTTCTGTTTCCTTTACAGCCTCTGGTCTCTGAACCGTAGTAAAGAAACCGCTGGTATTGTGCTATTTTTGGCTCGTAATTAGCAGCTAACACGCTAACAACAACAAAAGAAAAAGTCTGGTTTTCTCTGCATGGAACGGGAACTTCATTCTGTCACTGCAGGAACTTGTAACATCACACAGGTTGTATTGTTGGGAACAGAGAATGTAAATCTATACACGCTGGGCTGCTGTTAATGTTCACTACACTTTTCATCTAACCCTGTTTTCATTCTGCCGTCCCACAACACACACACTACATTACCCATAAGGCCACATCATTACCCATAAGGCCACCTTCTTAAAGGGGCCAGGCTGGCTCACAACATTTCTTCGCTGTGAGAGAACGCGCACAACATCCTGTGATGTTTCCGCGATTTTTTTCTTGATTTTTTAAAATTATATTATATATTTCTGAAAAATCCGCAGAAAACTAAAACTGCAAAACTTAAAGCACAAACTGGCGAGGGATCACTCTATACCTGGCTATCATCTCATCCATTTAATTTCATTTGTTAAAATGTTTGCATTTCAGGCCTGCAACACATTCAAAAACAGTTGGTAGTTTAGTGCAGTGGTCCCCAACCTTCTTGTAACTGCGGACCGGTCAAACACTTATCGCGGGGGTGGGGGGGGGGGTGGGGGGGGGGGGGGGGGGGGGTGGGGGGGGTTCAGGCTTCATTACGCCAATAACATAACATGAAAGCATCAAAGTCTCTGCTAACATCCTCTGTACCCATTAAGTAAATGACTAAAGAAAAAAAAAACACTCACTCAGAGTGGTCTTGGTACGTGGGAATCAGCTGTGGTGATAAATCCATATTTCAGTAGGACTCCTGGTTTGTCTGTTAAAATCTTTCTTTTTCTTGTTAGTCGTCGGCTGTTCTTCTTTCTCTTTACTGCGCTTTTTCTCCTTCACGAGGAAACTTTCCAAAGACATCTGTTTCTTACTCATTTTGCTAGCTGGGTTAAATTTTGGCGCTCAAGTGACCGAGATGTAACCAAGAGAATCTGGTGATTTTTCAAAATAAAAGCTTGTTCAGACTCATAATAAATAAAACTTAAAAACTAAATTTTTCTTGCGTGGCCCGGTACTGGTCCACGGCCCGGGGGTTGGGGACCACTAATTTAGCGATCGTAAGGAAGTGAGAGAAAGAAATAATGATGTTATGTAGTGATGTCAACAGGTAAATGTGACGATGATTTGGTGCAGAAGCATCCATGAAAGACCAGAGCAGAGGATCTCTACTTTGTCAACAAATCTCAGAGAAAATCATTGAAATATTTAAAAGACATTGTTCCTCAAAGAAAGATTGGAACAGATTTGCGTATCTCTCCCTCTGCATAGATGATATTAACAATTCAAGAAAATGGGAGTAATTTCAGCCAAGGGCACACAAGCCTAAACTGACATCTGACTTCCAGGGGTGTCGATGCAGTTTTCAGTCAAAACAATGTAAAACACAATAAAAAAAGGCTGTGGAAGGTTTCCTCCATGCCAAAGTGCCTCCTGGGTATTGTGAGAAGGAATTGTAGCATTACAAAGTTGTATAAGCTTCACTGGTGCACATTTCTTTGGAGGGTGTTGTGAGCTTGAAATGCAAAAATAAAATAAAATAAAATGTAATGACAGCAAGAACAAAAAAAGCTTGAAATATTTTGGGTTCGTGCTGTCTGCAAAGGAATAAAAAAAAGAAATAAAAGCGAAAGCAAATCTAAGAATTGATGCATCATTTCATATACTTATATTTTTTTATGTTGTCCCGTTATTTTCTGATTTGGGGTACGTAAACCTCAGATAAGATAACTAATGCGTTGGACATCCCACCAACTAACACAACAGCACCACAGTTAAATTTCTTTAAAACGACAATTAAAATTATACCTAATGAATTAGTTGTAGCTAACATTTATAACGATAATCTATACGACGACAGAAGGATGCACACGAACATGGCGGCGTGGAGGCGTTCGGCCTCATACAAGTGCACGAACAAAGGCTGCGTTAATGAAAGCATCAGCCATAATAACGCATCCGAGACATACATTCATAAATGCGAGCATCCAGAGCTCCGGAGAGAGCACTGGAGCAAATTATCTGAAAAATGAGAGTGTTTGCCTTTTACACAGCATTCAGAATTATTCATAGGAGGCCATTCTCTGTTGGCTGTGCACAATTAAAATGGAAGTGAGAGATATTATTCACTATCAATATTCTGACCACATCATCACATGAATATGTAATGAAGTTTACTGAAATTAGGAAGATTGAGTTTTATATCATTCTTCCCACTCCTTCTTCATTTTTTTCCACACTTTCCTCCCACCTCCTGCATCTTTTACTTCCCTTCCCTTCGTTTGCTCAGAAGCCTGCTGCTCTTAAATATTTAATACTTCACAATGAACTGCATCCATCTTCCTTTTCTCTGCAGCGTCGCTCGAACCCGGATCGTCCTCATGGAGAAATGAGCCGCTTCCTCCAGTTATCTTCATCCAGGACTCGGGGGGGGGGGGGCACGTCTCTGCCGGTGGGCGGTGGACTGAAGGTCACATGTGGTCTGTCCGGCCAGGATACATGTGGGTGATGTAGCGTACGCTGGGTTAGGGTGGATCATTGTCAGTTTCTGTCTCTGACTAGAAGGAGCCGATGAAGAAATGAGGAAGTCGTTCGTGCACAGATGACCAGACAACACACATAACATCAGCTGTTTGGAGTCTGATAGATGCAGGATGCCAACGTAGGTTAAAGAAAGAAAAAAAAAAAAAAGACAAATCCATATGGTTATAAACTACGGTAAAATTTAGGGATTACTGGGAGTTTTAATGGTTAAAACCATCAAGAAGTCCAAGATTATACAGCTGTTTCATCCTGATAATGCTATATTAGTAGATAAATCAATGGAAAAGAAACTGAATATATAACACACACATACACACACACACACACATATATATATACATATATATATATATATATATATATATATATATATATAAAAACATACAAAACATGACATTACTGTGAACTGTTTTGAACATCATGAACATTTAGCAATATTGCACAACAGGGACGATTCTATGGTCAGCGCTTTAGGGGTGCTGAGCACCCGATGAGCCCCACCACGACCCACAACCCCATCTTTTTCACACAAAACCAATAAACATTTATTGACAAATAATTTTGGATAATCATTATGACATTTATGAGAGAATAATAATCTTTTGGGAAAAAAAACGGACTGGAAAACATGCAAATCTTTGAAAATTTCAATGAAATTTGAAATGCTAACTGAGCTAACGCGCTAACAGGTAAACGGTCAACGAAGAGGAGAAGTAACGTTAGTGAGAAGAGGACGATACCATTAGGCGGGGTCGTTTTTATTTTCATTCTTAAAATATAAACTTAAACCACAAACTATGGATTAAGTTTTGGACATTATCTAAGCTTGTCAAATGCAAACTAAAATTTTAGAATAACAACATTTCTTACTCCAAGTTTTTGGGGTGCTGAATTTGAAGCACCCCTAAAAGCACCCCTAAAAAAGGGCTAGCCTCGCCCATGTTGCACAACATGTAATTATTGTACGTTAAACAATATTACACATCATTAACCCTGTTGAGCTACCTGTTATAAACCATATCAATCTGCATCTCATCCCTTTTCACTTCTCTCTGTCTCTCTTTTGTACACATATTTGTTTTATTCTCAAAGAAAAGCCTGAACTGTTTAGTGCAAATGGGTGTAAATCAGGGTTCTTTTGCAGATTTTTCTTTCTGCTCAGGGTTACGCTTCTTTTATTTATTTTTTGGTGTGAACCGATTCTTAGTTGTTCAAAGCGATACAGAGAGGTTTAAAAGAGGGATAAAATTAGCACCAAAGCATGCTGGCATGAAATGTAGAAAGCTGTGAGTCTGTCCAGTTTAACATTGTCCCATTGCTCTAATTTGTTGCCACCATCTTAATCACATTTGTCAAACACAAGGCCCGCGGGCCAAATGTGGCCCGCCACATCATTTTATGTGGCCCTTGAGACCTTGTGCAATATTGTCTTAACTTTTAAACCAATATTTTAAGACTTAAAATAAGCGTACACTGCTTTAAAGCATATATTGACAATAAACTACATCTCCCATGATGCATTTTGTCACTACCCACAACCATAACGGTATCTCACCATCAGCAAGACATTAAGATGAATTTCAGACCTGATGGATTTAAGAAAAACCTCTACAAACTAACCCCAATATGTCCAAGAAAAGAAAAATTGATGCACAAGGAAGACAGTTTCATGAACGACGGGAAAACATCTACAGCGGTACCTCTACTTACGAACGTCTCTACATACGAAATTTTCAGGTTACGAAACGCCTCAAAGGGAAAATATTGCCTCTTGTTACGAAAGAAATTTCAGGATACGAAAGACAAATATATAGTAGCGCAGCTCCCAGAGTTTACCGAACGTAAACATAGCTGTCGGCTGTATCTCGGTTTGAAAGCGGTGCGTCCGAGCTGCTCTGCCATTGGCTATCGCTTAGCATCTTCCTGGCATCCCATTGGCTAGGAGGGCCCCTTGTCTGTATGAGCGTAACCCAGCAACCCAGGTAAACAAACAATTTTGACCTCCTCCAAGGAGGTTATGTTTCTGTCTGTCTGTCTGTGTTTAAGATAACTCAAAAAGTTATGGATGGATTTTGATGAAATTTTCAGGAGTTGTCAGAAATGTGAAAAGGAAGAACTGATTTCATTTTGGGTGTGATCCGGAAGAAATCCTGGATTCTGGATCACTTTCAATTTACGATAATTGCTGCCCTCGGTGGAAGTCTGCGCTCTCTGAGTGCTTTTCTAGTTCTAACATATATTTCTTACAGGTTTTTATATCATTTCATGTATTATTTATAATTTATAAAAAAAATTATGTTCGAATTTTGGGGGGCTTGGAACGGATTATGGCATTTACATGGAAAACACGTCTCTACTTACGAAGGTTTCAGGTTACGAAACTACTTCCAGAACCAATTAATTTCGTAAGTAGAGGTACCACTGTACTGGTTTGTCCCTCAAAGTGAAAAAAAACAGTATGTCTTTTGTGTTATGAGGCGGGTGTCAGTCATGAAAGACTATACGGTAAATGAACTGCACTTATATACCGCTTTCTCCACACCATCGTGGTGCCCTCAGAGTGGTTTACACTCCCTTACCAAAAAGTAGTAGACTCAAGTATACTATAAGTATACTTAAGTATACTACTTTTTGGTAAGGGCTGGCCTCTCATTCACCCGTTCACACTCACATTCACACACCAGTGTTCACAAAAGTTTATGCCAAAAATGATGCAGCAGTGAAAGCTAACTTTATTATGGCTTTATATGCCTTTGTGATGCTTCCTTTGCAGATGTGCCAGCTGTTCCGTAGAAACTGAGTTTTCTCTTTCACAAAGCGAAGTAACTTAACTCCGAGCAAGAGGGTTCAGTAAGGTTTATTTATTTATTTATTTATTTAAAGGACAATGTGCAGGTACATTAAAAAGATGGCTGCACCAGAGTTAGCCACAAGCTAATTTCCATCTGTAGTCCTTGACAAACAAAAATAATACACAACACAATAGTTTACAACCAGAAACCCTGAGTTTAATATAATAATGACTTAAATATTTGAAACTTAAATACATAATCAATACAGAAACAGCTATTTAACAATATAATAAGATGTAGTTTAATTTATTTTGAATTAGATTGCATTTTGTTACATTCATGCTGTCAGTCTGGCCCTTGGAGGGCGACCGTGATGCTGATGTGGCCCTCAGTGAAAATGAGTCACCCCTGATCTGAACCAAAGGTTTATCTATTATCTATTTATTTATTGAATTTCCCTTTATGGGATAAATAAAGTGTTTTTCATTTCATTTCATTTCATTTTCATTTCATTTCATCTGTTGTTTTGATGAGCGATGGACCAGATCAACCAAAGAGGACCAGTGCTGAGAAGCTGAAGGCGGCCGTTATCTCCAGCCGTCGTGGTAAAGTCGGACTTATTTTGCGTCGGTAAATCACTCCCCTTTGCGTTGCCTGTAGGTTAGGAAGAAGAAAGGGATCCAGTTAAATGTCCAGCTGTGGTCACAGCCGTGCATGAATGTCAGGTTGTCTTGGACAAACAGAAAGTTTGATCTGATGGTGCAGCTAGATAAAAAGTCAATTGTTTCCCAGTTTATCTGCACCAGATTTAACGGTAATCCATCCTGTGACATCGTCAGATATTCAAATCCAATGCAAAGTATCAACTAGACTTCACTGCTGTAAAAAAAAAAAAACAAACAAAAAAAAAACAATTATTGCCTGTAACCCAAGTGATTATTTTATTAGGTTCAATGTTCCAGACAACATTGGAAATGCAAAGCAGAATTTTTCGACAGCTGCACGCGATGCTAGATGCTCTGATGCTAGCAGGGAATCAAGATTAACAGATGCCTAATGGAGACTTTGGCTGAGCCCCCCCCACCACCACCACCACCAGCAGCAGCACCCCCACCAGGACCAGAACCCCCACCAGCACCACCCCCAGACACCTGGGATGAGGTGGGGGTGGGGGGAGGCTGCAGACAGTCTGAAAGGGAGAATGACAGAGCAGCTAACGATCCGTCCTGAGAATCTGGATAAAAACAAATCTGGACAACAACAATGAGAATCAGGTGACTGTTGGAAAAACCTGAATGATTAAAAGCGGAAATAACAAACCGTCACGCTCACAATTTAAAGTGACAACAGAAGACCTTTAATGACCTCAAATTACAGGTATAAACTACATATTATCATTATTATAGCCACACTATCATGAACGTATCTTATTTAGTGGTTTCGTAACGATGGATTAGCATTTACAAACAGATAATATTTTATTGAGAATAAACACTGCTCTAATTTTGTAATATAGTATGATAAACCAAATGTGTAATGAGTGTGATAAATTAAGACATGAGAAATTATTGTTTCTTTTGTCTTTCATCCGCTAGAGAACATTGTATTTATGGCAAACATAGAAAACAAATAAAGTCCAAGAGATTCACGTTATTTTTCATGCTACAGTATAATGTTAATTCTACATGTAAAATGTATATTCTTAAATGTTAAAAGGCCAAAGGTCGGTTCTTACATGAATAGGTGCTGCTTAACATCGTCACTGGATGCTACTGCACCGATTAAAAAAAAAAAAAAAAAAAAAAAAAAATATATATATATATATATATATATAGATATATATATCTATATATATATATATATATATATATATATATATATATATATATATATATATATATATATATAGATATATATATATATATCTATATATTATATTCTATTTTATATATATATCTATATATATATATATATATATATCTCTATATAGTATATATATATATATATATATCTATCTATATATATATCTCTATATATATATATATATATATCTCTATATATATATATATATATATCCTATATATATCTATATATCTCTCTCTCTATTTTTTAGACCACCCTTGTTTTCTTCAGTTTCTTGTTCATTTTAATGCCTGGTACAACTAAAGGTACATTTGTTTGGACAAACATAACGATAACCACAAAGATTGCTCATAAGAGTTTTATTTAAGAGCTGATATCTTACCATTTTCCATGGTTTTCTTGATTATAACCTAAATCACTTAAGTTTTTACATCAATAGCTATGGCGTTGTACTGCCAAAAACACTGCTTTTATGCATTCAGTGTTTTCTTTTCTGTCTGTTTTAGTCACATGATGACGTTTAGTGGTACCAGGTATTAAAATGAACAAGAAACTGAAGAAAACAAGGGTGGGTATATATATATATATATATATTAGTAGGCATTTTAATAGATTTACAGACTTTCACAATGTGACACTTTAAGTGTCACATTACAAACCATGACATCTCCAGCAGTATTAGAGACTGAGAGAGGCATTAATATCCTGATCATTTACTTGCTAATAGCTTTGTTTAAATAAGCATAACTGATTGAAATGAGAGCAGGCTTAACTGTGCATGCACACATATGTGGAACAGAATATGCTGCCTCCCCAATGCATTTGCATTGAGTAATGCAAATGCAACATACATCAGATTACAGAAATATTGATTTTGCAAAAAAAAAAAAAAAAAAAGAAGGAGATGAAACTTAAGAGAAAAAGGTTTTAAATAATGAGACGTGATCCTGGGGTTTGAAATCAGGCATTGATTCAGATACACTCAAGTTTCTGTGTCTAGCTGTGACAACACTGACGGCTAACTGCAGCTTATTTACATATATTTACATAGCAGAATTCCCCTTGTTATGTGCTCCGCCTCAAGGGGCTGAAACAAATGATTTAATGGATAATTAATGAGTGCGTAACTGACATGAACACTGTTGAAATGTTGCTGAGTGTGGTATATATATATAGACATGGAAAAAATCTAAAAGTGAGGTCAGTCTGTCCGTGTTTGCGCACCGTGAGCACACAAATATAAAAATCAGTAGGCTACGTGCAAACTCTAAGCACCTTGGTGTAGAGATATTTGTTCAGTTCGTGACTGTGAACTGGGACTGACTGGCTCTGCTGGTCGCGTGCAGCGAGTGGAAAGAGCTTCCACACGCAATAAATTGAGTGGTTGATGATCTGAGCTTTCACGTGTGACGGTATTCAAATAGGGGGATTTGCCACCGCCGCCCGTGGCTTCACTTGTCTTCATCAGCAGTAATGCCTTTTCTTCAGTTACACGCTGCCAACCTTTAATAAAAACAGACTGGAAACAGCCTTGTCTGTCAGCACCAATGCAGTCAAGGTTTCAATCTGGAGGCGGAATCGCACCGCCGCCTCGCATGTGCAGGCGGTAACAAGCCGGAGAAGTGCTTCATAGTAAAAAAAAAAAAACTGTTTGACTTTCTGGTTATGATTAAAAGATCAGGTTAGTCTCTCCGACACCTTGAAAACAAACAAAGAGGTGTTGAACATGATAAATAAGTCCCTTCTACGTTGTCCGCATTAGCTTCTGCAGATCATAATTTCATTGAAAATGGTTCCAGAAGACAAACAGCGGGACGTGTTGGGTTTTTAATGATAAAGTGGCACAAACAAACGGGAGGAGAGCTGCATAATTAATCAATAACTGACACTAGTTAGCTTGATTACCTAACTGCATTTGTAATTCATATAATGCAAGTGAAATGTCATTAAACGGCAGTTTTACTAATCTTACTAATAAAAAAAAAATCAGTAAACATGTTTCGCTCTGTAATTGTAGCAACCAACAACAGGTGGCGGTGTTGATGCGGGTTCTTTTCTGCGGCGCTGTAGTCCGCGGTTGCTGACCCTAACCCTAACTCTAACCCTGACCCTCCCTTTCGTTTACTTCCTTTATGACGCTCAGATGTATGAACGGAGCAGATAAAGCATGTCTGATGTGAGTTGGAGACGCTAGCGCTAGCATGTTGAGCAGCAGTCATTTTTGTTCATATTTGACCATATTTGTACCCGTCTGCACTGAATCGATGCTTGATTTCAAACCCCCGGATCACGTCTCATTATTTTAAAACCTTTTCTCTTAACCCTAATTCTACCGACATATTTCGCATACATGGATTACCGACTGGGGTCCGTGCGGACCCCAAGAATAAATACTGTAATCAAAAACCATCGAAAAATTACAACTTTTTTCTTCTCAGAATATTATTACTGATGTATTAAATGTCATCTGAGGAAAAAACAACAACAGATTATTATTATTTTAAGAAAGTTATAGTTTATTTGCATATTTTATAAAACGAAAATATACTTTTCTTTAACCGAAAAATGTCAACAGTGGAATTTTATGATCTCCTTTACAGCAATTAAGATCCTATCTGAGCTAAGCACAAATCCATTGAAATTTTTCAAATCAGTTAAAGAATGAGGCTACAGCGCAGCTTTTCCCTCTCTATTACCATGTCTATGGTAGTCACATTAGACTTGATTCTGATATAATTTAGTGTTCAGTAATTTCAAATAAACATTATTTGTGTTGTATTTATATGGTGAAACCAACCAAGGTCATTTTGAACCCAAAATATGTAAAAAAAAAAACTTAAATAAACCCACAATCATTTAAATGTCACTACATTTTAATTTTATTTGAATTTTAATACAAAAGTAAGATACTTTAAATTAGGACCCACGGCAAACATTGACTCAATAAATGGTTCCATCTATTAAAAATACATAGGCGGAATTAGAGATTTTGACTGGGGTCCTCTTGGACCCCAATGCATTGGAATTTTTAAAAAGCACAGATAAAGACAGAAACAGAAAAAAAATCATATGACATCATTAGGAACAAATTGATTGACAAAGTCATGAAAAATTGGAATTATAGAATAAAGCACCTCTGAGATATGACAAAAAGTACACCTCTGGGGTCCGAGAGGACCCCAGTCGGCGGTATGAGGGTTAAATGTCTCTTTTTTTTTTTGCAAAATCAATATTTCTGTAATGTGATGTATGTTACATTTGCATATCGTGCATATTGCACGCATACTCAATGCAAATGCATTGGGGAGGCAGCATATTCTTTTTCCACATACGTGTGCATGCACAGTTAAGCCTGCTCTCATTTCAATCAGTTATGCTTATTTAAACAATGCTATTAGCAAGTAAATGATCAGGATATTAATGCCTCTCTCAGTCTCTAATACTGCTGGAGATGTCATGGTTTGTAATGTGACACTTAAAGTGTCACATTGTGAAAGTCTGTAAATCTATTTAAACGCCTACAAATCTTTTTTTTTTTTAATTGGTCCAGTAGCATCCAGTGACGATGTTAACCCTAACCCACCTATTCATGTGAGAACCGACTTGTTTCTGCTTTGCATCCTGCATCCCTACGGCGGAGGTTACGACGTAGTGTTGGACATGGCCAATTCATCGCCAGTTCAACGGGGAAGCATAAACTAGAGGTGGGCGGATCGATCCAAATATCGATACCAATGCTGGTATTGATATCGAATGATACTCGTGGAAAAAGATCGATACTCAAGCTTTTTTTTCTCTCTCAGAAACATTAAGAATTCATGGAAGTCTACGTCTGACGCAAATGAGTTTTCTCCGCAGGGTGGCTGGACTCTCCCTTAGAGATAGGGTGAGAAGTTCGGTCATTCGGGAGAGACTCAGAGTAGAGCTGCTGCTCCTTCACATCGAGAGGAGCCAGTTGAGGTGGTTCATCTGGTTAGCTAAACCATCTACATGTCTGTTGGATCCCATCCCAACTCGACTGTTCAAGGATGTTATATCCTCTATTGGTATATCAATTTTGGATCAGATTAACCTATCTCTACAATTAGGATATGTGCCACAGGTTTTTAAAGTTGCAGTCATTAAACCTTTGCTCAAGAAACCATCCCTTGACCCGGACATCTTGGCAAACTATAGACCAATATCCAACCTTCCATTTATCTCTAAAATTCTGGAAAAAATAGTTGCTAGCCAGTTAGGAGAACACCTGCATAGAAATGATCTATTTGAGGTCTTTCAGTCAGGGTTTAGAACTCATCATAGCACAGAAACTGCACTGATTAGAGTCTCCAACGACCTCCTCATGGCCTCAGACAATGGATTAGTTTCTGTCCTTGTTCTGCTGGACCTCAGTGCTGCTTTTGATACTGTTGATCACGGCCTTTTGCTGTACAGATTAGAGCACACTGTTGGAAGTAAAGGGACAGCATTAGGCTGGTTTAAGTCATACCTATCTGACAGGTTCCAGTTCGTCTATGTTAATGACGTTTCTTCTACACGGACTAGGGTCTGCTATGGCGTCCCACAGGGTTCAGTTCTGGGACCAATCCTTTTCACTCTATACATGCTGCCCTTGGGAAAAATTATCCAGAGCCATGGCATAAACTTTCATTGCTACGCTGATGATACGCAGCTGTACTTATCTATGAAACCAGAGGAAACAAAACCTTTGGCTAAACTTCAAGGGTGTCTTAATGATATTAAGTCCTGGATGTCCTCTAACTTTTTGCTTCTAAACTCGGATAAAACAGAGGTTATTGTCTTTGGTCCCAAACACCTGAGGAATGGATTGACTGGATTTACGCTGGCTTCCAGCACAGTTGCGAAAAAACCTTGGAGTTATTTTTTTGATCAGGATATGTCATTTAAGCAGCATATTAATCAGGTTTGCAAGACTGCCTTTTTTCATCTCCGAAATATTGCCAAAATTAGGAGCATCCTCTCCCAGGGTGATGCCGAAAAATTAATCCACGCGTTTGTTAGCTCTAGACTGGATTACTGTAATGCGCTGTTAGCAGGATGTCCGAAAAGCTCGCTAAATAGCCTTCAATTGATCCAGAACGCAGCAGCGAGGGTGCTGACAGGAATCCGCAAGCGAGATCACATCTCTCCCATGTTAGCCTCCCTCCATTGGCTTCCCGTGAAATTTAGAATTGAGTTTAAAATTCTGCTTCTCGCATATAAGGCCCTTAATGGCCTAGCTCCGCGCTATTTACAAGACTTGATAGCTCGTTATGCTCCTAATAGAGCTCTCCGCTCTCAGAGTGCAGGATTACTCGTCGTTCCTAGAATATCTAAAAGTAGGTTTGGAGGACGGGCCTTCTGCTACCAGGCACCTTTTTTATGGAACCAGCTACCAGTTTGGGTTAAGGAGGCTGATACTATCTCCATCTTTAAAACTAAATTGAAAACATTTCTGTTCAGTAAAGCCTACAATTAGTCTTAACTATAGTGTGTAGGGGCTAATAGTTATAACTATAGTTGTAGTAGTAAGACTAGAGTAGCTCGTCTTTATCACAGCTTCGTCATAGTTATGCTGCTATAGGCCTACGCTACAGGGAGACACCAGCATGATCTGCTGAGTGGTGTCTCCACTGCTCTTCTCCTTTTTTCTTCCCTTTCTTCCTCCCTTCCTCCTCTCCAGCTCATTTATAATTATTTGGGAGCACCCTGCTACTGAAACTGTGCTCCATTTTCTTTGCTTTCCTGTGTTTGTTGTGCTGTTTCTGCCCCCTTTTCTCTTTGTGTATTTGCAGGCCAGAGTTTCCTGGTTTCATGCTGACTTGCAGTTCCATCCACTGTCCATCCCGGGGTTCTCCTCCACTTGTGTTTGGGTACCGACTGGCGTGGTGATCGGCGACCTGGTCCTCTGGCCATCTCATCCCAGTGGTGCTGCCTCCATCTGTTTATGTTTATATATTGCATCCTTTTGCTTGAAATCCTACCCTTCTCTTTTCTTAAACCCAAACCCCTTCCTCCTCCCCCCTCCTCCCCCTTCTCTCACACACCTCACCTACACCCCACCCGCACATTACTGATACTCAAGAGCCTATCATGGCTCATTACACTGACCACACGCCCAAGGGCCCTCCGTAGCTCGCTTGCATTCACCCTACAACAATTCCACTACTTCTTTATTATTATTTTTACTTTTTCTGTGCTCTCCTCTCTCTGTCCTACATCCTCTTTCTGTCCTCCATCTTCTCTCTGTCCTACATCCTCTCTCTGTCCTGTCTCCCCTCTTTTTCTTTCTCTACCCGGCTGGCCTTCGGCAGGAAGGTCCCCCCATATGAGCCAGGTCCTGCTCAAGGTTTCTTCCTCTTAAAGTGGAGTTTTTCCTTGCCACTGTTTGGTATAAAGGTTTTTTTTTTTTCTCCCTACGTGGGAGTTTTTTACCTGCCATTATCATTGATTGGATTTAATTATATAATCTTAGTTGATGATATTTGCTCGGGGGTCATGCTCTGGGTCTCTGTAAAGCGCCTAGAGACAATTGTCATTGTAACAGACGCTATATAAATAAAATTGAATTGAATTGAATTGAATTGAATTGAATTAGCATGCCCCCCGGACGCCTCCCTGGAGAGGTGTCCAACTGGGAGAAGACCACGGGGAAAACAGAGGACCCACTGGAGAGATTATATCTCTCAGTTGGCCTGGAAGCACCTCGGGATTCTCCCAGAGGAGCTGGTGGAGGCGACCGAGGGGAGGGAGGTCTGGACCTCTCTGCTGAAGCTGGATGGATGGATGGATGGATTTTTTCATTTCTATTAGGAAAAATCTGTTAGTAAAATGTTCCACATTCTTGTGTATTTGCACAGTTACATATTACAACAGTTAACACGTTATCCAGGCTTTGGGCCTCTTTTGACCTCGCTGTTGAGTTTGTAAGGTCGTGACTTCTAAGTAATAAAAAATTGATGATAATAAAACTGTTTGTTTTCCTTTTTCCCCAAATTAGAATCGATAAAGAATTGAATCGTTAAACAGTATCGATAATGGAATCGGAACTGGAAAAATCCTATCAATTCCCATCCCTACTCCAGAGGGGACTGCAGCCGCCAACCTCCTGATGTCTTTCCACTCATCGCCAGTGATGATGGAAAAGACCTGCGGCGCCGGATATAAATGCTCAGGAAAAGCACACGTGTGCACAAACAGAAACGGCGAGGCCTCGCGTCCTGCCATCCTTTACGCTCGCTGTCAGCGCGGCGGCGCCTGGATGCGGCCGCGTGTTTAATCTGAAGCCTCCCGAGATGCTGAAGGACAGCCGCGCTCCCTGTAATACTGTTGAGCCAGCATCTGTCGCCGTGGCGTAAGCACATTTCCTGACGCGCTCGGACCGCTGTTGGAAAACAGCTAACTCCCATGAGGGTCCCCCCTCCCCTACCCCCACCCCACTACAGCAACCCTGCAAGCAGCATTTGTGTCCATGTTGATGCAGGTGTTGCTCTGGCCCCTGACAGAGGCTAATGGAGGGAGGGGGGGGGGCAGAAAGAGCACAACAACCCTAATCGTACTGTAAATACTTTGGTCTGCTGGTGTAATGATGGCTTTGTTCAATAATTCAGAGGCTGCTGAGAAAACAACAATCCAGCTTTCTGAAAGAGAAAGCAGCACCGCGGACGATGTCGTTAGATCACCGGATTATACAACCCGCGCATAGTTTCCTTTATCTCGTTTCGTTCATTTAACGTTTCAGTGTCGACAACTATTCTGATTCAAGCCGTAGTTGGACTTCATTTGATGATGACGGCGCTTGAGGAATTCTCTCTGCATGAACAGGTTCCAGCAACCAGATTGTACAATTAACTGAGGTAATTTAGCATAAAACATGGTAAAGGGTGATTAATTTAACTGTAATAAGATGCTGTGGATGTTTGCACGGTAAGAATAAGGTTTTAGAAAGGCCATTCATCCTGATCAATGAGCCGAGAGACGTCACCTGACCTATCTGACATTAAAACTGATAGCAGTCGTGTCTTCTTCTCCCAATAATTAGCGATCATTTATATTTTGACGTATCTAAACCATAATAGCTGTAGTTATTTTTAAAAAAAAAGAAAAGAAAATGAATGAATGTTTGAATTAAAACGTGAACTATGAGATGCAATTAGAGAGGAAAAATTGGGATATAAATACAGTCCATTTATCTTCACAGGCGTGGAGTTAATGTTCACACATCACCCACAATCCTCTTCTCACACACAGAAAATCATGTTTCATTCCTCCGTGGTGTGAAGACGGCGGTGTGCAGAGTAGCTTTGTTCTCATCGTTTAGAGAAAAAAGCTTAATGCTTCCATATATTACAATTTTTTATATATATATATATTCCCAATAAAAAATAAGAGATTCCCTTCTGCCTTCTCCATCTATGGATCTGCTGCTGAACCAACTCTGGTTTCAGAAGATGGGACGTAATCGCTCTCGCTCTTCGTCTTCCATCTTGCCTCCATTTTTTGCGGATATCTCCGACTTCCACTTCCACCACGTCCCAGTCTTTGTTCCCAGAAGCATTCGCGGGTCCATGAAAGCCATCTGATACTGCAGCTGGTCCAGAAGGACCAGACGGACCGTCGTGATTTGACCACCAGCCGTTTCACATTAATAACCGTCACAAATGTCACACTTCCTTCCTTTTGATTCATCTCCCGGTAATCACGGACCCACGTGCGCGGATGAACGTGGTGTGACGCCGTCTGAATCTTTGAAGCCAGTTAGAAAGCTCGTGGTTCGCAGCAGCTTTTCTACCTGGAGCCAGGAGTATGAACAGGTTTGACCTCATCGGCAGGAAAGGAAGTGAAATGCAAACCGCTGTCTCCCGGCTCAGGCTACATCCGGGCCTTCAGGTTAGCTTTGAGTAGCAGCTTCACCTTGTTGTGGAAACAATAACTTTCTGGTAAAACCAGCTCACAAAGGGCTCATGGCAGCGACGTCTGAAAGCAGAAGTATCTTTTGGGAAAAGCCGTCTCCCTGTTTCAGTGAGTCAAGCCTCTGCAGGATTAATCCGGTTCACTCTATAGCTCAGGCTGCGGGAAATATGTGAACAGAGCAGAAAATTGTCTGGAGAAGTAATTCAGTCGGCGTGGTTACTGGTGTACTGGTCGAGCGCTTTCTACCCTCGGCTCTGCAGATAAGTTATATATAAATAATATATGTATTACCTACGCAACAGAAGAAAAACGTTGCTTACCTCTTCATGTCATCAGAGCGCTGTCATTTCTGCAGCATCATGTTCTTACTCCCTTTGTGCTCCACGTCGGCTCGCCTCTAAAGTATTTCCAGTCGTGAAAAGAGGACGTCCTGCTTTGTGGTTCAAGGTCTGAAAGATCTGCGTGCAGGACCTGGACTTGATTCTCCAAATGTGTTCATGAAGCAGCTACGATGGAAAGGGTTTCGTTTCAGACGTGGCTGATCTGTTTACATGACAACAACAGCTGGAACGGGTGCACGGGTGGGTTAAGGTTAAGGTTAGGGTTCAGGAGGGTTAGGGTTAGGGTTCAGGAGGGTTAGGGTTCAGGAGGGTTAGGGTTAGGGTTCAGGAGGGATTAGGGTTCAGGAGGGTTAGGGTTAGGGTTCAGGGGGGTTAGGGTTCAGGAGGGTTAGGGTTCAGGAGGGTTAATGTTAGGGTTCAGGAGGGTTAGGGTTCAGGGGGGTTAATGTTAGGGTTCAGGAGGGTTAGGGTTGAGGAGGGTTAGGGTTAGGGTTCAGGGGGGTTAGGGTTGGGGTTCAGGAGGGTTAAGGTTCAGGAGGGTTAGGGTTAAGGAGGGTTAGGGTTGAGGAGGGTTAGGGTTAGGGTTCAGGAGGGTTAGGGTTCAGGGAGGGTTAGGGTTAGGGTTCAGGAGGGTTAGGGTTGAGGAGGGTTAGGGTTAGGGTTCAGGAGGGTTAGGGTTCAGGAGGGTTAGGGATTAGGAGGGTTAGGGTTGAGGAGGGTTAGGGTTAGGGTTCAGGAGGATTAGGGTTCAGGAGGGTTAGGATTAGCATTCAGGAGGGTTAGGGTAAGGGTTCAGGAGGGTTAAGGTTAGGGTTCAGGAGGGTTTGAGTTAGGGTTCAGGAGGGTTAGGGTTAGGGTTTAGGAGGGTTAGGTTTAGGGTTCAGGAGGGTTAGGGTTTAGGGTTCAAGAGGGTTAGGGTTCAGGAGGATTAGGGTTCAGGAGGGTTAGGGTTAGGCTTCAGGAGGGTTAGGGTTAGGGTTCAAGAGGGTTAGGGTTCAGGAGGGTTAGGGTTTAGGAGTGATAGGGTTGAGGAGGGTTAGGGTTAGGGTTCAGGAGGGTTAAGATTAGGGTTCAGGAGGGTTAGGGTTCAGGAGGGTTAAGATTAGGGTTCAGGAGGGTTAGGGTTCAGGAGGGTTAGGGTTCAGGAGGATTGGGGTTCAGGAGGGTTAGGGTTCAGGAGGGTGAGGGTTCAGGAGGGTTAGGGTTTAGGAGTGTTAGGGTTAGCATTCAGGAGGGTTAGGGTTAGGGTTCAGGAGGGTTAGGGTTAGGGTTTAGGAGGGTTAGGGTTAGGGTTCAGGAGGGTTAGGCTTCAGGAGGGTTAGGGTTAGGGTTCAGGAGGGTTAAGATTAGGGTTCAGGAGGGTTAGGGTTCAGGAGGGTTAAGATTAGGGTTCAGGAGGGTTAGGGTTCAGGAGGGTTAGGGTTCAGGAGGGTTAGGGTTCAGGAGGGTTAAGATTAGGGTTCAGGAGGGTTAGGGTTCAGGAGGGTTAGGGTTAGGGGTCAGGTGGGTTAAGGTTAGGGTTCAAGAGGGTTAGGGTTCAGGAGGGTTAGGGTTAGGGTTCAGGAGGGTTAAGGTTATGGTTCAGGAGGGTTAGGGTTAGGGGTCAGGTGGGTTAGGGTTAGGGTTCAAGAGGGTTAAGATTAGGGTTCAGGAGGGTTAAAGTTATGGTTCAGGAGGGTTAGGGTTAGGGTTCAGGAGGGTTAGGGTTCAGGGGGTTAGGGTTAGGGTTCAGGAGGATTAGGGTTCAGGAGGGTTAGGGTTAGGGTTCAGGGGGGTTAGGGTTCAGGAGGATTAGGGTTAGGGTTCAGGAGGGTTAGGGTTAGGGTTCAGGAGGGTTAGGGTTAGGGTTCAAGAGGGTTAAGATTAGGGTTCAGGAGGGTTAAAGTTATGGTTCAGGAGGGTTAGGGTTAGGGTTCAGGAGGGTTAGGGTTCAGGAGGATTAGGGTTCAGGAGGGTTAGGGTTAGGGTTCAGGAGGGTTAGGGTTCAGGAGGGTTAGGGTTCAGGAGGATTAGGGTTCAGGAGGGTTAGGGTTAGGGTTCAGGGGGGTTAGGGTTCAGGAGGATTAGGGTTAGGGTTCAGGAGGGTTAGGGTTAGGGTTCAGGAGGGTTAGGGTTCAGGAGGGTTAGGGTTAGGGTTCAGGAGGATTAGGGTTCGGGGGGTAAGGGTTCAGGAGGATTAGGGTTAGGGTTCAGGAGGGTTAGGATGCCAAGGTCTTGAGTAGAAAAGCAGCGGTCAAGAAGAAGAACAAGCACACGTGACTGAAGCTCAGCAGCTGGTCGGAGGTCACGCAGTCGTCGGTAGCTAGCACCACGTGGGTCGAACATGCTGGTAGTTATATTCTGCAGTAGTCAGACCGGTGACCCCTGACCCCCACATCTGTCTGTGTGGTACAGCTTAGCTCCATGAGGAGCCGTGGTCTCATCTGGAGTCTGCGGACATGAGTTGAAATGACTAAGATACCGTAAAACTGGCAGTAACTGTTAATAAAGCAGGTACCTGTTGCACTCAACTCCAGTTGAACTCTGAAGAAAAGGATGACCTCCACCCTCCACCCTCCACACACACGCTGCAACTTTCACTTTAAGCCGCGATGCTTGAGGCTTGATTTAAAGCTTCTTATGTCACTGCCAGTAGTCTGATGACCTCGGTGGTGGCTGACTTCAGGAGTTAAAACAGTGGAAGAAAAATAAATCAGACAGCGCTGCATATGATGAATGATAACACATGTTTAATATATTGGTGGCAGGTTTTAAGACTTGTTGATGTTCCTTGTACCTGTTCGACTTTCAGCATCCATTAACAATTTCATTATCCCATCATCCATTAATTAATAGTTATAGCCATAGCTGTAGTAGCTCAGACTAGAGTAGCTCGTCTTAATCACAGCTTCGTCATAGCTATGCTGCTATAGGCCTACGCTACAGGGGGACGCCAACATGATCTGCTGAGTGGTGTCTCCACTGCTCTTCTCCCTTTCCTTCCCTTTCCTCCTCCCTCCCTCCTCCTCCAGCTCATTCCATAGTTAATTAGCAGCACCTCGTTACTGTAACTGGGCTCCATTTTCTTTCCTGTAGTTTGTTGTGCTGTTTTCCCTCCTTTTTTCTCTTTTCTTTCTGTGTGTTTGCAGGTCAGAGTTTCCTGAGTTTCCTGCTGACTGTCAGTTCCCTCCTCTGTCCATCCCAGCGTTTACCTCCACCTGTGTGTGTAGGTGTGTTCAGTTACCATGGTGACCGGTGATCTAGTCCTCTGACCATCTCACCTCAGTGCTGCTACCTGCATCTGTTTATGGAGTCATTTCATTCAGTCGTTGGTGTCTCTGCTCTCTCTGTCCTCCGTCCTCTCTCTGTCCTCCATCCTCTCTGTCTTCCATCCTCTCTGTCCTCCATCCTCTCTGTCTTCCATCCTCTCTGTCTTCCATCCTCTCTGTCCTCCATCCTCCTTGTCCTCCATCCTCTTTGTCCTCCATCCTCTCTGTCCTCCATCCTCTCTGTCTTCCATCCACTCTGTCCTCCATCCTCTCTGTCCTCCATCCTCTCTGTCCTCCATCCTCTCTGTCTCCATCCTCTCTATCTCTCTGTCTTCCTCCATCCTCTCTGTCCTCCATCCTCTCTGTCCTCCATCCTCTCTGTCTTCCATCCTCTCTGTCCTCCATCCTCTCTGTCCTCCATCCTCTCTCTGTCCTCCATCCTCTCTCTGTCCCTCCATCCTCTCTCTGTCCTGCATCCTCTCTCTGTCCCTCCATCCTTCCTCTGTCCTCCATCTTCTCTCTGTCCTCCGTCCTCTCTCTGCCCTCCATCCTCTCTCTGTCCCTCCATCTTCTCTCTCTGTCCTCCATCCTCTCTCTGTCCTTCGTCCTCTCTCTGTCCTCCGTCCTCTCTCTGTCCCCCGTCCTCTCTCTGTCCTTCGTCCTCTCTCTATCCTCCGTCCTCTCTCTGTCCTCCATCCTCTCTGTCCTCCATCCTCTCTCTGTCCTCCATCTCTCCCTCCATCCCCTCTCTGTCCTCCTCCATCCTCTCTCTCTGTCCTCCATCCTCTATGTCCTCTCTCTGTCTCTCTCCCTCCTCCCTCTCGTCCTCTCCTCTCTCTCCATCCTCCTCTCTCTGTCCTCCCTCCTCCTCTCTCTGTCCTCCATCCTCTCTCTCCTCCTCTGTCCTCCATCCTCTCTCTCCTCCTCCATCCTCTCTCCTCTCTCTCTGTCCTCCATCCTCTCTCTGTCCTCCATCCCTCTCTGTCCTCCTTCCTCTCTCCTCTCCTCTCTCTGTCCTCCATCCTCTCTCTGTCCTCCATCCCCTCTCTGTCCTCCATCCTCTCTCTGTCCTCCATCCTCTCTCTCTCCTCCATCCTCTCTCTCCTCCTCCTCCTGTCCTCCTCATCCTCTCTCTGTCCTCCATCCTCTCTCTGTCCTCCATCCTCTCTCTCCTCCGTCCTCCATCCTCTCTCTGTCCTCCATCCTCTCTCTCTGTCCTCCATCCTCTCTCCTGTCCTCCATCCTCTCTCTCTGTCCTCCTCTCTGTCCTCCATCCTCTGTCCTCCATCCTCTCATCCTCCATCTCTGTCCTCCATCCTCTCTGTCCTCCATCCTCTCTGTCCTCCATCCTATCCTCTCTGTCCTCCATCCTCTCTCTGTCCTCCGTCCTCTCTCTCTGTCCTCCTCTCCTCCTCCTCTGTCCTCCTCCTCCTCTCTGTCCTCCATCCTCTCTCTGTCCTCCCTCCATCTCTCCTCTCTCATCCTCTCTCTGTCCTCCATCCTCTCTCCTGTCCTCCGTCCTCCTCCTCTCTGTCCTCCGTCCTCTCTCTCTCTGTCCTCTCCTCCCTCCTCTCTGTCCTCCATCCTCCTCTCTGTCCTCCATCCTCTCTCTGTCCTCCATCCTCTCTCTGTCCTCCATCCCTCTCTGTCCTCCATCTCTCTCTGTCCTCTTCTCTGTCCTCCATCTTCTCTCTGTCCTCCATCCCCTCTCTGTCCTCCCTCCTCTCTGTCCTCCATCTTCTCTCTGTCCTCCATCCCCTCTCTGTCCTCCCTCCTCTCTGTCCTCCATCTTCTCTCTGTCCTCCATCCTCTCTCTGTCCTCCATCCTCTCTCTGTCCTCCATCCTCTCTGTCCTCCATCCCCTATCTGTCCTCCATCCCCTCTCTGTCCTCCGTCCTCTCTCTGTCCTCCATCCCCTATCTGTCCTCCATCCCCTCTCTGTCCTCCCTCCTCTCTGTCCTCCATCCTCTCTCTGTCCTGTCTCTCCTCTCTTTTTCTGTCTTCATCCAGCTGGTCTTTATCAGGAAGGTTCCTCCATATGATCCAGGTCCTGGTCCAGGTTTCTTCCTCTTAAAGAGGAGTTTTTTCTCCCTCTGTGGGAGTTTTTTTACCTCCATTATCCTTGATTGGGATTTAATATTATAATTTCAGTTAATGATATTTGCTCGGGGGTCATGATCTGGGTCTCTGTAAAGACCTGGAGACAACTGACATTGTAACAGACGCTATACAAATAAAACTGAATTGAACTGAATTAACTGATGCTGCTGCATCGTTGGTCAGCTTTTTACTCTCTTTGTTTCGTTATCAGGCTCAGTTAAACGTTAATGTTCATGTAAACGTTAATGAAAGCTCAGCTAAACGTCTAGCGGCTGCCTCCGTACAAAACAGGCAAACATGGAAGCGATATTCATCTTTTAATCCAACTACAGGTGAGTGAGTGAGTGTGAAGAAAGTCAAGCTTCTGTTTGTAGAAGGACAACTCATCAAGGCTGCTTCCTGTTCACTGTGGATTTTCCCCTTTTATTTTTATGTGACATAACTTTTTATTTTATTTTCCCCACAACCATGAAAGAGATCATCCTTTGTCCTTTTTGTTGGTGGCCTTCAATGTTCGGGGCAAAATCGACTGTGTTGACAAAGACGTTTTAGAAAATGTGGGAGAATATGTGAAAGAAAGAGACGAGAGCTGCCTGACAGAGTTGCAGAGATCTAGTGGTGGAAAACAAAAAAAAAAAAAAAAAAAAAAAGGAAGTTAAAAGACAGATTGAGAGTTGTACTGGAATACCTCCCACTCTTCTCCTGGCGCCCACGCTCTCTCTGTTACTGTGACGTCCACTCTTCTTTTTTACTCCTCCGCTCAGCTGTGGAGGCGTGCTGCTCTCCTCTCATTCATACGCTATTTCCATCCCCCCCGAGTGGACACCGCTGAGTTAAAATGTCTGCGGAGGAAGAGGAGGAAGGAGGAGGAAGGAGGAGGAAGAGGAGGCAGAGGAGGAAGCGCCATGTTTGGCTTCGTCCAGACGCATCAGATTTCCGATCACGCTGGGATCGTGATGGGGCCAAGCTCCTCAGATGGAGTTGTGTTTCCGATACAACTGCTAACACGCCGTCCAGCTTCCCTGATGTCATGACTCAGCAGAATTTTACTACAGAAGGACGTCACAGAGCCGTGGCTGCGACGCTCTGCGTCTGGTCAGAGATAAAGTAGTGACGTTTGTAACTGAGGGAGGACATTTTGTTTGGGGTTTGGTGTCAGAGATCGTCCCGTCCTTGTGGGGCTTAAATCCTGTCCTGGTTTCTTCTTAGACGAGGAAGGTACGAGATGATATAGACCAGATCCGTTTGGGCCAACACCTGTTCTGGGAGCCGCCTTCTTCGATGATCTTCGGGAATTCCTCCTCCACGTATCTTTTGGCTGCGTCAGCAGACACTGACGCCGTCACCATACAACGCCACACTGCAGAGTCCGGAGTGTTGTCTGAATCGCTCAAACCAGCCCTTCCTGGTTCCCGCCGGGAGGGCGTTTGGCTAGCTTGGCTCGTTCCTGGTTGAAGCTCTTTGGTGTCTCCGTCACTGCCTTTGCCACCTTCTTCTTCTTCGTTGCCGTCGCCACCGTCGCCACCTACGCCTTCTTTTTGCCCTTGCGGCATCGTTTGGAAGCCATTTTAACTTTAAAACTAAATCACTGAAATAAGCAAGCGATATTCGGAACTGACGAACGAAAACACCGAGTGTTTCAGCGTTAAACTCAGCATTGTCTCAGGAGAGCAAGAGACGGGAGATGTGGGGACGTGGAGACGTGGGGACGTGGGGACGCATGTCAACCAATCAGCGTACAGACAACCGACAGCACAGTAATGTACGTCATAGCAGCCAATCACAGGCCTCGATGTTCGTTCATGGATCCTCCCCTGTCGACTCTTGTTGCTTCCCGAGACTCGTTCTTGATGTGATGTGTTTCGCTTCAGCCTCACGTGCTTCAATTTTTAAAATTTTCTTCAAATATTTTTTTTTTCCATGAATACTTGATGGTTGGCAAGCATGGAGTTACTTTAACAGCAGTTAATGGATGGATGGAGGGATGGAGGGATGGATGGGTGGATGGATGGAGGGATGGAGGGATGGATGGATGGATGGAGGGATGGAGGGATGGATGGATGGATGGAGGGATGGAGGGATGGATGGATGGAGGGATGGATGGATGGATGGAGGGATGGAGGCTGGATGGATGGGAGGGATGGATGGATGGATGGAGGGATGGATGGATGGATGGATGGATGGATGGATGGATGGATGGATGGAGGGATGGAGGGATGGATGGGTGGATGGATGGATGGAAGGATGGAGGGATGGATGGATGGAGGGATGGATGGATGGAGGGGTGGATGGATGGATGGAGGGATGGAGGGATGGATGGATGGATGGGTGGATGGATGGATGGATGGATGGATGGATGGATGGATGGAGGGATGGATGGGTGGATGGATGGATGGAGGGATGGATGGAGGGATGGAGGGATGGAGGTCATTCACAGGAAATCCTGAAAACCCACTGGAAATGTGCAAATAACTGGAAAGCATGTGTGTCACTGGCCCCACCCACCAACAAGCCTGCAGCAGCCCGGCCAATCAGGAAGCACAGGAGACTTTCACCAGCTATCTTAAGGACTTTTAACAGCTGAGTTATCATTAAACAACAGGATCTATTATCTGACAGCAGCAACTTAAACATCAAATACGATTAATTAAGCTTTTTCCACTATTTCAAGCTCCACGTTCCAATAATATCGTCTCTCAGTTAGTTCTTGTTTTAACTTCTCTTTACTAGACAATGACTTTCATCAAATGTGACCTAAAGATAACCACAGGTCAAGTGTAAATACTGTAGGTAAGACAGCGGCGGAACAGGTCGCTGGGGGCGGGGCACATGACCGGGCTGGGGGCAGGGCACATGACCGGGCCGGGGGCAGGGCACATGACCGGGCCCTTTAAGCCCAATAAAGCTTGTGATTACATCATTTTACAACACCATCCTGACCCCTAATAATAACGTTAGGCTACCTGGTCCCTAATAATAACGTTAGGCTACCTGACCCCTAATAATAACGTTAGGCCACTGACCCCTAATAATAACGTTAGGCTACCTGGTCCCTAATAATAACGTTAGGCTACCTGGCCACTAATAATAATGTTAGGCTACCTGGCCACTAATAATAACGTTAGGCTACCTGGCCCCTAATAATAACGGCTTGGCCCCTAATAATAACTTAGGCTACCTGGCCCCTAATAATAACGTTAGGCTACCTGGCCACTAATAACTTAGGCTACCTGGCCACTAATAATAATTAGGCTACCTGGCCACTAATATAACGTTAGGCTACCTGGCCCCTAATAATAACGTTAGGCTACCTGGCCCCTAATAATAACGTTAGGCTACCTGGCCCTGATAATAACGTTAGGCTACCTGGCCCCTGATAATAACATTAGGCTACCTGGCCCCTAATAATAATGTTAGGCTACCTGGTCCCTAATAATAACATTAGGCTACCTGGTCTCTAATAATAACGTAAGGCTACCTGGTCCCTAATAATAACATTAGGCTACCTGGCCACTAATAATAACGTTAGGCTACCTGGCCCCTGATAATAACGTTAGGCTACCTGACCCCTAATAATAACGTTAGGCTACCTGGCCCCTGATAATAACGTTAGGCTACCTGGTCCCTAATAATAACGTTAGGCTACCTGGCCCCTGGCCCTAATAATAACGTTAGGCTACCTGGCCCCTAATAATAATGTTAGGCTACCTGGCCCCTCTAATAATAAAACGTTAGGCTACCTGGCTCCTAATAATAACGTTAGGCTACCTGGCCCTAATAATAAAATTAGGCTACCTGGCTCCCTAATAATAACGTTAGGCTACCTGGCCCCTGAATAAACGTTAGGCTACATGGCCCTGATAATAACGCTAGGCTACCTGGCCACTAATAATAACGTTAGGCTACCTGGCTCCTAATAGTAATGTTAGGCTACCTGGCCCCTAATAATAAAATTAGGCTACCTGGCTCCTAATAATAACGTTAGGCTACCTGGCCCCTGATAATAACGTTAGGCTACCTGGCCCCTGATAATAACGCTAGGCTACCTGGCCACTAATAATAACGTTAGGCTACCTGGCCCCTAATAATAACGTTAGGCTACCTGGCCCCTAATAATAACGCTAGGCTACCTGGCTCCTAATAATAATGTTAGGCTACCTGGCTCCTAATAATAACGTTAGGCTACCTGGCCCCTGATAATAACGCTAGGCTACCTGGCCACTAATAATAACGTTAGGCTACCTGGCCCCTAATAATAACGTTAGACTACCTGGCCCCTAATAATAACGCTAGGCTACCTGGCTCCTAATAATAATGTTAGGCTACCTGGCTCCTAATAATAACGTTAGGCTACCTGGCCACTAATAATAACGTTAGGCTACCTGGCCCCTAATAATAACGTTAGACTACCTGGCCCCTAATAATAACGCTAGGCTACCTGGCCCCTGATAATAACGTTAGGCTACCTGGCCCCTAATAATAACGTTAGGCTACCTGGCCCCTAATATAACGTTAGGCTACCTGGCCCCTAATAATAACGTTAGGCTACCTGGCCCCTAATAATAACATTAGGCTACCTGGCCCTAATAATAACGTTAGGCTACCTGGCCCCTAATAATAACGTTAGTTAGCTACCTGGCCCAAATAATAACTTAGGCTATGGCCCCTAATATAACGTTAGGCTACCTGGCCCCTGAATAATAACGTTAGGCTACCTGGCCCTATAATAATACGTTAGGCTACCTGGCCCCTGATAATAACTTAGGCTACCTGGCCCCTAATAATAATGTTAGGCTACCTGGCCCTAATAATAACATTAGGCTACCTGGCCCTAATAAGTTAGGCTACCTGGCCCTAATAATAACATTAGGCTACCTGGTCCCCTAATAATAACATTAGGCTACCTGGCCCCTTGATAATAACGTTAGGCTACCTGGCCCCCCTTATAATAACGTTAGGCTACCTGGCCCCTGATAATAACGTTAGGCTACCTGGCCCCTGATAATAACCTTAGGCTACCTGGCCCCTGATAATAACGTTAGGCTACCTGGCCCTGATATAACGTAGGCTACCTGGTCCCTAATAATAACGTTAGGCTACCTGGCCTAATAATAACGTTAGGCTACCTGGCCCCTAATAATAATGTTAGGCTACCTGGCCCCTAATAATAAAATTAGGCTACCTGGCCCTATAATAACGTTAGGCTACCTGGCCCCTAATAATAACGTTAGGCTACCTGGCCCCTGATAATAACGTTAGGCTACCTGGCCCCTAATATAAGTTAGGCTACATGGCTCCTAATAATAATGTTAGGCTACCTGGCCCCTAATAATAACGTTAGGCTACCTGGCCCCTAATAATAACGTTAGGCTACCTGGCCCCTAATAATAACGTTAGAATACCTGGCCCCTAATAATAACGCTAGGCTACCTGGCCCCTGATAATAACGTTAGGCTACCTGGCCCCTAATAACGATAATAACGTTAGGCTACCTGGCCCCTAATAAAACGTTAGGCTACTTGGCTCCTAATAATAACGTTATAGCTACCTGGCCCTAATAATAACGTTAGGCTACCTGGCCCTAATAATAACTTAGGCTACCTGGCCCTATAATAACGTAACGTTAGGCTACCTGGCCCCTAATAATAACGTTAGGCTACCTGGCCCCTAATAATAACGTTAGGCTACCTGGCCCCTAATAAAACGTTAGGCTACCTGGCCCCTAATAATAACGTTAGGCTACCTGGCCCTAATAATAACGTTAGGCTACCTGGCCCCTAATAATAACGTTATACGGGCTACCTGGCCCCTAATAATAACGTAGGCTACCTGGCCCCTAATAATAACGTTAGGCTACCTGGCCCCTGATAATAACGTTAGGCTACCTGGCCCCTAATAATAACGTTAGGCTACCTGGCCCTAATAATAACGTTAGGCTACCTGGCCCTAATAATAACGTTAGGCTACCTGGCCCTAATAATAACGTTAGGCCTACCTGGCCCCTAATAATAACGTTAGGCTACCTGGCCCCTAATAATAACGTTAGGCTACCTGGCCCCTAATAATAACGTTAGGCTACCTGGCCCCTAATAATAACGTTAGGCTACCTGGCTACCTAAATAATAACGTTAGACTACCTGGCCCCTAATAATAATGTTAGGCTACCTGGCCCCTAATAAAACGTTAGGCTACCTGGCCCCTAATAATAACGTTAGGCTACCTGGCTCCTAATAATAACGTTAGGCTACCTGGCCCCTAATAATAACGTTAGGCTACCTGGCCCTAATAATAACGTTAGGCTACCTGGCCCTAATAATAACGTTAGGCTACCTGGCCCCTAATAATAACGGCTAATAATAGGCTACCTGGCCCCTGATAATAACGTTAGGCTACCTGGCCCCTGATAAATAACGTTAGGCTACCTGGCCCCTAATAATAACGTTAGGCTACCTGGCCCCTAATAATAACGTTAGGCTACCTGGTCCCCTAATAATAACGTTAGGCTACCTGGTCCCTAATAATAACATTAGGCTACCTGGCCCTAATAATAACGTTAGGCTACCTGGCCCTAATAATAACGTTAGGCTACCTGGCCCTAATAATAATGTTAGGCTACCTGGCCCCTAATAATAACGTTAGGCTACCTGGCTACCTAATAATAACGTTAGACTACCTGGTCCCTAATAATAATAATAATGTTAGGCTACCTGGCTCCTAATAATTAACGTTAGACTACCTGGCCCCTAATAATAATGTTAGGCTACCTGGCTCCTAATAATAACGTTAGGCTACCTGGCCCCTAATAATAACGTTAGGCTACCTGGCCCCTAATAATAACGTTAGACTACCTGGCCCCTAATAATAACGCTAGGCTACCTGGCCCCTGATAATAACGTTAGGCTACCTGGCCCCTGATAATAACGTTAGGCTACCTGGCCCCTAATAATAACGTTAGGCTACCTGGCTACTAATAATAACGTTAGACTACCTGGTCCCTAATAATAATGTTAGGCTACCTGGCCACTAATAATAACGTTAGGCTACCTGGCCCCTAATAATAACGTTAGGCTACCTGGCCCCTAATAATAACGTTAGGCTACCTGGCCCCTAATAACGTTAATAACGTTAGGCTACCTGGCCCCTAATAATAACGTTAGGCTACCTGGCTACTAATAATAACGTTAGGCTACCTGGTCCCCTAATAATAATGTTAGGCTACCTGGCCCCTAATAATAACATTAGGCTACCTGGCTACTAATAATAACGTTAGGCTACCTGGCCCCTAATAATAATGTTAGGCTACCTGGCCCCTAATAATAACGTTAGGCTACCTGGCCCTAATAATAACGTTAGGCTACCTGGCCCCTAATAATAACGTTAGGCTACCTGGCCCCTAATAATAACGTTAGGCTACCTGGCCCCTAATAATAACGTTAGGCTACCTGGCCCCTAATAAATAACGTAGGCTACCTGGCCCCTGATAATAACGTTAGGCTACCTGGCCCCTGATAATAAACGTTAGGCTACCTGGCCCCTAATAAACGTTAGGCTACCTGGCTACCTAATAATAATGTTAGGCTACCTGGTCCCTAATAATAACGTTAGGCTACCTGGCCCTAATAATAACATTAGGCTACCTGGCCCCTAATAATAATGTTAGGCTACCTGGCCCCTAATAATAACATTAGGCTACCTGGCCCTAATAATAACGTTTAGGCTACCTGGCCCCTAATAATAACGTTAGGCTACCTGGCCCCTAATAATAACGTTAGGCTACCTGGCCCCTGATAATAATAACGTTAGGCTACCTGGTCCCTAATAATAACGTTAGGCTACCTGGCCCCTAATAATAACGTTAGGCTACCTGGTCCCTAATAATAATAACGTTAGGCTACCTGGCCCCTAATAATAATGGTTAGGCTACCTGGCCCCTAATAATAACATTAGGCTACCTGGCCCTAATAATAACGTTAGGCTACCTGGCCCCTAATAAAACGTTAGGCTACCTGGCCCCTGATAATAACGTAGGCTACCTGGCCCCTAATAATAACGTTAGGCTACCTGGCCCCTAATAATAACGTTAGGCTAACCTGGCCCCTAATAATAACGTAGGCTACCTGGCTCCCTAATAATAACGTTAGGCTACCTGGCCCCTAATAATAACGTTAGGCTACCTGGCCACTAATAATAACGTTAGGCTACCTGGCCCCTAATAATAACGTTAGGCTACCTGGCCCCTAATAATAACGCTAGGCTACCTGGCCCCTAATAGGCTAATAATAACGTTAGGCTACCTGGCCCCTAATAATAACGTTAGGCTACCTGGCCCTACTAATAATAAACGTTAGGCTACCTGGCCCTAATAATAACGTTAGGCTACCTGGCCCCTAATAATAACATTAGGCTACCTGGCCCTAATAATAACGTTAAGGCTACCTGGCCCCTAATAATAACGTTAGGCTACCTGGCCCCTAATAATAATAACGTTAGGCTACCTGGCCACCTAATAATAACGTTAGGCTACCTGGCCCCTAATAATAACGTTAGGCTACCTGGCCACCTAATAATAACGTTAGGCTACCTGGCCACTAATAATAACGTTAGGCTACCTGGCCCCTGATAATAATGTTAGGCTACCTGGCCACTAATAATAACGTTAGGCTACCTGGCCCCTGATAATAATATTAGGCTACCTGGCCCCTAATAATAATGTTAGGCTACCTGGCCACTAATAATAACATTAGGCTACCTGGTCCCTAATAACGTTAGGCTACCTGGTCTCTAATAATAACATTAGGCTACCTGGTCCCTAATAATAACATTAGGCTACCTGCCCCTTGATAAAAACGTTAGGCTACCTGACCCCTTATAATAACGTTAGGCTACCTGGTCCCTGATAATAACGTTAGGCTACCTGGCCCCTGATAATAACCTTAGGCTACCTGGCCCCTGATAATAACGTTAGGCTACCTGGCCCCTGAATAATAACGTTAGGCTACCTGGCCCTAATAATAACGTTAGGCTACCTGGTCCCTAATAATAACGTTAGGCTACCTGGCTCCTAATAATAATGTTAGGCTACCTGGCCCCTAATAATAAAATTAGGCTACCTGGCTCCTAATAATAACGTTAGGCTACCTGGCCCCTGATAATAACGTTAGGCTACCTGGCCCCTGATAATATTGTTAGGCTACCTGGCTCCCTAATAATAATGTTAGGCTACCTGGCCCTAATAATAACGTTAGGCTACCTGGCCACTAATAATAACGTTAGGCTACCTGGCCCCTAATAATAACGTTAGGCTGGCCCCTAATAATAACCTAGGCTACCTGGCCCCTGATAATAACGTTAGGCTACCTGGCCCCTGATAATAACGTTAGGCTACCTGGCCCCTAATAATAACGTTAGGCTACCTGGCTACTAATAATAACGTTAGACTACCTGGTCCCTAATAATAATGTTAGGCTACCTGGCCCCTAATAATAACGTTAGGCTACCTGGCTACTAATAATAACGTTAGACTACCTGGTCCCTAATAATAATGTTAGGCTACCTGGCTACTAATAATAACGTTAGGCTACCTGGCCCTAATAATAACTAGGCCTGGCTCCTAATAATAACTTAGGCTACCTGGCCCCTAATAATAACGTTAGGCTACCTGGCCCCTAATAATAACGTTAGGACTACCTGGCCCCTAATAATAACGTAGGCTACCTGGCCCCTAATAACGTTAGGCTACCTGGCCCCTAATAATAACGTAGGCTACCTGGCCCCTAATAATAACGTTAGGCTACCTGGCCTACTAATAACGTTAGCTACCTGGTCCCTAATAATAATGTTAGGCTACCTGGCCGCACTAATAATAACGTTAGGCTACCTGGCCCCTAATAATAACGTTAGGCTACCTGGCCCCTAATAATAACGTTAGACTACCTGGCCCCTGATAATAACGTTAGGCTACCTGGCCCCTAATAATAACAGTTAGGCTACCTGGCTACTAATAATAACGTTAGACTACCTGGTCCCTAATAATAATGTTAGGCTACCTGGCCCCTAATAATAACGTTAGGCTACCTGGCTACTAATAATAACGTTAGACTACCTGGTCCCTAATAATAATGTTAGGCTACCTGGCTCCTAATAATAACGTTAGACTACCTGGCTCCTAATAATAATGTTAGGCTACCTGGCTCCTAATAATAACGTTAGGCTACCTGGCCACTAATAATAACGTTAGGCTACCTGGCCCCTAATAATAACGTTAGACTACCTGGCCCCTAATAATAACGCTAGGCTACCTGGCCCCTGATAATAACGTTAGGCTACCTGGCCCCTGAATAATAACGTTAGGCTACCTGGCCCCTAATAATAACGTTAGGCTACCTGGCCCTAATAATAACGTTAGACTACCTGGCCCCTAATAATAATGTTAGGCTACCTGGCCACTAATAATAACGTTAGGCTACCTGGCCCCTAATAATAACGTTAGGCTACCTGGCCCCTAATAATAACGTTAGGCTACCTGGCCCCTAATAATAACGTTAGGCTACCTGGCCCCTAATAATAACGTTAGGCTACCTGGCCCCTATAAATAACGTAGGCTACCTGGCCCCTAATAATAACGTTAGGCTACCTGGTCCCTAATAATAATGTTAGGCTACCTGGCCCCTAATAATAACGTTAGGCGGGGGGCTTCTCCGATAACAACCACATCAACAGTTTACAACTAACTCACATATTGTTTTCAGTGTCAGTGATTGTGAGAAATTGTACCTGTGAATCTGTCTCCCTGACCGTGGTCCCAGTTCTGGTGGGTTTGACTCGCTGCCAACAATGTCAGGTTCATCTCCAGGAGGATATGTATCCAGGCTTTTTAGTTTAGTCTTTTCCTGCGCTCATTTTTTTCCCTTTTCTTTGCGTTTTGTTGCTCCACTTTTATGCTTGTATGAACTGTCACTCATGATTAGATTAATCCGTGATCCACCTCCCCTGCACCACATAGACTCTGTTGACTAGTGACTGATGGACGGCTGTTGATGACGATTTTACCCACAATACATTTGGAGATCTTACCGGCATCCACTTGTAAATTTACACAGTTGTAAAGTTAACTGTAACAGTGAACATGAAGTCAGCCATGCAGCACGACATTTAATTCACTGTGTAGAAACCTATATGACCAAAGTCAGTTGTTGTATCCAGTTTTGCACAAGGCATGACTGATTCTTGAGGAGAGACCTGTTCCTTTGTCTTTCGTTGGGCCCTCCTGGGACCGGACCGGGCCGGGCCGGGGAGTACTGCCCCCCCCAGTACCCCCTGACGCTCCGCGCCTGACGTAAGATGGTAATTATCAGGTTCATGTGGCGGGTAAAGGTGAAGTTGACACACAGAAGCTTAAAGGCTCCAAGTACCCGAGACTGGACCGAGCTGAATCCAGAGGATCAGATGACTCGATGCCCTCAACCAGCTCCTGAGGGGAAATGGGATGAGAGCGGAATTATGAAGCTTACGGCCGGTGACCTCGAGCTGACGACGAAGCTCCAGATGGGTGGAAGCATCCGGACGTTTAGGACTGAGCTTCAAGGTTTCCATGTTCCAAAATAAAATATGAAGACACTGGTGGAAAAAAAACGTGACTTTACGCAGGAAAAATGCGTCTCGTCTTCCTTTAAGCCACGCTGTACGTGTCGATCTGTGGGTGGGAGTGGCTTATTTAGAGGTCACGAGGACTTAAGTAACGTGCCCTTGGATGCTCCGTCTTTGTGAACTGTTTTTCCTCGTTTTCTGTCACTCACGTAAAGTTTCGAAACAACGATGTGACGGGCGATCCGTGCAAGTTCATTTTCATCCTACGTCTCAGGCCTTCTGACGGCGGGAAGATGGCGGCCGGTCGCTGAGCTCATCTCCTGGAGGGGCCGCAACCCGAGACAAAATCCTGTCAAAGATCAATCCTCTTAGTAAACGTGTGTACATGCTCTCCAAAAACAATCTACTTAAGTGACATTATCAACATTTAATGTCCTGAAGCTTACATGTAACCCGTTATCCAGAGGCGCGCCGGCGGCAGCTGAGCATCATGGTCCTGATGCAACCTTCCAACTGAATCCGTTACTGTGTCACAAAATGACAACGTATATTTATTTGAAGAAGAGGTCCAGCTGTGTGATGTTCATGGTGACCTCACATACTGGGAATCAAAATCCAAAACCATGAATCAGAGAAGCAAAGCTCAGAATCTGCAACCGAGGATTCAAGCAGCAGACGAGAGCAAACATGAACTCACTGCTAAAAAGTCCTCGTACTGACGTCATGTTCCTTTGTAAGTTTGCAGTTTGAACCGTCACGCCTTCGATAGTCGTGGCCGTCCAAGTGTCTGCATCACTTCCTGTGGGTCGATTCCAACAAGGAGGTGAGATTATCTGCAGCTCCTCAATTTATTCACTGCCGGTTTCTAAAAACAAAAAACTGTTCTGGTCCCCACAGCTGGATTTCACATCCATGACAACTGTCCAGAGGTGTGAATGTTGTGGTGCCACATCAGGTGACGTTATAAAAAAGCGACACATTTATTTGTAATTAAGGGCGAGAGAGAGAGAGAGAGAGAGAGAGAGAGAGAGGAGGAAGACATACAGCAAATGGTTGCAGGCTGGGATTTGAACCTGCAGCAGCTCCAGGGAGACTGTATCTCTGTACATCTCTGTACATCTCCGTACATCTCCGTACATCTCCGTATATCTCTGTACATCTCTGTACATCTCCATACATCTCTGTACATCTCCGTACATCTCCATACATCTCTGTATATCTCTGTACATCTCTGTACATCTCTGTACATCTCCGTACATCTCCGTACATCTCCGTATATCTCTGTACATCTCTGTACATCTCCGTACATCTCCGTACATCTCCGTACATCTCTGTATATCTCTGTACATCTCTGTACATCTCCATACATCTCTGTACATCTCCGTACATCTCCATACATCTCTGTATATCTCTGTACATCTCTGTACATCTCCGTACATCTCCATACATCTCTGTATATCTCTGTACATCTCTGTACATCTCTGTACATCTCCATACATCTCTGTACATCTCCGTACATCTCCATACATCTCTGTATATCTCTGTACATCTCTGTACATCTCCATACATCACTGTACATCTCCGTACATCTCTGTACATCTCTGTATATCTCCGTATATCACTGTACATCTCCGTACATCACTGTACATCTCCGTACATCTCTGTATATCTCTGTATATATCTTTACATCTCTGTATATCTCTGTACATCTCTGTACATCTCTGTATATCTCTGTATATATCTGTACATCTCTGTAATCTCTGTACATCTCTGTACATCTCTGTACATCTCTGTACATGAGGCCTCACTTGCCTAAACCACTGAGCTAACCATTTACTTAACTTGCTAACCAGCAGGCCAGTTGGGGTACGATCTTTGGATTGACAGCAGGCGTAGCTCATGGCTAGATGTCATTACTTAGAGCTGGTTAGTACACTTGTCGTCTGAAACCTCTGTGAATGAAGAGAAAGACCTAATGGTCATTTTTGTTGAAAAGATCATGGAGCTTTCTTTTCTGTCTTTTTGCTTTTAACTGTGCTAAGAGACAACTGGGACCGACCTGGACGGGGTTGGAGGCGAACCAGAGCGGCCTGAATCAACTATCTTTCTCTCCAGTTTGGAGGCTGCTGGTCCTGGATGACCAGAGGACATCAGCTGGACCGTCTCTGATCATTTCAGGACCCTCCCCAGTCGACTAACCAGACCACTAACCAACAGCGTCCGATACGAGCGCCGTGTTTACCTCCGGTTGAAAATTAACCGCCGTCTCCACCTGCGAACGCTGTCACTCAAACCTTTTAGTGCTCGGGCGGTTTGAGGAAAGCAGACGGGTTTTACTGCTCACTCGAGAAATGCTGATTCGTTATTTGCGCTGCAACGATGAAAAAAACAAGCAGAGACAGATGAAAGCTGATTAACCGCAGTTAATGAGGGCATCGAGGGCCGAGGCGATAAAGTGCTTAATGAGAAGATTTATAATTTACAAGCTGAGCGACTGTTAGTTCCTCCTGAAATGAATACTGTCAACGTTACTTATGCTGCTTCCCGGCCCGTTTTTACCAGAACCCGGCCCGGTCACTCGGGTGAGTCCAGTTCTGTCACCACGTTCAAAGCAGAGCTGCGCGTCTAATCGGCTAAATGAAGACGAGCGCGTGGGCATCCAGCACACGTGCAACCGAAGTGTTTTTGGTTAAGTCATGAGCCTTGTGCAAGACTTATTTCAGGGTCCAGCCAATCACATGCATTAAAATAAATTTAAAAAGCACATAAATTACAGAGTGAATAACATTTTTGTTCAAGTGGAAACTGTCACTTTACAATTTACAGTGACTGATTTTGAACCTGACGTGTTCAGGTTTAAAGTCTGATTTTGTGAATGTTGTGATGTCACCTGGAAAAAAAAAAACTTAGAACCAACATTAATCTGGACCTTTTGCTGTTTTCTTGATTTCAGCAGAGGAAGTGGCTTTCAGTCCTCAGAGCCTCCACATGTTGCTGATATCAGCACATTAATAATCCAACACTCAACTTTCTGCAAGACTGAAGTCTGGATTAAAGAAACGAAAAGTTCCAGGATCAACCTGAAGGAAGCTGCATTTACAGATAAATCTACACCGATGCAGAAAAGACGCAGGTCTGCTAAGTTGTTCTCTTTTTTTTTTCGGTCATCTTTTCATGTTACCCTGCGTGACCTTTGCTGGGTTTTGTGCTGCGTGCTTTGTTGCAAGCTAATCCGTATTTGGCCCGGTTCACGGTGTCGTCGGGGGGGGGGCGTGGTGGAGGTGGAGGTGGAGGCTTCGCTACATGAACCGCTCTGAAGAAAAGGTCACGGCCAAGTAAAAGCCTCCAGGCGCATTCCCGCTCCTCCGCCGTGAACATTCTGGAAAACATGACCTGTCAAGTCCAGGAAGACGGCGACGCCTCGTCCCGCTCTGACATACGTTCAGACTGTATTTATAGAAATGCCCCCCCCCCCTCCCCCTCCCCCCCACGGTGCAGGACGGCAACCTGAAAGGAAACAGCACCTTCATCAAAATGCCACTCTGTGTGATCTGTTTGCAGTTTGTCGTCCACGTAACATCGCGGCCGGATTACTGCAGCGGTCCGAACGGAGGTGATGCTGACTCTTAAGTCGGGTCTCTGAATTTAGCTGTGTTAGCAAACAAGTGGCAGATTAAGTTACTTAAAGAGGTTAAACCTCTTCAAGCTCCTGAGCATGGCTAGCATGCGCGGCATTAATGTTGTCTGCGCGGATTCCAGCGATGCCGCGTCTGATTTAGCCCTGGAAAAGCATCACCACGTGGAAGCGTTGCATAAAAGCCGCGGAGCTAACGTTTTCAGACACTCGGACGGTCCATTTTTGAACTGTAAAAGATGAATTCGGGCAAATCTGATTACAAATCGGTGAACTCGTGTCGCTTCGTATGGAAATAAAGGCAAACTGGAGTTCATACGTTTGTAAAAACTCATCTTTGAGAGGACGCTCTGTTACACAAACTTTTATTATCAACTCAAAGTGATTGGATAACTCTTTTTTTATTGAATTACTTTTGGAACTTAAAATTAAATAGAGTTAATTAGAAGTCGAGTGGATGTTTTATTTAGCTCATTTGATTAAGTTATTTAGGAACGCTGCTCTTCTAAATTGCCCGTAGGAGTGATTGTGAGGGTTCATGGTTGTTTGTCTGCATGTGACCCTGCGATGGACTGGCCACCTGTCCAGGTGGACCCCTGCACTTCGCCCGTAGATGGCTGGGATGGGATCCAGCAGATCCCTGTGACCCTTCGGAGGATGAAACAGGTATAGATGATGGATGGATGGATGGATGGAGGGAACGCTGCTCCAAAAGAGGAGCTGCGGTCGTTGCAGTGCCGACAGTGTTCCCGGGCTTTTCCTGACCGTTATCTGCACAGTAAAGCCTTAGGGTGAATTCCAAATTCTCCCTTAACCCTCAATCTCAACCCTCAGTCTCCAAAATGCGCGCTCCCGCTAAGTGCAAGTGCTGTCCCGATTCTTAGAAAGTCAAATTGAGGGACGAGTTTGAGATTGAGATATTGAGATTTTCCGCCACCACCCTTGGTAGTAAGGGCTACCCAGAAGGCACTGGGTAATTTAGCCAAGACATCTTCGAAAAGGATGGCGACAAAAAAACCTAGCTAAAAACGTAAGTATCTTCATAGTTCTTAAAGATATAAATGTTACGAAACCATCTTATTGTCTTTGTTTGAGACTTTTTTCATGGATTAACATCGTTGTTGCTTAACATTTATTTTTTTACTTTACGATGTTTGCCGCCGGTGGTCCCGGTCGGCGGGTCCCCGTCGTCAGCGGCCGGCGGGTCCTGGTCGTTAGCGGGTCCCGGTCGTTAGCGGGTCCTGGTCGTTAGCGGGTCCCGGTCGGTGGGTCCCGGTCATCAGCGGGTCCCCGGCAGCGGCGGCCGGCGGGTCCTGGTCGTTAGCGGGTCCTGGTCGTTAGCGGGTCCTGGTCGTTAGCGGGTCCCGGTCGGCAGCGGCCAACGGGTCCCGGTCGGTGGGTCCCGGTCATCAGCGGGTCCCCGGCAGTGGCGGCCGGCGGGTCCTGGTCGTTAGCGGGTCCTGGTCGTTAGCGGGTCCTGGTATTTAGCAGGTCCTGGTCGGCAGCGGCCGGCGGGTCCCGGTCGGCGGGTCCCGGTCATCAGCGGGTCCCCGTCGGCGGCGGCCAGCGGGTCCTGGTCGTTAGCGGGTCCCGGTCGTCGGCGGCTGGCGGTCCCGGTCGGCTTCACGTTACTTGTATACCTTGTTGTGTAGCGACGGAGGACTGAATAATGTATCTTCTATTGTGTTATTTGCTAATATTATTTAGAGAATATACGGCGCTCTTTTCAATGTTATCCCTGTGGAAATACAGAGACAACACGGCTCTGATACATTTCAGTCTGAAGATGTAACTGCATTTGAGGGGTGTCCCATTTCTAAGTCATTAGATAGACCTTACACTTAGGGCGAGGGTTGAGATTGAGGGTTAAGAGAGAAATTGGAATTCACCCTTAGACCTAACCTCTAACCCCTAACCGCCACGTATGACTATGAACACCAGCATCTTACTCAGGTTTGAAATAAATCCAATCATTTCGCTCAAACGTCTCTGTGGGGAATGACTGCAGGATTGCGTAACACTGAGCCTTCTCACATGACCCCTGACCTCTCACCGCGGCGCTGCCCTCCCCTCCGAGTCCCACCTGAGGGACCTCACACACCCTGGTCAGAGGCTGCGGCCTTATCGGACATGTTTATGAAGACAGCCGGGGGGAGGGGGGGGGGTCAAGGGCTCTGTTTGCCTCTGGTGACAAGAGAGGAAACGAGGGATAGGGTTCCGGCAGTAAATGAAAGACGAGAGCAGACTTGAAAGGCGGGGTTATCTGCTCTTCCGTGGAACAAATCGATCCCTGTGTGTTTTTGTCGGGTGAGAGGGTTCACCTGTCTCCCAGCGGCGGTGCTGAGGCAGCGGCGGCGTCACGCCGGGGGGACGTGTTGCGCCACAGGCTGCGCTTCCAGCATCGCTTCACGATACGTTTCTAGATTCCTGCGCCGCGTGTTCCTGCTTCAACGCCGGTGTTGAATGAAATAAAAACAAAAAAAAAAAGGGATAAGAAAAGAAAGAAAATCAGAAGACTGGGTGGAGCTGAGTCATCCGAGCGGCTTCATTTCACAGTTTGGTTCTGCCGCCCTCTTGTGGAACTTCCAAGTACTGCAGCACATGTTTTGCAACAGGGATTTTAAAAAAAAAACTACAGTAAAACACTTTTGAAAGGTGAGTATGAATTTTGCATCTTTTTATTGCAGGAATTACACAGTAGGAGATGGAAAAATATAATATAAACTCTAGTTGATGTGTGTTTTATTCTGGTTCTTGCTCATTACTTCAGATCATTCCAACAGTAGGACTGTTCGCTTCATGCTGGTGTTACCATCTGTACATTTGGACTATTTTATCACAACCGTGAGTAACTCATAAACAATAATAACAATAATAATAATAACTGCAATTAATGTGGAAGTAATTCCAATACATTAACAATGTATAACAACTTTTTAACACCTTTAAAAAGGGGACACTGAAACAATGCTGGGGGGGTCTAAGAAACTTTCCAGGATCAACATGTGGCAAAATCTCCCAAAAAAATAAAAGCCCAACTTGGATTTAGGCCTTTAAAAGCATTTCAACCTGTGAAGACGTTGCACGTGTTCGCAGCAATGAAATCAAACGGGGGTTAAAAAACCTAAGAATGAGAGCAGTCGAGCGGGACTGCGGGTACATGTTAGTACAGTGTATATACATGTGCATTTCTTTGGGATCAAAGATGAGAAACGTTTGGTAAATCCTGGTCTCACGTACAATCTTAGAAGGGGTGATGGCGAAGCGGCGACAATTTTCATCACATTCATTTGTTTCAGATGAAGCAACAACAGGTTTGCAGCTATACATATATGGACACATCAAACACATGCACACACACACATTTGCACACACTTGCACACACACCTGTCAATGCTAACTTCAGTGCTGTCTTCTTTGCTAACGTGGCACATCGGAACACTGCTTTTGGATTCATGGAACTTCTGATAAACTGAAGTCCAACATATTCTCATAAATCTTATAAATAAAAATTGGCTTAATAACACACAATAGCATACAGTAATAACCTGAGGAGAGTATGTCTAACTATGTTAAAGAGGAATGCATTGTATTTACAACAGAGTGATTGCTATATATATATTTATCTGTGTCTGCGGCATTAAGGCGGTTTGGAAAATGGCAGGCGTATGTAACCAGTGGTCAGTCCCATCCTAGACATTAGTAGGTTTAAACAAGTTACGAAGTGAGAAAAAAAAATCGATAATAACGTGGAGTTATATGTTTGAATCATGTGGCACTGGAGGTGAGAGAGGGTTAAAGGGAGAGAACGAGGACGGAAAAAAGGCAAAATAAGTAAAAATTAGCACCTGGCTTACACGAACAGCCCTTTAAAAATGAACCCCAGTTTACCAGTTTGGGGGCGTGAACTCAGTGCAGAGGTAAACTGGGCGCCGTTTGGAAATGTGATTGCGTTTCTGCACGGAGTCTCTCGTGTTTCGGTTCGTAAAGTTCAGTCTCCAGCTGCTCTGGGACGCCACGCTCCTCGCCCCCCCCCCCCTCCTCCTCCTCACACAAACGCCATGCGGGGAAGTAGCACCATCCTGGTAAAGACAGGAAGTAAAGCCAGGTCCAGGGCGTGGTGTGCTGGAGCTGAGGGACTCCGGTTCTGGGGGTTTATGTCCTCTTCATGCAGACCTGACAGCGGCTGATGTGGGTTCGGAGGTTGCCTGCCTTTCAGCGTCGTTGGGACTGGTTTCCTGGAGGGAGGCAGAAATGAGAGACGAGGATTCAGAAATGGGTTTTGATGGCGGACCGGTTCGTCCGGCGGTTGTGAAGCCGCCGTCTAAGAACGTGCGTTTCCTGTCTTACGTGAACATCTCGTTGTCCTCGATGGTGGCGAGCCAGAAGCTGTAGGAGTTGGCGTAGTAGTTGCAGGTTCCTCGGCCGTGACACTCGATGAACGGAGCGCTGCGAAACTCCTCCAGACAGGAACCGGGAGAGGCCAACGCCTGACCCGAACCCTCAGCGCCGGCACTGGTGTGCTGCGAAAAACACACAACGCAAATGACGGAGGAACTATTTTCCTGCAGCCTGTACGGCTGCTGTGGCCCTTTTTTATTTGATTTAAATGTATTTTCCGGACTATAAGCCGCTACTTTTGTCCCACGCTTTAAACCACGAGGTTTATACAGAGATGCACTTTTCTATGAATGTTTCTTCAGCCCTCAGGGGGCGCTCTAGCAGGAAGTCCAAAAACCAAGTAATTAAAAGGCTATTCTGTTTTTGTTCAGTAGCCTATGTTGGCTATGCTACTCTACATTCATTTTGTGAGCATCAATACACTGTTATTATTGGACAAACTGATTAATCCAGGTGTGTCTGACCATTGTAGCTACTCAGACACACCTGGATTTTGCACTGAGTGCAAGTGGACTCCGATACGAGTCCATTTCGTGGGTCCGTTCCGGATGTCTTTGCTGTGTGGGGGGGTTTCAGTACACAGGAGGAGGAAAATTAAAGCAACTTGGTTTTAGTGTGCAGGAGGAAAATGAATAAAACCATCAATGACTTTTCTGTTTTGTTTGATCAGCACTTTTACTGCCATGTTACAGGTTCTGTTCAGAAACAATCAGTTCAGGTATGTGAATAAACACTTATGGTACAAAATCTTTTCATGTAAATATCTTATTTCTCAGCCTGGATACCGGCGGCTTATAGTCCGGTGCAGCTTATATGTGACAAAATATATATTTCGTTTATATTTTAGTGGGTGCGGCTTATATTCAGGTGCGCTTTATAGTCTAGAAAATACGCTATGTGTTTATAAAACAAAGTAAAATTAACTATAATAATGTCAAGAATGTCCTTCATTTTTGTGTTTGTAATTTTTTTTCCTCATAAACGTTTGAAATCTATTAACTTCGCTCCGTCGTACAACAACCGCAAAAAAAAAAAAAAAAAAAAGTGATCAGCAGTGATGGCTGCGGCAAAAGTTGGGAGAAAGCGTCTCAGTCCTATTTGGGATTTCTTTGACTATGACTGTGTTAACGATAAAAATAAGTTCCTTGTTGTAGAAGCAGGTGATACAATGTGTGGAATACTTCTGAAGGAGAAAAAAACCCACGAATCTGAAAGTCCATTTGAAAAGCTCGCACAAGAAGGCAAACCAAGACTAGCTGGATAAGCTAGCCTAAGCTAGCCCCCTAGAAAGAAGGCTAACCAAGACTAGCTGGATAAGCTAGCCTAAGCTAGCCCCCTAGAAAGAAGGCTAACCAAGACTAGCTGGATAAGCTAGCCTAAGCTAGCCCCCTGGAAAGAAGGCTAACCAAGACTAGCTGGATAAGCTAGCCTAAGCTAGCCCCCTGGAAAGAGAAGCTACAGCTGCAGGCCAGTCAGCGTTGGGAAGGAACGGGAGAAAACAGCAACTATAATGGACTGTTTCCATGGAGACCAGATAGCTGCTGGTCAGTAAATACGCAGGAACACCATAAGCGGGAAGACGCATTGATAAATATGTTTATTGAGACCAGAATGTAAACACGACTATGTGATTCGATAGCCTTCAAAAAGTTCAGTGCTTCACTCCAACCAAAATTACAACCCTAATTTACAAAATAAAACTAAAACTAACACTGAAACTAATAAAAGCTAAACTAAAACTAAGTATTTCAAAACGAAAATGAATAAAAACTAGCAAAACTGCTCTAAAAACGAATTAAAACTAACTGAATTTGGAAAAGCTAAACTAAAAACTAAATAAAAACTAAAACTAAAGGAAAATCCACAACTAGTATAACCCTGGTTCCAAGTCGATCGTACTTGTTCAGTCTTTCCTGACCTGAACTGTCACGAACGAAATGCCAGCGGAAAGCTGTAGAGTCTGAGATGCAGCTCTGGAGTATTTTGTGGTTTATTTGAGCGCTTCACAGCCTGAGAGGTGAACTGTTGCTGAACAAATCATCTCCGTCACTGCAGATTGTTTGGAAATGTTCAGACAGCAGTTCTCTGATTGATGGGCAACGACGCTCTCTTCACAGATTACTGCTGATGATGTCTTATGTGTTTTGCATTTTATGAAACGCATAACTAAAAGCAGCTTTTATAGAAGTGCTCACACCTGCTGTTGATCACCTGGCTGCTATAATCCATCCTTCTAAATTCATCTGACCTGATCATGCCTCATAAACAAACATGACTGCATGTGCTGATTTTTCCCTCCGCCAAGGAGGTTATGTTTTCGGTGGCGTTTATCTGTCTGTCTGTATTCAAGATACCTCAAAAAGTTATGGATGGATTTTGATGAAATTTTCAGGAGTTATCTTCAGTATTTCAGTAGTCAGACTCCGGTGGTAACTAAATTCACATCGACAGCAAACACAAACAACATTTATCTTGTGGAGTTAGCCATCAGGCAAGGTTTTGAAGCTGAACTTACCATTCAAAATAGTATCTTTTGTATCCATTTTATCCCAACTACTACTAACGGAGATTTGTTTACGTCTGTCTGTCTGCGGCATGGACGTCGACGTCAGTGCATGGCTTCCTGTTTTGACAAACTACGGAGGACAACAGGACTACAACTACGGCTCATTAAACCTACTCTCCTATCTACTGTTTTACATCAACGGCCAGGCCAAGGCTTGCGTTAATCACGCGTTAAAGAAATTAGTTGCGTTAAAATTATTTTGCGTTAATCACGCGTTAACTTTGACAGCCCTAATATAAATACAATTTAGCTATTTAACCACTTTTCTTGCTCCCGTTTGCGATGGAACAATTCTCACAGCGCGTCCATTTTTTGGTCTTACCATGACGAAGGAGTAGCCGATCCACAGGGAGTCCCAGCCCTGGGGGCAGGGGGGGATCATGACGGTCTGGCTGTGAACCGCGATCACCATGGCGGGGGCCTCGCACACGGCACACCTGCGCACGCAACACACCAAAGTTAGGACGCAGAAAACGTTACGCAGACCTGGATCGCAAGGCGGAGAGGCCCCCCCACCTGCTGATGAAGGGCTTGATGCTCTCCCCGGTGATCGGTGCCATGCTCATGGGCATGGGCTCCGGCGACGTCAGCCAGTAGGAGTAGTCGTTCCGGGAGGCGAAGTTGCAGACGTTGTTGATGTTGCAGAACAGGAAGGGCATGGGGCTGAACTTCCTGAGACAGCTGCCCGCCGTACCTGAAACCAGCGACAACCAGGACTTGTAACTGATCCAGTAACGTCCCCACCCCCGTTTCTGTCTGTCCTCCCATGTCTCCGTCTCTCACCGAGGTCTTGTCCGTGCGAGCGCTCGTTGCCCTGGACGTAGAGCAGCGAGTAGCCGTCGTATATGAGCCTGGTCCCCTGAGGACAGTAAGGGACCTCCACCGTCTGGCTGTGACGCGTCACCAGGAAGCCGTGCTCCATGGACGACGGTCCAGGTGGACCCACCTGACCTGGAACGCCGTCAGGTCCCGGCGGGCCAGGGTGTCCTCTGGGTCCTGAAGATGCGGATTCATTCGTATGATGAGAGAGCGGGAAGCACATCAGAACCGAGCTTTTTTCATCCCCGTGATCGTCTCACCTTGAGGCCCCGGCAGACCAGGCTCTCCTTTGGCTCCTGGCTGGCCGTTGTATCCAGGGAAACCGTCTTCACCTTTAGGCCCTGGAACACCTGTCACACCTGAGGAATGAAAAGAAAAAATTAAAATATGAGAAGAACACTAACCCTCCTGTTATGTTCGTTTCCCAGGAACAGCAATAATGTTCCCACGAAACACTCCCAATAAACACTGTTTATACAGTCATGGAAAAAATTATTAGACCACCATTTTTTCTTCGCTTTCTTGTTCATTTTAATACCTGGTACCACTAAACATCATCATGTGACTAAAACAGACAGAAAAGAAAACACTGAATGCATAAAAGCAGTGTTTTTGGCAGTACAACGCCATAGCTATTGATGTAAAAACTTAAGTGATTTAGGTTATAATCAAGAAAACCATGGAAAATGGTAAGATATCAGCTCTTAAATAAAACTCTTATGAGCAATCTTTGTGGTTATCGTTATGTTTGTCCAAACAAATGTACCTTTAGTTGTACCAGGCATTAAAATGAACAAGAAACTGAAGAAAACAAGGTGGTCTAATAATTTTTTCCATGACTGTATCTCATTAACTCCTTCACTATTTCAATCAACATTTAGTGCTTTGTTACTCTTTATCTCTCACAGATCATGGTTCAATGAAAATAATTCACTGTTTGTTTGTTTTTAATGAATAATAAAATATTTTTAAATGTGCATTGGAAAGAACTACCTATAAAATACAACAGTTCAATCTGACATTGACTTTTATTTTAAATATTCTATAGTTTGAACTTTTCTTTTTGGGGTGATGTTGATAAATTAACACAAGAAAACCTCATCTTCAGCTGAATTAAAATCAAAATCCACTGGATTTTGATTTTAAAAAAATCCTATAGTTTTAGACACTTATAACCCCTTTTATTCTCTATTTTTGCTGCCGGGTCAAATTGACCCGAACACCATCTATGTAACATAAACATGGAGGAGGGGAGGGTTGCAAATATGTTACATGAACAATTTTTATTTTTTATGTTGATTACACTAATTAAGCCAAGCAGAAGAAGTTTTCCTGATAAACAACTTTTAACAATTTTTTTTAGATTTTTAATTTTCAAAACGGGTCAATTTGACCTGCAACATAATAGGAGGGTTAATGAAGCTGAAAAGAGAACCGGCGAACACTGTGGTCCCGCAGGAGGTTATAAATAAATCTCACCTTGCTGTCCTTTCGGTCCAGGGAACCCTGATGGACCCTGAGGTCCCAGGAGGCCTTGTATTCCAGGGAGGCCAACATCTCCTTTGATGAAGATCTGGGGGCCAGGTGGACCAGGTGGACCTTCGGTACCTGATATAAAGAGTTTCACAGGATGTCAAGAAATGAAAACGTTATTTTCAACATTGCTTTTCAGCAGCCAATTAATGCGCTGGAGGTATTTTGCTCTCTGCACCTTTCTCTCCTGGGAATCCTCTGTCTCCCACTTCTCCCTGGAATCCAATATTCCCACCATCACCCTTTGGACCTACAGTGGCACAAAGGTGTCATCGTTTTCGTAAAATTCACCTCTGAACTGTTTTACACATAATTTCTTGAACCCCAATATTGTAACATGAGATAGAAAAGAAAAACTGAACAAAAAGATTTTTAAAAAAAAAGAAAAAGCTTTATTTTGTTCCGACATGTTTGCTGCAAACAAAATATCTTTTCAGAAGAAAAACATCACATCAGCTCTGAATCACGGTGGCGGAAGTGTTATGGACGGGGGTTACTTGTTAGCTTGTTAGCTCGAACCAGCCATGACCTGACTACGCATCATGAATCAAATAAGAATCTTCAGTACACCAGCAAACCCAGTAGGAAACGGCTCAAAATGAGCTCATGGAAGGTTCTGGAGCCAAAGAAATGTTGCGGATGAAGGAAATGTGTACAGTGATCCCTCACCAATTCACGCTTTAAGTTCTGCGGTTTTAGTTATTTGCTTATTTTTCAGAAATATATAATATAATAAAAAGAATCAAGAAAAAATTGCAGAAACATCACAGGAAGTTGTGCGCGATGTTGGCCCCTTTAAGAAGGTGGCTTTATGGGTAATGGTGTGGCCTTATGGGTAATGTAGTGTGCGTGTATAGATTTACATTCTCTGTTAACCGACAGGAGCCCAACAATACAACCTGTGTGATGTTACAAGTTCCTGCAGTGCCAGAATAAAGTTCCCGTTCCATGCAGAGAAAACCGGACTGTTTGTTTTGTTGTTGTTAGCATGTTAGCGGCTAATCACGAGCCAAAATTAGCACAATAGCAGCGGTTTGTTTACTACGGTTCAGAGACCAGAGGCTGTGAAGGTAACAGAAAGACCACAGTTGAGCCTTTGTCTTGTTTCGCTGCTGTGCCTCGCTACTTTTTGGGGGTTTTTAAACATATTTTAAACACATTATTGAGGCTCGGGGGGCTCCGACTCCAGATTGCGGATTTTGATTTTCACGAGGAAGGGGGGCCGAAAAAAAACACGAAAAATAAGGGATCACTGTATTGAAAAATATTCCAAAATAATTGAAGAAGCTGGTGTCTGAGCGTAAAGTTCTTGACATATTCCCAGTTACACCATTATACCTGAGCGCGGACTCACCTGGGAAGCCAGGAACGCCCTGCAAACCTCTCTCGCCCTTGTGGCCATCGATACCTGGAAGCCCAGCTTGTCCCTGCAGCCAACACACAGGAGAGCGCATGAGTGCACGTACATGCACTATACACTATGCACTACAATATGACAGAACTCATGACCTACAGGGATTCCAGGAAGTCCAGAGTCCCCCTTCCGTCCCGTCTCCCCCTGGAAACCAGCAAGACCCTGGTCCCCCTTGTCTCCCTTCAAACCGTCTCTACCTGGCACACCTGTGATGCCCGGTACTCCTGGGTTCCCTGGTTTTAACATACAGTCAGAAAAGCGTTCAGTATTTTCAGTTCCGTACTTCTGCAGGAGGTGAACCCTGACCCTGACAAAATCATGTCACCTGCTTCTCCAGGCGGTCCCGAATCTCCTTTGTCTCCTTTGGGTCCTTCCAAAGGGGCACCTGGGGGACCCTGCTGCCCTGGCTCTCCCTGGTGTCCCTGAGGGCCTGGAACGCCCTTATCGCCCTTGATGCCAGGGACGCCCGGATGACCAGGGGTGCCAGGGAAACCGGGGTTGCCTTGGTCACCTGGAGGAGAAAAGAGGAGGTCAGTGCTGGCTGAGCGTGACAGCTACAGAAGAAGATGGTTCTGGACGGATTCATACCCTTGACACCAAGCGCTCCGGGTAAACCAGGCAGACCTGTGCCAGGTAAACCTATAAAAAAAAGCACATAAAATTCAGACTTTGTGTTGTTGTTTTTTTTTTACTGGCTTAAAATTAGTAGGGGTGCACGATAATTATCAACCCGATAGCTATCGGGCCGATAATTATCGACCCGATAACGGGACATTATGACGTCATTCCGATAAGTCCGATATCATGACTAACAGACCCGATAACATATATATTTTTGTCAACACGGCAGTGCCTCGCTCCCTCTGAAAACCCGAATAACCAGCAGTGAATGTTATGTTCGAGTGACATCGGCATAATCCGAAAAAACGATTACTCAATCAGGAAAATCAAGAATATGCCAGAGAACAACTTGTTAACTCATAATTTTGGTTGTTGCTGACTTGAATTGATATTCGTAGTATTTTACGAGGCAACGGAGGAATTTACGTGTCAGGATAAAGATTAATTTAGAGAACTGTTTAACTGTTAAAACTAAATTTTATGTCATGTAAGAATGCAGTCTCTCTCTTTTATGATGGTGAGTCCTCAGTTTTGCTGCTTTATGACCTAATGACTGGAACACCCTCCCCGACCCCCAACAGTTTGTGACTAACAATTGGCGACTTCCAGATAAACAGTTCGTTTATTATCTTGGACTGCAAGACTGGAGAGCTGGTGGCCATCTGGATTTTCGAAGACAAAGGGACATAAAACTCAGGAGAACGAGGAGATACGCCTTTTCTGTGACTGTAAGAACTGAGAACTGTTGTCATTACACATCTGTGCCACTAGATGGAGCCGCACTGCAGTAACCAGCTAGAGAACAGCAGGACAGTGAACACATGGAGCAGATCTGATGGAACATGGAGGAATGACACCATCTTCTTGAACAAAGGGGTTTTAAAGTTTTTTTTCCAGACAGAATTGTTAATATTGCTACCTGAGTTGCTACCTGAACTGTAAAGTTCACTGATTTTTACCGTTCTCCATGTCTGTTTTAGCTTTGCCGCATGTTTACCTGCCAATTATCTTCCGGTTCGGCAGCAGCCAGTAGCAGCCAGTTTCAAAACAAAAGCACATGAGCAACGTGCGTTAACGCACGATAAAATAAATGTCGGCGTTAATAAATTAATGAGTTAACGCCATAGTAACGTGTTAACTTGCCCAGCCCCAACAGAAACCTATTAAAATGAGCTTTTGGTCGCCGTGGTTGAAAAGAACTGAGCCAAGTTACCAAAGGCTCAAAGCCACGTGAACGCATGAATGCATGAACGCATGAACGCATAAACGCATGAACGCATGAACGCATGAATGAATGCATGAATGCATGAATGCATGAATGCATGAACGCATGAATGCAGGAGGCCGTGACCTCCTGACCTCCCTGATACCAACCTGGCTCTCCTCTCTCCCCTGTAGATCCAGGGATGCCGTCTACTCCAGCTGCACCTTTCTCTCCACGGGGTCCAGGGGGTCCCTGCAGACCACCTTCACCTGGAAAACCAGTTTCGGTTTCAGTTCAAGCCACGACCTTGTTTCATTTACAGAAGAAATCTGTTTTCTTCAGACACATTTCCTCTCTGTATTTAATATCAGGATCCCTCCCACCAGAGACCACGGCTGAAAAACAATCGTTGTGTTTTTAACTCCTAGTTTATAAATATCTCACATTTATTGATCCTAGTTTATAAGATTACCAGAGTGGGAGACTTGAGAAGTAAAACAAACTCAGGTAATTGTATTTTCACATAATCGGATTTCACACGATGCGGGTTGAAGGTGTGAAGTGAGTTACGTTTCAAACATCAAACCTGTAATTACATTTCTGCTGTAACTCGGTTAAGAACTCGGCTGTGACTCCTGATTAAATTAGCCACTTACCAGGACGGCCGTCGTGACCGGGTTCTCCGGCAGACCCTGGGAGCCCAGGACTACCCTTCCCTCCAGGTCTCCCGCCCTGACCTGTAAAATCCGCCCACCAATCAGACTGAGACAGAAACAGCATCTATGACTGACCAAACTAGTGACGCAGCACAAACTGAACTCTGACCTGGATAACCAGTGGTTCCCTGTTCTCCCTTGGGTCCTTGGGGTCCAGGCTTGCCAGGCATTCCTGCATGACCTCTGTCACCTTTCTCTCCAGGTGACCCTGGGAACCCTGGCTGGCCGGTTTGACCCTGTTGAGGAATAGTGATTAAATGGGTTTGATCCTGCAAACACAGAACTGCACAAACAATCACACATAAAAAGAAAAAAAAAAAAAAACGAAATACTCTCTGATCCTCTCCACGCTGACCGTACTCTACTGGACAAATGTTTGCGGCTACAACACTTCACAAATGTTGCTGTTGGGTTTGAACATTGCTTGTCTGCATGTTGCCCATCAGACATTCACGTTTGGTACATTTGGAAAGTGACAAAGTGCTAAAAGGACTGTATTTATACAGCAAATTCTCTGGTCTTGTTGACAACTCTACATATAAAAATAGTAGGGCTGTCAGTCGATTCAATTTTTTAATCGCGATTAATCGAAAGATTTTCATAGTTAACTCGTGATTAATCGCTCACATTAATCCCATTTTTTTTTAAATGTTCTGTTTATCCATCCATCCATCATCTATACCCATTTTGTCCTATAAAGGGTCATGGGGATCTGCTTTATTTTTATTTTTTTAAGCTTTTAGTTTGAAAACCAGAAGTCCACCAATGCTGCCGTACTTTTTGGTGTCTTAATTCATCAGCTTCTTGTGTATTTTGTCGGGGTGCTGCTTGACCGCAGTAATTTGCTGACGGTCCCTAAACTCCACGGCAGCAGCAGGTACTCAGAAGGACATTCAGGTGTTCCTGAGAGTTTTAGCCACGCCCACTGAGCTTGGAGGGTTGATGACACTTGTGAAATGTCTGGCATACTTATATCTACAAAATGATACCAACCTGGATGAAATCGGCGCCGTTTTCATGACGCTATTAAAGTTTAAAGAGAAAAAAAACAAGCGAATGTCGGATGTGAAACTAACTTTACCGTCCTGCAGGTGGAAAATCAATTCACAGAGACAGTAAATACTAATAACCTTTTTCTGGTCAACAGACCCATCTGGCAGCACCTTAAAGCTAAACTACCATTCATAAAACCGTTTTCTGTCTCCATGTCTGTCCCACACGTTGACTGGAAATACACTGATTGGCCGACGGTCATATTTACAGAAACGTGTGCGTTAATCTGTGTTAAACAAAATAGTGGCATTAAACAGAATTGGTGTTAACACCTTATTGACGCGTTATTAACGCCTTATTAATGCATTATTAACACGTTATTATCGCGTTATTAAAGCGTTAACTTTGACAGCCCTAAAAAAATAGTGAAATTAAATTAAACTTGAAATAACATTTGATAGGACGCAAAGAAAAAAAAAAAATATTCCAATCCCGTGTCTCCAGATGAGCAATTTTTGTCCGGGTTTCAGTTCTGGTGAGTCCAGACCGGCAGCTTTAAAACATCAACCATCCTGGTCTCCAGTTGTCGATCACCTTTTCTCCAGGGAATCCGGGCACTCCGATGCCTGGCTCTCCGGGAACTCCCCTGTCTCCCTTTTCACCGTCTGTTCCTCTGAATCCTGGATGTCCCGGTGTACCGAAGTCTCCTTTCGTACCCTTCGGACCAATCACACCTGCAGGAGCACAAAGACGAGCAGAAATGATTTTTAATGTGGGCCACTGGAACAGATGAAAGCTCAGACCACATCAGTCCTGTTCTCCCAGAGATGCTCTTCCTTCATGACCCGACATCGCTGCGACTTTGGTTCCTGATTTACTTCAATGATGTTTCACTTAAATGATCTACATCTGGGATCGTTCAACATATTTTTCCAACCTCATTTCTTTCTTGAAGGTTCACCGTTATCCTTCTAAAAAACATTTTCATATCTTAGAAAACTCTGTTGTCTACCTTAGTTGTTTCGTTCGCTTGGTGCAGACAAATAGACTAATTTTCATCTGACATGATTGCTGAAAGGAAGCAGAAGCTACTTACTGCAAAATGAAGCGCTGCAGTATTTTTTCAGCAATAAGCTGTTCTGATGAGTTAAATTCATTCAGTAGTTTTCCTTTTTGGCAGGACAAACATATATTTTGTTGTATGAACATATTAAATCAATGCAAGCCTTGTCATATTTTTAATATAGATGCATTTGATGTAATTTTATGCACAGAAAATGTCCTTTTTGCTGAATGTCATAGGTGGACCCCAGGAAAGGTAATCAGATTACACTTTTATTCAGCTACTAAAGACGCTTCAAAGTGGAGCGCATTACAGTCATTAAGGCAAGTTGTAATAAAAACCTGGATTGAAGTGAGAAGGTCCTGTGTTGAGAGGAAACACCTCTCTTCTGACGGTTCTATCCGTTTTAAATTCAGGGTCTATCCTGACACCGAGCTGGTGATCACAGACTTTTTCATACGGAGCTCAGGAGTCCAGGTTCAGATGAAGGGCCCGGCTGGAGCCTCCAGGATGAAACAACACAACGCTTTGACGTCTGAAACCAGTGCCGCCAGGGCTGAAACTTGGAGATCCGCCAGGCTGCCTGCAGGAAGTACCCTTCATACCCGGGTCAGTCAGCTCTACCAGCGTCGCCTCCAAGTCATGAGCCAAGTGGCCGCGCAACACCGGATGTGTTTGGCTATGAAGACTAAAACTGCTTTTTGAACAAGGATGTAAATATTCATTTCCGCTGTAAAGTTAGGCAATTAAACATGGGGGGAGGGGGGTCAACGGCGATCGACTCGCTTTTGAAGCCAACCCCCAGTGGTCGGTTCCTGTCGGAGCCGTTGACACTTTATACCTACACAATGACAAACTCTTATTTTTTGGCACCTGAACTCTGGATGGACTTCTGTAAAACAAGGTTTGGACTTTCTGTGCTCGTTTACTTTTTGGTGAGTCTAAATATTCTGGAGCGGTTCTTTAGTAAAGCGCAAAATCTCCAAAATACGCTGCGGAAATCACCACGATCCTCACTTCAGACAACGATTCAGAGTCCTGACGTGTCTTTATGTTGCTTTAATGCTGTTGAAAACAGCAATAAAAACAAAAAAACACAAAAAACATCGACCAGCATGTGAAGAGAAGTCAGCAAAAATCAGAGCAGAGCGCTAGCTTTTATCAAGACGCACATTTACTCAGATATCAATGCTTTCTACTAGGGGTGTGAATCTTTCACTCATAATTCACAGGCTACAATCCAATTCAAGGACGATTCAAAAAAATGATGTCCACGCTGGGGACGAGGCAGACGAGCGTACGTTCACATTTACCAGTGGTGAGAAGCGCTGTATATTTCATCTGCGTTGTCTGACATGTTGCTAGCCGCTCTCTCTCAGCTACGTAGCTGACGTCAAGACTCTTACAGGTAAAACGTCAACACTGGAGTCTCTTGAGAGTTCACTCGCCCGTTGGCACAACAATGGCAGGTTTGGGTCGCTGGACCTCAGGAAAACCGAATAGCGGCCGTAAAAATGGGACATTGGACCGTTCGTAGTGCATTTTTACCGATCCAGTTCTCCATTGACCGATGCACTCGGATCTCATACGTCACAGACCGATAACCGATTCAAATCGGTTTATCTTTACACCCTTACTTTCTACCTTCTATTGCTACCAGGTATCTGGATGACATCCTACATGCAGCGCCCCCCCCCAGAAAAAAAAAAAACATGTCTAGATAACATCAGACAGCCAACAGCGCAGCCGTGTGAAAATGGCTACGCTCTTTTCCAAGATGCGCAATTTGCGTGTTTCGTTTGCGTGTTCTTACCTGGAATTCCCATCTCCCCCACGCTGCCTTTCTGTCCAGGTTGTCCCATACTGCCAGGCTCACCGGGAAGACCGGCATCTCCTTTCTCACCTGAGAAACATCAGGAACATTGAGGCGGAGACTGCGTCATATAAAAATGACGAGCATGAAAACACACCCAAAAACAGCAAGCAGGTCAAGAAAATTAAACTAAATATTAAAGATTAAAAGCATCGCAACGCTTACAAAGACAGTTCGTTGGTAGCAAAACAATTTTTAAAGTTAGCTCGCTACTCGAGCGAAGACGTCTTGAGCTCAGTGACTTCAGTTAATTGGATCCTTCACCTTGCTGTCCAGGTAATCCAGGTTCTCCGTCTTTGCCAGGCATTCCAGGGTCTCCTTGATTTCCGGGGTAGCCCCTCTCTCCAGTGGAGCCAGGCTCACCTGATGGAGCGGCAGAATTCAAATCAAAGACCACACAAGAACACCGAGCTCTCTCTCTTCAAGCCCAAGGTCATGAAGACGGCCGTCATGTTGACGTGTACCTGGGTTTCCAATGTCTCCCTTCTCGCCCTTCATGTGCTCCATTTCAACTTCAGTCATGTTCCCCGGAGGTCCCTGGCTACCTGGCTCCCCCCTTTCACCTTTAACTCCAATATCTCCAATCACTCCTCTTGGTCCACTGAGACCAGGATCACCTGAGCAACGGAGGGACAGAAAGATTATGAGTTTTGCTGATAACGCTGAAGAAACCCAAGAAGGTTGCGCCGTAAGGAAGTAAGAGTTTTATCAGTGTCTCACCTCTCAGACCAGGAGATCCGGGTGTACCGGGTGGTCCGGGAATACCAGGTAACCCTGGAGTTCCTATCACACCCATTTCACCTTTAAGACCTAATAGAGTTGAAGAAGGGTTGAGACGCTTTCAGACATGCTCATAAAAGTCTCTGGATAACACACAGTGCACTTCCAGATGTTTAAACAGCAGTAGCTCCGGTTCTCTGGTATCCTCTTTGAAACAACTCCCATTCTGGCTCAACAATAGGGTTGGGAATCGAGAACCGGTTCTCTACAAGAACCGGTTCCGTGTGTTTCAATTCCATGGAATCGTTTGGTAGTTTATCCAGCGATTCTCTTATCGATTCCAACCAGCACGAATCTCACGTAATTTACGCAAGTTACGCACAGTCAATTCCAGAAAGCACTTACGTGAGTTTGCGGATTTTGAGTTTCGTGGGGGGAGTGCCGGTCCCCATTAACCACGAAAAATAAGGGATCCCTGTACATCAGTGCCCACAAATGATGTTGATTCTTTAACCATCCATTTGCTCCACCCAACTCCTCTTCTTCAGGGTTGCAGAGATCTGGTTTCAGGTAAAAGCCAGCAGTTGGTAGGGTTAGGGTTAGGGTTAGGTTAACCCCTAACCCCTAGACTTGTCACAAGTCCATTGCAGATTAGCGTCACATGGACGTTTTTGGAGAACATGCCAGCTCCTCCTCACAGAAAAGACCCAGCTGGGGGTTCAAACCAGCAACCTTCCAGCTGTGAGGTAACAGCACCACCACACTGCCCCTGCTGGTTTGGAGTGGACAGATGTTTTATGAAGTCATATATCGTCTCACCTTCTTTTCCAATCGGGCCGTCTCTGCCTGTAAAGCCTGGCGGGCCGGGTAGTCCTTTAACACCCTGAAGTCCTGGGAAACCAGGGCTTCCCTTCTCACCCTGTGGCCCGGGCATGTCGAGACCAGGGGGACCTGGGTAACCCTTCTCTCCCTTTGGACCTTCCCGACCTGCATAAAATACACAATACACATAAAAGTAGTCGACAACAGAATGTCCATCGAACTAGGATGCACATGTTTCCATCTGAACCTTTTCACACAGTAGCAGCAGCATAGTGACCATCATGATCGTGACCTGTCCAGGTCCTGTAGGTATTAATAGTGTGATCAGGGAAGCAGAAGATCTGCAGTCCAGAACTTTAGCTGCCACAACTGAAGGTCTCATTTGACATTTCTGCTCACCAAATGGTCCAGGCTCTCCAGGTGGTCCCTCCGGTCCAGGAGCTCCAGGCAGACCTTTTCCAGGAGGACCGTGTTGACCCGTCAGTCCAGGAGGTCCTGGGCGCCCAACCTCACCTGTTGTTGGAACCCAGAGGTGATCAGTCTTTGCCTTTTTAACCTTCTGGTGTGAACAAAACCAGAAACGTCCCACAGCAGTGCTGATGTACCTTTGAGGCCCTGAGGACCTGGTGGTCCCGTCAGTCCTTCTCGGCCAGGAACACCAGGTAATCCGATGCTGCCCTTCTCTCCTGCAAAGCCGCTAACTCCCTGGGGGCCTTGCAAACCTTTTGGACCTGGGAGACCCTGTCCAGGTTCACCCTGAAAGGTTTAGAAATAAGCACCACAAAAAGCAACAAAAGTTATTTTAAAGAACAATCCCCCAGAAATTTAGGCCCCGATCGTACACTTCCCGCTAGCCGCTACCCACAAATTGCGGGTCTAGGAATCTCCGCTAATGCAATGTTCCGCTCCCTAAAGCCGCTACCCATTATGCCAACTCCCTTACTCACATTGTAGGTGTGGCAATGGGCGTGTCTTTTGCCCTTTTCGCAAAACTTTTCGCGGGTTGCGGGTAGCAGGTAGCGACCACCCGCTACCCGCAACCTGCATGTCGGCGCGTACAAGAGCGCGTCCAAATGGCATCAATGTGCGTCCACCTGGTCACATGTGGACGTCCACAAACGTCTCCACCTATGGAATTAACTCTTGTATAAAAGCGTGATTTGGCCTCAGTTGAACCCCTGAGAAAATAGCAGAGATCGTCTTGGCTTCCTCGCCAGTTAAACCATAGACGACCAGAGTGTGTTTACTGGGAGGACACCAACTATCTGGGACTTTCAGGTAGCTGATAGGAATTGTCTGTGTAGAAATATTTATCTGTATATATCAGTGCAGAGGAGGAGGAGGAAGGAAGAGGAGGAAGCTCTACAGCAGAGTCCCAGACGAGCTGCACATGAGAGCTGCTCTGATCTGGATGAAAAGACGCTCCATAGCGGTTAGCGGTTAGCGCAACCTGCTAAAGGCAATGGCTGCTGACGTACTGATTGGTTTAACAGGTGGAACGCCCTAACCACTCCTATGGATAATGTAGCGGGTAGCGCAGGAGGGATAGCGGGTTTAGCGAGGTGGAAGATTGAGTTATTTGCGTGGGAACGCCCCTCCCGCTACCCGCTTTCCTTAAATAGCGGCTTTAGGAGATCTAAATCTCCTAAATCGCCCTAAATCTTGGCTATAAAATATAATTCCTCCAGCTGTGTCCTGGCCTTGATGTGCTTCCACTGCTTTTTTAAATTTGTTATCAAGCTGAATTTCATAAAGGTTTATGTTACAAAGTGAAGAAACATTAATTTTTTAGCTTGGCTCAGAATCATTTTCAAATATACAATTAACAAAAAGAATAACATTAGCCATGGTGCAGAGCTTTTTGTTAAATAAATAGACATGCAAACATATATGAACGAATACAGACTTTTTGTCCAGGTTGACCAGGGTTTCCAGTCTGGCCATCTTTTCCTGGTTTTCCTGGCTCTCCGGGAAATCCTGGAGCTCCTGGAATTCCACTGGTTCCTAAAAATATAAAAACATTTCCCCGAGGTTGTGCATCATTTGTGGATAAATGGTTGGCATGTTGCTTCTGAACAGGGAGGAGGTTCAGGGGTCAGCTCACCTTTTGGCCCTGTTGGGCCTGGAAATCCAATTCCTGGTAGTCCTTGGTCCCCCTTTTCTCCAGGAAAACCTGGCAACCCCTGGTCACCTGTATGACCTCTGTCACCTGAACAAACAATGTTTACGTGTGATCATTCTGCTCCACCACCTAGGGATGTACAATAACAGTTTTTTTAAACCAATACCGATAACCGATAACTTTCAGCTCCTGAAGGCCGATACCGATAACAGACACATATACCTAAGATCATTACATCAATACTATGAACAAAATCAAAAATAGTTTGGACTCTTTAAATGAACAGATATTTATTTTTTCCAAAGAGAAACTATTGGGAACAAAAAGTTCAAACATTTTCATAAAGCTATCAAACAAACCTATTTAATATCTCACATTAACTTAAATAAGGTTCATTACTGACTGATATAAAAAATAAAAAGCTCCTTGAACTGATGGAAATACATGCATCAGAGTTATAAACTAAAAGGATTTACATTTAAAGGATGTTGACTTGTGGTTCCATTTAAATTAATTCCTTTAATTAAAGTAAATGAGGTTCAGTGCAGGGTTATTATAGTTAACGAAAACTAAGACTAAAACTAAAACTAGCAATGAAAAAATATTTCAGTTAACTGAAATAAAAATAAAAACTACAATTAAAAAAAAAACGAAAACTAAATAAAAACTACAATGAAGGATGTAAAACTAACTAAAACTAAACTGAATTGTAGATAAATTCAGCTTCGTTTTCGTTGTCGTTTCGTTTTCTCCCTCGATTACTGCCATAGAGATTACTGCCTGTCCTGCAGCAGCCGCTATGCTACCCTCCCTCCAGAGAGGGGGCAGCATAGCGGATATAGACCTTTTCGGGCCAGCCCCCCGGAAGTACCCCGACCGCCATTGCTGGAGGGTGCTACAGAGCGACACTTTCACCGGCTCGCAGATTAACCAGTGTTTTTCTCTTTCTACAAATATATATTTTTATAATGTCGAGTCGGTCGAGTGGGAATAATGTTCCGTCATAAACTGTGCCAACAATGGTGTGAAAATTCGACAATGGAAGAAGAAAGTATGCACGAAGACTGCCTTGTTTGCAGAACAAGAAGTTAGGAAGACGTGGGTGAAAAATATCAACAGAAAGGACTTTGTTCCAAATGAATACAGCCGGGTGAGTTTTCGTTAACATTCAGTCTCGTACTACTCATAGTCTCGCTGAGAGTCCCGGACGATTCTGGCCGAAAGAACAGCAGTATGAGGCTACTGTAGCCCTCGGTACTAGCACAAGCCTATAAATGAATGAATTAGGAGAATGATAAAATAAATTAAATATAACATTAACACATAGCCTAATTTACCGCTCGCGTTAACATTACAGCAGCATAATCTTTATGGCTTGTTGACGTTAGTTATAGCCAGCGTTGCAGCGTTCCACAGTTTTTAGTGTTTGATTATGGGAATAGATCATGCTATTTCCATAACCAATCATTAAAAACAGCGATAAACTACCTTCATCTGTAACTGGAGGCCACTGCCTAACATCATCAATCCAAGACTTGTCTGCGTTATCAGTAACAGATGCTCCACGCTGCTGTGTTTGGGTTAGTTGGTGGAACACCGCACCCTCCAGTTATGGCGGGGCCACTAGGGGGCGCATGTCCACAATTTTCAAGTCGAAAAGGTGTATAATCTGCTGCATACTGCAAGAAGAAGAAAAACTAAAACTAAGACTAAAACTAAATAAAAACTAAACTGAAACTAGTCAATTCTTAAAAATAAAAACTAAACTAAAACTACTAAATTACTTGTTGAACTAACTAAAACTAAACTGAAATAAAAAAGCAAACTGGAAAACTAAATAAAAATAAAAACTAAAGAAAATTTCAAAACTATAATAACCTTGGTTCAGTGATTTTTTTTTTTTGTCTCATGGAAACTTTAGATGAGAGAGATGAGGGGGAGGGGAGACTGCTGCTGTCTTGCGCACGTTAGCATTAGCTCGCGTTAGCGCGATTTCAAAACTCCATGGAAGCGATTGTTATGTTGTAGGTGGCTGATCAGGTTTAACGTATTAAAGCTTGTGCTTCCCTCCTCGTAGAATTCACTCGGAGGATTCGTCACAAATAACCACCAAACTATCTTCTTCTGAAACTTTAACGAAGTTCCACGCCGCCATGTTTGTTGTGATCAGCGCTGTGCTGCAGGCTGCATTCAAGGTGTAACGTAAATTCCGACGTTCCCTCGTTTGCTAGTCGTTCTTTCAACCTTTTCATATTTTTTTTCGTTTTTATGTGTAACATGTGGGAGAATACTGCAAATATCGATTCAAGTCAGCAACTATTAAAATTATGACCGACCGAACAAGTTGTTTTCTGGCATGAGGGGGTACTCTTGATTTTTTCTGATTTTCTGCCGACATTACTTGAACATAACATTAATTTAAGGCTCAGAGTGAGCGAGGCACTGCCGTGTTGACAAAAAAAAATTTTATCGGGGCTATTGCACGTGAGACTTATTGGAATGACGTCATAATTTCCGATAACTATCGGGTGTGAGATGAAGGAGCAGAATGGTCCTGGAAGAGGCAAAGTTAAATGAACTTGTAGACATAATTACGCAACGACGGCGCTCCTCACCTTGAAGTCCAGGTCTGCCGCTTTCTCCTCGTGGTCCAGGTACACCTTGAGGTCCAGGAGTGCTAACACCTTGACCTGGCTCACCCTTTGTACCTGGTGAAACAAAGGTGTGTTAGGATTGAATGTAATGCACTCAGGAGCTGCATCCGTGCAGTCAGATATCAGGCTCACCAGGTGGTCCGGGAACGCCAGGAATTCCTGGTCTTCCCTGACTGCCCTTCTCTCCAGGCTCTCCAGCTCGGCCAAGACCTGGCGAACCTGGAGGACCTCTTTCTCTCCTGGAAGCCCGATAAGACCAGGATCTCCATCAGGCCCACGTTCACCCTTGATCCCCTCCTTGGCCTGAACAAATGAAACGGAGAACGGGAATATCAAATTATATTCTGACAATCCAGCCATCTTTGACGAAGGTTTGTAAAACCTCCAGGCGCAGGAGCAGATCAAGCTGCTGATCCTCAGCGTACTGGTGTAGAAACCTGAGCAGACTGAGCTACATTGGTTCCTCTCAACACTGGTAACTGCAGATCTATAATTCTGCGGTTGAGGCTGCAGAGTCCTGGCGACCTGCGGACTGGAGCAACTTGATCTCCGACACTGTTATCGTTGGTGGGAGCTTGGTCGTGATGGAGAAACTGTCTGCTCCAGTCACGATCCCACCAGTTCTGGCCTCATCGCCACATCTTCATACATCTCTAGAAAGACAGCAGCATGTCTTCTACAAAACACAGCTGTCAAAACAGTTTGCTCTCTTTCATCTCATCCTTCTTGTCATTCACTTATAACACCATTAATTTCAATTCAATTCAAATTAAATCATTTTTATTTGTATAGCGTCTGTTACAATGTCAGTTGTCTCCAGGTCTTCACAGAGACCCAGATCATGACCCCCGAGCAAATATCATTAACTAAAATTATAATATTAAATCCAAATCAAGGATAATCAGTGCGTTTACATGGGAAGTTTAATTCCTCTTTAATTCGGAATTAAAGTTAAAGCCGAATAAAAGTTACCATGTAAACACTTAATTCCATATGAAAATGTCAATTCCGAATTAAACTTAATTCCGAAGTAAGTGGCTGGTTTATTCCCATTTTAATTCCGAATTAAATAATTCCACGGTCATGTTTACACTCATTCCTCTTTAAATTAATTCCCGTCTTTCTGCGCATGCTAGTTCTCTTGCCCGTCTGCCGCGATGACGCTTATATTCCGCGCTGGGCTTGTTTTCAAAACAAAGTTTTAAAATGGCAGCACGCAGTAAACGGTGGTCAAGAGCAGAGACGATTTATTTAATAAATAGCTTGGAGGAACTGGAAATAATTAAAAGAACAGATGGCAGGAAACATAAAAATTGTGAGCTTTTCAAAGTTGTAGCGGCCAGGTTAAATAAAGGTTTCGCAGATAGAGACGCCACCCAGGTCAAAAATAAGTGAAATGTTGTTGCTAACCGAGTTAGCTAAGTTTGTTTTCTTCCGGTAGACGTAAATACGTCCGCCCCCCCATCCAATCAGAACCCTTCCCAACCCCCAGACCTAAAGCGGAATTGGATAAAGCCGAACAAACGTGTTTTCCATGTAAACCTTAATTTGGAATTACTATTTCCATGTAAACTCGAAGGAAAATAGTTTAATTCGGAATTATTTAATTCCTTATTATTAATTCCGAATTAAAAAACATCATGTAACTGCAGCCAATGGCAGGGAGAAAAAAAAACTTTTAAGCCAAACAGTGGCAAGAAAAAACTCCACTTTAAGAAGACACCTGGACCAGGACCAGGTAGAGGGTAGGGGGGTAGGGGGTTATTTTGGGAGCTGTAACTTGTTAAACCTCACTCATGCACTTACAGGCTCTCCTTTGGGACCAGGGAAACCTGGGATGCCATCTCTCCCCCGCACTCCATCTTTCCCTGGCCATCCTTGTGAACCCGGGAGACCAGGAAGACCTTTGTCCCCCTTCAGACCAGGCGCTACGAAAATATCTCCTGGCTCACCCACAGCACCCGGGGACCCCATCAGTCCAGGAACCCCCTGTAGACCCTGTCAAACAGTCAAACTGATATCAATGACATTCCCTCAGCGTGCTGGTCGTATCATTTTATTAACGGAGTGTTGGTTTTTCCACTCACGGGTCTTCCAGGTTGTCCAGGAAAGCCAGGATAACCCTTTTCTCCTTTACTGCCAACAGACCCAGGTGGACCTGGAGGTGAACAAGGACATCGTACATCTTGAAATCCTTCTTTACTGACGGTTTTTTTGCCAGGCCACATGTGTTTCATGATCTACTGTACGCTGTGTCTGGACAATACGTGCTTTGCATGCCAGTCACTGAGAATGTTCAGCCAAATGAAATCAGTTCCTAAAAGACCGAGGAGATGGTGGTCGACTTCAGCAGAACCGTTTTGACCAGACCATCTACTGTTCATAATTAGGGTTGAGTATTGACAAGGACCTCGCAATACGATATGTATCATGATTAGGGCTGGGCAAGTTAACACGTTATTATCGCGTTAACGCATTAATTTATTAACGCCGACATTTATTTCATCGCGCGTTAACGCATGTTGTTCACATGCTTTTGTTTTGAAAAGTCTGTTACTGGCTGCTGCAGAACTGGAAGACAGTAAACATAAGGAAAAGCTAAAACAGACATGGAGAACGGTAAAAATCTGTGAACTTTACAGTTCAGGTAGCAACTCAGGTAGCAATATTAACAATTCTGTTTGAAAAAAAATTCTGGACTGCAACAAAACCTGTCCTGCTGTTCTCTAGCTGGTTACTGCAGTGCGGCTCCATCTAGTGGCACAGATGTGTAATGACAACAGAAAGTCCAGTCCTTCATTATAAAACTAATTCAGTTCTGTGGCCCGTTTTTAAATTTCGTATTTTCATCCAAGTCTAAAATTGAAATATAAAAAAAACAGGCATTTTTTCGTTCGTTTGTGTTGTTTGTTTGTGTCTGTTTTTTTTGTGTGTGTGTTAGATTAAAAAATGAAAAACGTAATAAAATGTCACTTTTTAATTTTTTTTTTAATTTTTGATTGACAATTGAAAATAGAAAGAATGAATGATACATGGATTGGTAAAGTTACTGAACTTTAACATCAACATTTTCATGTTAAAGTTCTCCCAGACGGAGGATTCAACAGAAACAAGGTTATTTGTAACAACTGACAAGTTGAACTCCCCGTTAAAAGTTTCTGCTGTTACCTCAGAAATTACCTGTTTTAATGTTCTGATTGTGCTGAACTACAATAATTTTGTTGGATTTTGTTTGTAGACCTTTTTTTTTTCATAAAAACAAGATGACATTAATGCCCTGGCAGTGGCAATAAGCTTTATTTTATTTTACATTTTTTAAGATGAGATTTACACTAAATATGTGTTACTGACAAGTGCTGATGTTAAAAGTGTTTGAACAACAAATGTTATGGCGCTTTAGTTCATATGGCAGCAGAACATTTAAATAAAAGTGACCCTTACACTACTTTTGAATACATTATTTGATTTCGCGTATATAGTGCGATTAATCGTGATTAATCAGGGAAATAATGCGATTAATCGCGATTAAAATTTGTAATCGTTGCCCAGCCCTAATCGTGATACTTGGGTCCCGATGTAATATTATCACGGTATCGCGATATCACAATATATTGCGATATTCTACACAGTTAATATCAAAATTTAAAGTAGAGATGAAAAATCAAGTTGCTGTATATGTTCATCAGATGATATTGATCATTCAGAGGACAAATTGAGTCAAAACTATTTGCTTCAAAACAACCTATTTATTGTTTATTTTGTGTTTTGGAAAAAAAAAATCGATATTAGGGGCTGAAAAATTATATTATAAAAATTATATTGGGTGGCTGAAAATCCCGATATATTGCCAAATCAATTTTTTTTTCACACCTCTATACATAATGCAAGAGGAGGAAGTTGGTGAGCAGTACAAGTTCTTAGGTGATGTGATGGCTCATCATTTATTATTTACTTTTATCTAACCAGCTACCTACTGACACGCCTACTAACCATCACTGACACACCCACTAACCATCACTAACACGCCTACTAACCATCACTGACACACCCATTAACCATCACTGACACGCCCACTAACCATCACTGACACGCCTACTAACCATCACTGACACGCCTACTAACCATCACTGACACACCCATTAACCATCACTGACACGCCCACTAACCATCACTGACACGCCTACTAACCATCACTGACACGCCTACTAACCATCACTGACACACCCATTAACCATCACTGACACGCCCACTAACCATCACTGACACACCCATTAACCATCACTGACACGCCTACTAACCATTACTGACACGCCCATTAACCATCACTGACACGCCTACTAACCATCTCTCTGTGGCCATTATTCACTCACCCTGCTCTCCTTTGGGGCCCTGGGGGCCAGGTAATCCAGGTGAACCGTCGACCTCACATCGAACACAGGTATCTCCTTTGTCACCTAAATCAGACAAAGACACAGCACTTAAGAAACAATTGTGGACATAGATGTGAAGTCCGGATGTAACGGTGATGTTTGTGACACTCGTATGTAAACAGATAATACTGCACCTGCAGGAGTAAAGGCAGTCATCCTTACCTTTCTGTCCCACTTCGCCTTGTAACCCGGGGGGTCCAGGTGGACCAGGATCTCCCCTCTCAATATCACACTCATTAGGACCAACTAAGCAGGCCAAAAACACATACATTAGTTTATTAGAACTTGTGGTCATGTGTAGGCTTGGATGAACGTGTCATCTACACTGTAAAAAAAATTGTAATATAATAAAATTTTACTGTCTATTTTACTGATTTTTTTCTGTATTTTTAAAATACTATTTAATTTACAAAAATAGACTGTGATTTTACATGTCAAATGTAAAATAATATTAAATCACTGTAACTGTAAAAACACACAATATTTCTGTTCTTTTACAAAAAAATCCCCATTAGAAATACATATATTTATTGTTAAACATTCCAAAATATATCGTAATTTCACAAATATTTGTCTGTTATTTAAGGGAATAAACTGTAAAATTCAACTTTAAAACTCTAAAAAAAAAAAAGGAAAGAATCATTTAAAATTACTGAGGAATTAATAGTAAAAATTTGTAATTTTACTATAATTTATTAGTCAATTGACTAATATTTTCATTGAAAATAACTACAATTACTCTCATTTCTAGATGGTAATATTTATTAACATTATATTAATTATCATTAATGATATTTATTTTGAAAGGACATCTAAAGAGACGTAGGGAAAGGGGAAAGCTTGAGAGGGTGAATAATAAAGAGTTGGACTTGAACTTAGCGCTGCTGCCTCTGCTGATGGAGCATCAGCTCTACCAAGGGAGCTGCAATTAAATGCTTTCAATAAAGCATTTCTCTGATAGATATGCTGCTAGTGATCTGGCAGGTCCTTTTGGGTCGGTACCCAGCATCCTTTGCAGCCCTGGTTGTTTGGGTGCTTATCTGTGTTTATTTGTTAGCTATTTGATTTAATGCTGCCATGTAAAGTCTGTTGCTGGTTTGACCCCCTGTTGATTCAGACCTCTTACATTTAACATGTTCATTTGTGTCACCCTGAGTTAAGTCTGTCTGTGTTTGAGTTTGTTTAATAAAGTGTGTAAAACAAAACTTGTGCTGTGCAAAAACAGGAAGTTGATAAAATACTCCTTTAGCTAGTGCCATGGCTCAGTCAGGTGTTTCAGACCAGGATCCACTACAATACAAAGACTACAGTCCTTAAAATTGTAGCAATATCTAGTTTTTCAACAGTTTTTTGACATGTTTTAAAAGATGAATCACATTATTTTTTGTGTCTTATATTACATCAAACACAAATTATTATACAACTTCTTTACATGAAATAATGTCATTGAAACCAATTAATAACAGCACATTTCTGTCAATTTAAGCATTATTATTCGTAATACAGCATTTACTTACCATATTTCTAGGTAATTTAATTGTTTTAAAATGTGAAAATGTCTCAAATTAAATGTTCAACCTGAAAATAAGGCAAAATCTTGTTGAAATTACAACTACAAACTATTCTTATTATGGGAAAAAAACTGTATTTTTTGAGAAAGTGATTTTCTGTTATTTTACAGTATTTTTTTGGTGCCCCAGCTGCCGGAAAATTACAGTTTTTTTTACGATTTTTTTTTACAGTGTATTTTAGCTCATAAAAGGCTTACTCGGTTCCCCAGGTGGTCCAGGGGGTCCGTGGGGACCCGGTTGTCCTGGTGGTCCAGGGAGAGACTCTCCCTCTATGCCTCTGTCACCCTTTTCTCCCACCTCTCCTTTCTGGCCTCTCTCTCCACGGGGGCCTTCAACGTCGCGGCCTGAAGTAGAAGAAGCCATATTCCTTATGTCAGACCACAGAAGCAGCACTAACATGGTCCAAAAGTTCAAGAATGTAGCAGAAATACGTGCAGGTCTACAATTTCTTATCGTGTGTGAAAATCTGAATTTTACCTGGCGGCCCAGCCTCTCCCTGCGGTCCAGGAAAACCTGCGGAATAAGAAGACACCCGGAAAGGAACGACAATAATTAAATAACGGACATGAATGCAGGCATTCGTCAGCATGTTATGCCATTATTTTACCTTTTTCTCCTTGTAACCCTGGGAGACCACGGGGACCGGGGGGGCCAGGTGCACTTCCCTGAAACATCCAATGCAACTGATATTTCTGCTGTATTACAATGAAATTACACAACCATTCTGAAAATAAGCTCTGGGGTGTCAAGGTGCTCTGTTACTGCCTTGTACATGTCAACAAGCACCAACTAAGTACATTTTAGATATACTAAAATATAGGAGTCAATACTATATCTAACTTCTTTTATTTAACTGTTCTTTTTCCAGCAAGTCATAGTTCCCTAAATGATGGTCTTATTGCTGTTACAAAGCATTATCTTCTCTGCTAAATACAGAAGCCTTTTATTTTCTACTCATATAATCAGTATTTTGGTCCAAGGGTTCCAAAGTTTGAGATATTTCATCTAAAACAAACCTCAAAAGTCTCCAGAGTCAACTATATGTCATTACTGCTAACATCTCTATAAGTTCCATAGAAACCAAAGACAACAGTGAAGCTGTGTCGTGCCATGTTGCATGATGGGATGGGGCAGTGCAACAGCTCATACCTACTTACTTCCTGCATTATTAAAATGGAGAAATGGCAAGATGCCGAATCAAAATGACAAGGAATGTTTGTTTAAACTTGTCTGTTAAACTAGTCTGTTGTGGATTTCACAATAAAAGCATCTTACCGGATTTTATATGTTACAGGAAGTGTTATGTAGACATTAATGATAGATAACCTGTATGCCGAGTGTGTTTGTTCTTTCTGGTGTAAAATGAAGAAGAAATGTAAGTTTGTAATCATTTGATTACCTCTCTTGTTTAATTTTTGTTACTTTATATTGGAATGGTAATATTACGTATTGTAATATGGGTGAGATTATTGTATAGATATGTTTGTTATCCTTCATTAAGTTGTATTTTGTTATTATATATACGGCCTTAACTGGTTTTCTAGCCAACACACCAGCGTGAATCCAGCGACTAACGCTGAACCGGCACCCAATCAGAGCAGAGTATTATTTCCTCAACAAGTATACAAATAAAAGAGGGATCTCACTTACATAACCCGGTGGTCCTTTCTCTCCTTTTTCACCCTAAAACAAAACAAAGATTTTTAGCCTCTTTCATTAATAGTCCAAAAGATTAACATGAATGTTCATTTTAAAGCCAAGGACATGCTGGCTGGTGAGTTTGTGTGTTATTTACTTGGGAACCAGGGTATCCAGGAGCTCCAGCAAAGCCTTTTTCTCCCTGCATAGTAACAGAGTACATTACCGATGGATAGTTACATGATGAAAGTAAAATGTAGTTGCATAACACAGTAAATTATTGTCACCTTTGGCCCATCTTCTCCATCCTTTCCACGTTTACCCTAAATTAAAGACACAGACACAGTTACTTAAACATTTCTTTTTACATTATTTTCTATCTGTTGCACTCAATAATTGCTTTTCTTTGTGGGGATAACTCCAAAACATCCTCTTAAATTAATATACAGTCCCATAGACTTTTTTTTTTTTGGTCACTTACTTCTAATCCAGGTGGACCAGGTTCTCCTTTGATCCCATTCAAATAAGGGAGGCAAAAACCCTGAAAAAGAAATAATGAGTCTCAAAGCATAGTAATTAAAGCAAACAGACTAAAACAGGTTTTCTGCAACAATATTTGAAGGTGGAATACTGACTTTCTCTCCTTTGTCCCCTTTAAGTCCTTGAGAGCCCTTCAGAAATAATACGATAAAAGAAAATTCAGGAAACAACAGCGGATCAGTGATATATCAGTGCAGATTTTACACAGCCATGATTTATTGATAATAATGGGAGCTTTTTCTGTTGAGAGGTTGAGTACCGGTGGTCCGTGTATGAGCACTGTGGTTGTCCCGTCCTGTCCTTCAACTCCTGGGGGACCAGGTGGACCTCTGGATCCTTGATCACCCTACGTACATCAAAATAAAAGCTCAAATACAAAACAGTCTACATCAGTGGTGCGCAAACTGTGGTACGCGAGCGCTCTCTGGTGGTACGCTAGCGCTCTCTGGTGGTACGCGGGGGAACGTCATGATTTGTCAACGTATGACAATGCATTAAAAATACAACATTTCAAATGAAATTCAGGTAACAATAAATAACCACAATAAGGAATAAACATCTCTCCTGTGTGTTTAAAGCTAATTGAGAAGGCATGTATGGCTATATTTTAAAAGTTGTCATCATGGTGGTACTCGGAGAGCTCAATAGTTTCTCAGGTGGTACGCAGCATTAAAAGTTTGAGAACCACTGTTCTACATTGAGCAAAAGTACATACAAGTCTGTTAGGATTTAGAATTATTTTCAGTTAGAACTTTAAACGTTAAAGCTAAACTTTACAGCCTATAGGCTGGCTGTCTATATGATGGACCTGACAACTGGGATCTCATGACCTCTTGACCTGCTCTCTTCCAAGGACGTATGCAATGGTGATAACATTGGTTACACCCCCATTCCTGCAGTACACATAACCATATTTGTCTGAACATTATGTTGTAGGAGAAATTAGTCCGCCTCTTGCAGGCTTTAAAAAAGAAGAGAGACGTGACATTGGTGTGCATTTGTCCATGGCAGCATCTTGGGTGATGTTGTGGACAGGTGTACCATCGGCCGATTAGAATATTCTGCATGGCCATAATAATTCTTTGTATTCATGATTGTAATAAATTTCTGATTGACCTTTGCTTCTAGACTGTCATTTAGGCACCAGATAAAAAGAACACGGAGAGAGAAACTTTACAAGTCTTTCTCAATTAACAAACAACTACGACGCAGCCAAAAATAATAGGGGAAACACAAGTACTGTGAAAATGATCTCCACTGGGTGGCAGCACCGGTCGAAGCTGGTCGTTACCGGTCATGTCAACTTCCGGTTTTGAAAGCGACTACGCGAACTCCCGCTGACTCGGGAGCATAGTGCGAATTACGGGGGGGTTTGGGGGGGTTTGACCCCCCCCAATTACAACTTCGACCCCCCTAAAGAAGGGGCAAATTGTCAATTTTTGTCATCTCTAGAAAATGTTGACCCCCCCAATTGTCATTGTATATATCACACTTTGCTCGGGAGGCTGCGATTTAGCACGCAGGTAAGGACAAAATGGGGAAAGACTATGAAGGTGCTGAACCTCACAAGAAATTCCAGGCTGTGTTTCCGTCAATTTGTTAAGGATACGATCGACACTGACTGCGAGACGAGCAGTGATCCTGACGATGTTGCCTGAAATAACTGCAGGAAGCCGCGGTTTCTGCAAAGCCCCGGATGAATGTAGCATGTTGTCAGGTGACCCCTACTGGATAAGGGGTTGGATTTATTCATTTCTGTTGCTACAGTGATCCCTCGCCAATTCGCGCTTTAAGTTCCACGGTTTTAGTTATTCGTGGATTTTTCAGAAATATATATAAAATAAAAAAATCAAGAAAAAAATCGCGGAAGCATCACAGGATGTTGTGCGCGTTCTCTCACAGTGAAGAAATGCCAGCCTGGCCCCTTTAAGAAGGTGCCCGTATGGGTAATGGTGTGGCCTTATGGGTAATGTAGTGTGTTGGTCGTGGGACGGCAGAATGAAAACTAGGGTAAGTTCCTGCAGTGCCAGAATAAAGTTCCCGTTCCATGCAGAGAAAACCAGACTTTTTCTTTTGTTGTTGTTAGCGTGTTAGCCGCTAATTACGACCCAAAAATAGCACAATACCAGTGGTTTCTTTACTACGGTTCAGAGACCAGAGGCTGTGAAGGAAACTGAAAGACCACAGTTGAGCCTTTGTCTTGTTTCACTGCAGTGCCTCGCTACTTTTTTGCGGTTTTTAAACATATTTTAAACACATTATTTAGGGTCTGGGGTCCCCATTCACCGCAAAAAATAAGGGATCACTGTATTATGAATAATTTTATACTTTGTGTAAAAGTAGCAGGTGTGTCATTCAAGGTCCAATGTGATGCAACTTTGATCCCTCTTCATATCGATCAAACGCTATGAGAGTCATTTTACTTTCATTGCGACTCAGGAACTCTTGGCTCTTATAGATTGTGTCTCAAAATCCTTGATTTTTACTGTTTAAGGCAATTTTGAGCCTTTCAAAGTCAAGAAAAGGGTAATATGTGCCCTTTAAACATGAAAAAGTCACTATTTACACACGGATCATGACACATCAGGAAGTTCTAAAGCTTAAAAAGCTTTTGGGTTATCGTGATCACAAAAGACTGAATACACTTGTGGTAAACTTGGATTAAAAAGTCTTAATAAAGGATTGTCAATATCAAAATCTACAAAAATAAAAAAGGAGGATTGTGCTAAGTTAACATAGTGAACACAATGTTAAAATCACAAGAAAAATGCAAGAACGCTGCTATTTAATGCTGAAATCCTTCATTTCAAACAACTATAATATAATTTTTAAAAAAGGAAACTCACCTTATCACCTTTCTGACTCACAAAGGCCAATCTATCACCCTGAAGAGAAATAAAAACAAAGTTTCTTTGACATCTTAGCCAAGTAACCAAGCTACAGAATAAAGTTTGTGTGTGTATGTTAGCAGAATTATTTATTTTACTGCCAATGTGATTGATCTTACTTTTTCTCCTGGAGGGCCAGGGGGACCAGTATCACCCTGAAAATTAGCATAATGTTAGTCATAATAGTAATTATTAAAAAAAAAATCTTCTGAGATTTTCATGAGTTGATTCGCTTACATTAAACTGAGCTAAATCTTCCACAGACGTATCAGGATGAAGAAACGGCTCATTTGTGTGGGACTGACTCACTTTGGGTCCTTGATATCCCCGTACCCCTGGAGGTCCAGTAGGTCCGCGGGGGCCAGGTGCTCCCTGGAGGACAAGGACAAGTGTGTGAACACACAGGTGATTTAAGACATACACACACACACACAGGTGTACGTACAGACTGTCCAGGTGATCCAGGGAAACCTCTTTCTCCTTTCAGGGGAACAATGCCAATCACACCACCAGCGTCACCCTGAGGGAGACGGAAACACAAATCACTGCGTCATCATACTGGAGGGTTGTCCAACAGTCCAACTGTCTGACAAAACTATAAAAACAAATGTCAAAGCTTCATAAGTGTCAGCCTACCTTCATTCCAGGTATTCCTGGGATACCCTGAGAACAGCAGAGAAGTAAATGAGCACATTGTACATGTTGTGAGCTCCGTTGCATGACATAGTCTGGGAGGACGGGACGGACCCAGATGCTTATGGATGGAAAACAAGGCAGTATAGCCAGTGTATATTTATTTAGTTTAGTTTTAACTGGTTTTAACTGAACTCTGTGGTGGGTGATCACAGTGCAAACAGTAGGTGCTTACAGGAGGTCCTTGAAGACCAGGAAAGCCGGGAGCACCTTCCCTTCCTGGCTCGCCCTGAAACGTTCAAGAAACACCAGACAGTTAGGACAAGCTGGTAAGTAGGGCTGTAGCGATACGCTAATCAATATGTTACGATACAAGATATTCAGCTCACGATACGATATATATCGCAATATTCAGCGTTTTCTTTTTAAACCGGAAATGCTTTTAAGCACGCAGGCGCTGGATTTATACTCGCCGCCATCCTCCTGGCTGGCTCAGCTCTAGTCGGAAGAGAAAGAAGCTTCTGGGTAACTTGTTAGAAATGCTCCACAACGACGCTAGCGGCTGGAGGACTTAATGGCCTGAAAAGTGCAGGAAGAGCACCCGTGCGGCACACGGGGGTTTTGAACGGAGCTTAGAATATCGATACCCGCGGCTGAAAAATCGATACTCTCTGGAGAAATAAAATATCGATATATATCGCAGAATCGATAAAATTGCTCAGTTCTACTGGTAAGACATGTATGTAGCTTGTAATATTCAGTGCGTTTACATGGGAAGTTTAATTCCTCTTTAATTCAGAATTAAAGTAAAATCCGAATAAAAGTTACCATGTAAACACCTAATTCCATATGAAAATGTCAATTCCGAATTAAACTTAATTCCGAAGTAAGTGGCTGGTTTATTACCATTTTAATTCCGAATTAAATAATTCCACGGCCATGTTTACACTCATTCCTGTTTAAATTAATTCCCGTCTTTCTGCGCATGCTAGTTCTCTTGCCCGTCTGTCGCGATGACGCTTATATTCCGCGCTGGCCTTGTTTTCAAAACAAAGTTTCAAGATGGCAGCACGCAGTAAACGGTGGTCAAGAGCAGAGACGATTTATTTAATAAATAGCTTGGAGGAACTGGAAATAATTAAAAGAACAGATGGCAGGAAACATAAAAATTGTGAGCTTTTCAAAGTTGTAGCGGCCAGGTTAAATGAAGGAGGTTTCACAGATAGAGACGCCACCCAGGTCAAGAATAAGTGGAATGTTGTTGCTAATCGAGTTGTTGCTAAGTTTGTTTTCTTCCGGTAGATGTAAAGACGTCCGCCCCCCCCCCATCCAATCAGAACCCTTCCCAACCCCCAGACCTAAAGCGGAGTTGGATAAAGCCGAACCAACGTGTTTTCCATGTAAACTTCAATTCGGAATTACTATTTCCATGTAAACTCAAAGAAAAATAGTTTAATTCAGAATTATTAGATTCGGAATTATTAATTCCGAATTAAAAAAATATCATGTAACCGCAGCCATTGAGATATAACTTGTAATGTAAGTGTATATATGTGAGTTTCAAACCACAGTAGAACTAGAAGTAGCTTACTTTGGTCCCGTTGCATCCTGGTATGCCGGGTGGACCTGGAGGACCATCGTTACCATTGATGCCCTATAAGAGAGTTTATGAACACATCATTTTGACTGAAGTTATGAGTAAAGCAGCTTTGGGTTGTAAAGGTGCCTTAAGTGGTTCCTGGACTAGAAAAGTGTATATAAATACATTGTTGTTGTAGAATTAAGGATCGATGAAGAAGTCATCCAATATAAGCTGTGAAATTTCATCACCAGCTGCCAAAGTCACAATATGAACAAGGAAAAAAGGATCATCTAATGCTGTTTAGATGACATCCTTCACTCGTTACATTATTCTTATTTGGTTGAACTGACTGGTTTGTTGCAGGATTGGAGACATAATAGCGCAGCGACACCTGCGGCTGGTTGCAGAAGCTACGGTCATGCTGTAATGTTGGTTGACCTTTTTCCATTAAACGCTAGTTTTTTAAAGGCTTTTCCGAGCTGGTTTGGATGCAGCGACGTTCAGATTATTGCAGCTCTTGCTTCTGGGACTTTTCACCATCAAGTCAGGTGAGTAATCCTCAACAGCTGCACCTGCGGGAGCAGCTGATCAGTCACACCAAAGCCCGAGCTTTGGAAACCATCGCTGGGGAAAAGCTGAACAGCGCTATTATTTATTTAGTTAGTAACTCTCTAACAGTATTTACTGCAACAAACCAGAACTGCTTCTTGCAACCGCTTCTCGGTTCAAGCTTCGGTTCGAGGCTACCCGAGCAGAATGGTGCCATTTTTTTATCCACTAGGTGGCAGCAGTGTGTTGCATTTGGAGCTTTCTGGACGACCACTTCTCATCAAAAAAACAAAAACAACAATCAATTCAGTTCAGTGAAGGCAGATCAAAGGAGCTTACCGGTAGTCCTGGATTTCCTGGGAACCCTGGAAGACCAGGGGGGCCCTGCAAGATCACAAGATGCCATGTTTACTCTGAGCTCACGCTCCAAGTCTTTGTCATGTCATAACTTTCTTAATAACCCCGATGTTTAGTTACTTACCCTCACTCCTTTTATTCCAGGAGATCCAAACTCACCCTGGTCTCCCTGCCAGAGAAATTACACCAGGATTAATGGAAAAATACTCCTCAAAAGCCAACATTTGTCTTGGAAATTTAGAAGACTGTCATTATATAGAATGAAAACACAAGCTACATGTGGCTTTGGCCAACAAATCAGACGTACTGACAAAGAGGAAAGCTGAGATTTAACTTGAACGTTACTAAGCGTTTCAGCAGACCTGTAGTTTTCTGGGAGTTTGTTCTGCAAACATGGTTAATAAAAAACTGAGAGCAGCTTCTCTTTGAACTTGTTCTGAACAACCTAAAATGTTTCCGAGGTTTCACTAACAACAGGAGGTAGACCATCAAGCTCGTGATGGACAGGGAGCCTCAGAACCCTCAGAACTGGAGCAATGTGATCCTCTTCTCTGGTTTCAGTAAGGAGTCTAGCGTTAGCGTTGCTAATCAGCTGCTGCTGGTCAAGTCCTTAAAACACAGTACTTAATAATTGAGTTGGTCGGGGTTTTTACATCACAGACTGAAGGTGAGCTCAGCTTTTTAACTGTTCTCATTGTTTAATTGTAAGAAAAGAATCTGGAACATAGCGCTGGGCGGTATACCGGTTCATACCGAATACCGGTGTTTATTTTTCTTATGATATGAATTTTTCATATACCGTAATACCGGTGAGTATGTACTGTAGCGTACACAACGTTGAACGTAAGTGCCGCAGACCATTGTTTGAGAGGGGACTGTTTTTGCAGTTGCACTGGAGGCGCAACACGCTACTAGTTTCTGGTTAAACGGTGATGGATGCTAACAGAGAAAGTCCTGAAGTGGAAGCTCCAGAACGGCAACATGAGACTGAGGAACTTCTTCCTGAACCAGGAGCCGTGGATTTAAAAAAGACGACGTCCAACAAACTACAATATTCTGCAAATGTTGCCGAGCTAAAGTTGTAGCCGCGGGAGGCTACACCAGCCTGGTGTTGCCTCCCGCGGCTACAACTTTAGAATGTTGTTTACATTGTGTAGTTAATTGATTTTTTTTTTTTTTTACAAAATATGTTTTTTCAAGTTGTTTGCAAAATGTGAAAAATAAAAGGGTTCTGTATTTTAACTGCAACTATCATCATTCTGATTCCTTCACTTAATCAGAATCACGAGTGCCACCTCTTTGTAAATAGTATCATTTTGTGAGGCCATGCAAACCTGTATTAATACTAGTGTAGATATGAATGTTTTTCTACAATATTCACTCCTCCTGACAGTAAAATAGATCATTCTAAGACAATTTACTGCAGCAATTCCTCTAAATGATTAGAAAATGTGGTTAACACCCAGTTGTGCCTTCAAAAAAAAGAAATACCGTGAAACCGATATAATTTTGAAAAATACCGTGATATAAATTTTTGGCCCAGCACTAGAGGAACACTTAGTTAATTATTGCATCAAGGTTGGTAATTAAGTCCTGTAAGAGATTATAATCTTCTGTTTTACTCATCATTTTGCTGATTTGTGCTCCACTGTGGTAACACGTAATGTTGTTTTGCAAAATCTAAGCACGTGTGAGCATGTTAGACACTGGACAGACCAACAAATTTATTTGATTCACCTTAATAAGTTGGTTTTAACCCTTAAAGCCTCTGACTGAAGATGTGCACTAACCTTGGGTCCCATTGGCCCTGGAGGCCCCTCATGTCCTTGCATTCCTGGAAATCCCATATTGCCTTGAAGACCAGGAAATCCACGCTCCCCCTGTGATGCACCGACAGTCAGGTCAATGACATTAAGGCAATAATAATAATAATAATAATGATAATGATCAGATTAAAAGGTTTGAGGTACAGACAGAGACACTTTATAGCTTTAAATCATAAAAGAATATTCAATAATGATGATGTTTTTGGAAGAAATGTAGATATATAGTCATGGAAAAAATTATTAGACCACCATTTTTTCTTCACTTTCTTGTTCATTTTAATACCTGGTACCACTAAACGTCATCGTGTGACTAAAACAGACAGAAAAGAAAACACTGAATGCATAAAAGCAGTGTTTTTGGCAGTACAACGCCATAGCTATTAATGTAAAAACTTAAGTGATTTAGGTTATAATCAAGAAAACCATGGAAAATGGTAAGATATCAGCTCTTAAATAAAACTCTTATGAGCAATCTTTGTGGTTATCGTCATGTTTGTCCAAACAAATGTACCTTCAGTTGTACCAGGCATTAAAATGAACAAGAAACTGAAAAAAAACAAGGGTGGTCTAATAATTTTTTCCATGACTGTACATTTAAACCCCATTGGAGAACTTTTTAACTTAAAAAAAAAAAAAATCACATTTGAGCATTTCACACAGGTTGACTATAAGATATCACAGACAAAATATGACTCAGGTGCTATTTTAACAATTTTGTAAAAATTATATCATTCTATTATTATAATTATTATTGTGCATGTTATCTGTATTTACTATTTAAGCCATTAAATAGTTGGTATAACGATTATTTTAAATCAGTAAAATGAAGATGCAGGTGAATGTTGACCCACTGTGGCTCAGAGAGACACATGCTGCTCTCTGCCACTGGGGGGCAGCATCGATCCACGAGGGCGAGTCCAGCGACAGTAGCGGGAGGAGAAAGGGTAACATGTTAAAACTTGGCAATAAATATGAAAACCTTCACATTAAAAGTCTTTTTGGGAGTTGATTTCCACGACATCTGGCTCAAATCAGTCAGGAGAAACGGCGCTGAATGTTGAATGATGGAAATTACCACTTCACCATGGCAACTCCCATTGTGCAACATGAGAAAGTCATGATGTCACTGGGGGGGGGACAAAGGCTCACATGAGGCTTGGGAAAGCTGTTTGAGGCCTTTCAGCAACTTTGAAAACACAGGAAAGCTTTGAATTCTCTGATGGGCCGAACTTCGCTGAACGCCAGGCGGTGCGGTGGTGGCGGTGGAGCGAGCGGACTGTTGGGCTGCTGTCGCTGTAACAACGGGCCTCAACTGGGCCAGAACCGCTGCAGGAAACAAACTGTTAACATTCTGAAGTTGGCTGATTAAACTGGGACATGAAAAAGAAAAACTGAGGCAATAATGGCCTCGTTCATCCAACCACTGGGAACACAGGTGGAATAATAAACCCACTTACCTGAAGAAAGCTTTACACTTTAACTTTGAGCCGTCTCAATATGTTAGAATAAACAGTTTAGACTGTTTTAAAATAGAAAATGGTCCTGTGCACTTTTATATAACCAGGTGTGTATCTAATATTTTGGTTTTTAGACATCCTAACCAGTAGGTCTGGATACTCACCTGGGTCTCCGGGTTTCTGCTTTAGTAACGTTTCTGCTCGTAAAGACATTTACAGCAGCAAATAAGAAAATGCAAAGGCACATTTCTGGGCCTTTGCGCTAAAACAGGGGTGTCAGACTCATTTTCACTGAGGGCCACCTTATTATATTGTTAAATAACGGTTTCTGTATTTATTATGTATTCAAGTTTCAAATATTTAACTCCTTATTATATTAAACTCAGGGTTTGTGATTGTAAACCTGCTCTCGCACAGGTGATGTTTAAAGGGTTAGGGTTAAACTTGTGGGGTAAATTTAGCATACTTAGCTCCGTGTTTGCTGTCAAAATGCCGACCGACACCACCTCATAACACAAAAGACACACTGTTATTTCACCTTGAGGTACAAACTTGTAATTGTTTTCCCATCGTTTATGAAACTTTCTTCCTTGTGCATCAGTTTTTAATTTCTTGGACATGTTGGGGTTAGTTTCTGGAGGTTTCAGTTCTGAAAATCGCCTTGACGTCTCGTTAATGGTGGGATACCATTATTGTTGTGGGTAACGAAATGCATTGTGGGAGATGTAGTTTGTTGTCAATATGCGCTTTAAAGCGGTGTAAGCTTATATTAAGTCTTATAATATTGGTTTAATATGTAAACCAAAAATGCAGAAGCTCTCGAGGGCCACTTAAAATGAGGTGACGGGCCACATTTGGCCCGCGGGCCTTTTGTTTGACACATGTTGCACTAAAGTGTGCAGAGAAGAGGTTGCAGGTAACGGCGGTCCTGAACTCTTCCCCACAGGGAACATGTGGAGGGTTTTAAATGAAAAATGTGATATAACGACCCTAAAATGGTTCCTTCGTTGTTTGGTTGTCCTCAACCGTAGAACCCAGAAGTGCTAAAAAACAGCAAATAGCGGTGCTATTAAAAGTAAATATGAGACCCAATGTGTTTTTGTTTTCATTTCTTTACTGCTCCAACTGGGTCTCTGGTTTGGGCTTGAACATCTGTAACTCCCAGATTCTCCGTCTGAAGGGAACCAGGTCTCCGGGCCAGCTGTGTGGACGGACGGACACGCTCTAATTCATCCTGACTGTTGATGTCCCCCCCCCCCTCCAGTCCATTTCAACGAGCCAGTTCCTGTTTGTCAGGACATTTAAAAACCACTGCTACTTCTAATTCACTCAAAACATCTGAACCCATTTTAATGGATGCCTCAAAAATGAACAAGTAAAACAAAAAAAAACAAAGATCTCACCTTTGCTCCTTTCACGCCGCTGCAGTCACATTTTCCACACGATGCTCCACAGCCCTGAAGACGGAGAGAAACATGACATTTAACGGCATCAGGGTTTAAACCCGTTTATTTATGTCGAACAGGGAAACTTCTCTAAACTGGAAAACAAGAACAGCCAGATATGTTTGAAAGAAGAGAACACAAAAACAAAACAGTACACTGCAAAAAAAAAAGTCTTCAAACGAGATAAAAACACTACAACTAAGGAAAAATGTTCTCAAAACAAGTGAAAAAAATTAAATTAAGATTGTAGGAACACTTGTTTCTAGATTTAAGAAAGGTATAGTTTGTTATTGAAGATTTATTTTGATGAGGAAAAACGTAATACATCTTATTTTAAGGGGTTAATTGTCTCATTTTAGGATTCCCTGCCTGTTTGAGACAAAAAAGTAAAGTTTTACTTGATATAAGATTATACTGATAAATTGAAGACTTAAAACAAGAAAAAATATCTAACACTTCTAAATGTAAGTTTTTTTTTTCCTGCTTAGAACCAAATCATTTGCAGTGTAGAGTTTCAGTTATATGAATGTTATCAGCTGAAAGGGTGGTGATTATCAGCAGCTTCTCGTGATCGGCTCCATCACACACTTTTAATCCACCGTTACTGCTGCTTAACAATGAAAAACTAATCAAGTTTCTTCAAAGAAAGGTTCACCTATTTGTTTCAGCAGGACAGCAGTGCAGCTGGCCTCCACCCCCCCGCCCCCCCACCCTCCAGCCCCCACCCGGCCTCTCTTCCTCCCAGGTCTCCGGGGGCCAGAGCCTGGGAACTGGCCTGGCTCCGTCCACTGCTTCTCTCCTCCAGCTGTTGCTCCGTTCACGTGTGAGGCTTCCAGCCAAAAACCCGTCAGGACTTTGGACCGGCCCAGCTTGGGAAGAGAGCACCCAGCCGCCCCCGACCACACATATTTCTGTCTGACTCTCGTTCTCACAAACGCACAGGGAACAAATAAATAGCTCCGCGAATAATCATCGCGATCCAGCTTCTCAGCATCTAAACCAGGGCTGGGCAAGTTAACGCGTTATTATCGCGTTAACGCATTAATTTATCACGCGTTAACGCATGTCGCTCACATGCTTTTGTTTTGAAAAGTCTGTTACTGGCTGCTGCAGAACTAGAAAACAGGAAAAAGCTAAAACGGACATGGAGAACGGTAACTTTACAGTTCAGGTAGCAACTCAGGTAGAAATATTAACAATTCTGTCTGGAAAAAAAAATTCTAGACTGCAACAAAACTTTGTGGTCATTCGTCCATGTTCCATCAGATCTGCTCCATGTGTTCACTGTCCTGCTGTTCTCTAGCTGGTTACTGCAGTGCAGCTCCATCTAGTGGCACAGATGTGTAATGACAACAGAAGAAAGTCCAGTCCTCCATTATAAAACTAATTCAGTTCTGTGGCCCGTTTTTTTAATTTCGTATTTTTGATCCAAGTCTAAAATTGAAATATAAAAAAAAAACAGGCATTTTTTCATTTGTTTGTGTTAGATTAAAAAACGAAAAACGTAATAAAATGTCACTTTTTAATTTTTTTTTTTTAAATTTTTGATTGACAATTGAAAATGGAAAGAATGAATGATACACGGATTGGTAAAGTTACTGAACTTTAACATGGACATTTTCATTTTAAAGTTCTCCCAGACGGAGGATTCAACAGAAACAAGGTTATTTGTAACAACTGACAAGTTGAACTCCCCGTTAAAAGTTTCTGCTGTTACCTCAGAAATTACCTGTTTTAATGTTCTGATTGTGCTGAGACACAATCATTTTGTTGGATTTTGTTTGTAGACTTTTTAAAAATATTTTTTATAAAAACAGGATGACATTAATGCCCTGGCAGTGGCAATAAGCTTTATTTTATTTTACATTTTTTAAGATGAGATTTACACTAAATATGTGTTACTGACAAGAGCTGATGTTAAAAGTGTTTGAACAACAAATGTTATGACACTTTAGTTCATATGGCAGCAGAACATTTAAATAAAAGTGACCTTTACACTACTTTTTGAATTCATTATTTGATTTCGTGTATATAGTGCGATTAATCGTGATTAATCAGGAAAATAATGCGATTAATCGCGATTAAAATTTTTAATAGTCGCCCAGCCCTTAATCATGATACTTTGGGTCCCGATACAATATTATCACGGTATCGCGATATCACAATATATTGCGATATTCTACCCAGTTAATATCAATATTTAAAGTAGAGATGAAAAATCAAGTTGCTGTATATGTTCATCAGATGATATTGATCATTCAGAGGACAAATTGAGTCAAAACTAATTGCTTCAAAACAACCTATTTATTGTTTATTATTAGTGTTTTGGAAAAAAAATCAAAAAAATGGATATTAGGAGCTGAAAAATCGATATTATATTGGGCGGCCGAAAATCGCGATATATTGCCAAATCGATTTTGTGTATACAATGTGATTCATCGTGATTAATCAGGGAAATAATGCGAATAATCGCGATTAAACATTTTAATCGTTCCCAGCCCTAATCTAAACGTACCGTCACGTAAACAAGCCGCCCTGCGGTCATGTGGTCTGCATCCATGACATCTTAATCTCCAAACACTTATCTGCCTTGTTGCACTGCAACAATCAATATGCGTCGCTGCGAGCCAAGCGAAACCACAGCGACCACAGCGTTCCCAGGACTTTTTATTCCAGTATTCCCAGGACTTCCAGCGGCCTGCGCTAGTTCTCCCGTCACTGCAGTTTTTTTTTTGCAGATGTGTTGGCCATTTCCCCTTCCAGCTTTCCATAGCGACTCCCACCCGGTCTGCGTTGTCGCCTCCAGTTACTTGATCACGCTACAGGAAAAGCTAATGAACACCTGCTTCAGATCACATTTGTTCCATAAAACAAACAGAGGAAATTAATATTGACTCTGTGAGGGAAAAAAAAAGAAAAAAAAAACGTGTTTTATTTCAACAAACCCGTTGGCTCGCAGCAGCAGACTTTTTTCTTGGCGGTTCACGGAGGGAGCTAAGGCTAATTCAGGCTAATACAGCGGTGAAACGTGTTTGCATGCAGTCACAGCTGTTGGAGGATTAGCAGTCCTTCACCCGCCTGTTGCTCCCCGTCCCTCCGTCCCACAATTCCTCTTTGTGTGAAGTTTTTGTTGTCCACTTCCAGACACAACTGAGGCCAGCAGGCATTCCTGCATGTTGGAGGGTGTGACGGGGCACTTAGCTACACACCACCAACACACACCAACACACACAACACCAACACACACACACACACACTAAACATGGAGGCTGTGAGAAACTGTCATGTCTACAAGCGTCTGCAGGTTCAGCTAAAGTTGGCTTTCTTTGATTTCTCTGTTTGTTTTCCCTCCACACCCGTGAAGCCTCGTCATAAACCCAAACACCAGATGGGGGCGACGGCACAAAGGACCGCATGACATCTGCACAAAAAGTGTGTCTCGTTAATGACTCTTGAAACCACAGATGAGATCTGTCTGATCTGGCGGATGGGGCCTTGTCCAGGAGAGAGAGAGCGTTATCAGGTAAATCCGTAGGTGCGCGGGCTGATGAGGGCTACGATGGCGAGCTACACAGCAGGGCGGGAGCCATTTCAGCATGAATAAGATTTTCTATACGTCGCAGACATAAACACATGACTAAATTAACTCCGCCCCTGCATGAGGGTTTTGTTTTTTGGGGGATTCCATTGTTCAGTTGTGTACAAGAGAGAAATAACACACAGACCAAAGAGATTTCTGGATGTGGTGCATAATAATATATATTATATTATAAAATAATATTTTATTTTAACCTGCAGATTTTATATTCAGTTGTAGATGATCAGCCCACAGAGATGTTACCGTGGTGACCGATGATCTAGTCCTCTGACCATCTCAGTGCTGCTACCTGCATCTGTTTATGGAGTCATTTCATTCAGTCAATTGTGTCTCTCCTCTCTCTGTCCTCCCTCCTCTCTCTGTCCTCCCTCCTCTCTCTGTCCTCCCTCCTCTCTCTGTCCTCCATCCTCTCTCTGTCCTCCATCCTCTCTGTCTCCCTCCTCTCTCTGTCCTCCTCCTCTCTCTGTCCTCTAATCTCTGTCCTCCATCCTCTCTCTGTCCTCCATCCTCCTCTGTCCTCCATCCTCTCTCCTCCATTCTCTCTGTCCTCCCTCCTTTCTCTGTCCTCCATCCTCTCTCTGTCCTCCATCCTCTCTGTCCTCCATCCTCTCTGTCTCCATCCTCTCTGTCCTCCCTCCTCTATCTGTCCTCCTCCTCTATCTGTCCTCCATCCTCTCTCTGCCCTCCATCCTCTCTCTGTCCTCTATCCTCTCTGCCCTCCATCCTCTCTCTGTCCTCCCTCCTCTCTCTGTCCTCCATCCTCTCTCTGTCCTCCCTCCTCTCCTCTCTCCTCTCTGTCCTCCATCCATCTCTGTCTCCATCCTCTCTCTGTCCTCCCTCCTCTCTCTGTCCTCTATCCTCTCTGTCCTCCATCCTCTCTCTGTCCTCCATCCTCTCTGTCCTCCCTCCTCTCTCTGTCCTCTATCCCCTCTGTCCTCCATCTCTCTGTCCTCCATCCTCTCTGTCCTCCATCCTCTCCGTCCTCTGTCTCTGGTCCAGGTTTCTTCCTCTTAAAGTGGAGTTTTTTCTTGCCTCTGTTTGGTTTTTTCTCCCTCTGTGGGAGTTTTTTTTTTTTTTAATCCTTTTATCCTTTGATAAGGATTTAATATTATAATTTTAGTTAATTATATTTCCTCGGGGGTCATGATCTGGATCTCTGTAAAGACCTGGAGACAATTGTAACATTGTAACAAACGTTATACACATAAAATAAAATTGAACTGAACTGAATTTAAGTGCTGATGATTTCTGGGAAATCCTTCAGTGGATGTGTAGTTCATGTGACTTTTTTTTTTCCTTTTTTAAATAGACAGAACAGGACTGTCGACCTGCCCAGGTTGTACCCCCACCTGAGATAAGCTCCATCATTTTACTGTGACCCTGTATGGGACCAAACAGGTGTGGATAATAGATAGAAATAGAAAGAATAGCTCATCTTCCTCTCGAAACTCAATACTGGTCAGATTCTAAATCATGAAACAACTCTTAAATAGTGTAACATACTATTATATTGAAATAAAATCCCATTTGCAGGGTCTATTCAGCTGAACAACTCTACCTGAAATGCTTCCATCTGGAAAGACTAGATAGAATTAATATCTCAAATGCTGCATCTAGTGTGTTAAACTGGTTCTCTGGAAAGTAAAGAGATGAATATGATGTTCTTCCCAGAGCAAACAGACGGAGGACTGAGGCCCGGCAGCGATGACTATCAGCGTCCACTGTGAATATCCAGTGGCTGACTGGTGAGTCACTGGGCTCCGGACCAACTGTATCACATCCAGTAAACCTCTACAGCCCTCAGACAATTGTTTATGTCATTTCCAAGTCTGGATCGCAGGCCTTAGATGTCTCCAAACTGTGAAAACCTCTGATGTGCGCTGGCAGGTTGCTTACATTTGCTGGGTACAGCATAAAACAGCGCCTTATCGTAATTCTTTGTATATGACAGAGAGTTTGTGATTGTTTACTGAATCCGGAGCTGCCGGGGAAACAGAGACCTGAAAGTTTAACAGCAGAGGAGGACGAACGGGCGGAGCCGTTAGGATCCGTGGCGCATTCACAGGCCCGTTTGTTGGGCGATGGTGGCGATGACATCACGCGAGGCCTCTTCCCAAAAGGCCTGATGTTTCAACAACACCTGCCTGATATGTCTGGCATCGTTAGACGGGCGAGCCGACCGCTGAGGGGAAGTGGTGAGTCATGTTTGCTCTCACGATTTAAGGGAACCTCTGCCAGCGGAGGGCGCCGGTTCAGAGATCACGATGTTACCACGACATGAGTGAAGCATCAAAGTTGTCCGGAGTTTCACGTCCGTTCCTTAAGAGACGGAGTTGACGAAGCTGATGTTCAAATTCTCTTCTGTTTAAGGACTTTTGAAGGCCTGTCCTTGGAGTTTTCCTCATAAACCAGTTTATCACAGCTGCTGGAGTTAATTGGTATGCTGCAAAGGAGACGAGATAGACTCTAACACTCATCAACAAGTGTTGTTTTCCACTAAAGAGCATCTAAGCTCATGAATAGGGCTGTAGCGATACACTAATCTCGCGATACGATACGATACATTTGGCTCACGATACGATATTATATCGATATTTTTCTAACAATACATTTACATCATTTTGTGAAAGATTTTAACAGGACAAAGTGATTTTGGTGACATCTTGTGAGTGTTCCAATTTGTTTGAATTAACTGAACTGAAAGGTAGGTGACTGCAGACAGAGAGGAGAGAAAGGAGGCCTCTGATTGGTCAATTCTACATCCACGTCATTGAAGAAATGAGGAAGTACCCACATCTGTACGATTCTGGTTCTCCACGCTACATAGACAGCACATATTTTAGTAATTCATGGAGGGAGATAGCGATGAATGTGGGTCTGGATACGGCCGAGACGGTGAGGAAGTGGAAAATCGCAAGAGATACGTTTAGTACGTTTAGCTAGTTCGTGATTGTCCCTCTCCGTTGTGGCGTTGAATAACAGCGCAGACGCACTTCAAAATTGAACATAAATCAAGCGTAACTGCGGCATACCGGCGACAAGATAACTGCAGCACATTGCCGCGAGAGTAAACACAGCCCTTACACTAACCCTTTTCCACCACTGAATACGGTCTCAAATCCTGACAAAGTTTGGCTAGCTCTCAGTTAGCATTAGCTTGTCCGGGTGGTGACGTTTCAGGTGGGCTCGCAGGTTGGTGGTATTTCCAGAGTACTTCAGGTTTGTGTCACACAGCTTGCAAACCGCCATACTTTTGTTTAAATCTTCGCTTTCCTTTTTCTTTTTCAACCCGAACTGCTCCCACACATCTGCTTTTAAGCACGCAGGCGCTGCGTTTATACTCGCCGCCATCCTCCTGACTGGCTCAGCTCTAGCTGGAGGAGAAAGAAGCTTCTGGATAACCTGTTAGAAATGCTCTACAGCGACACTAGTGGCTGGAGGACTAAATGGCTCAGGAAGAGCACCCGTGCGGGACACGGGAGTTATGAAGGGAGCTTAGAATATCGATACCCGCGGCTGAAAAATCGATACTCTCTGGGAAATAAAATATCGATATATATCGCAGAATCGATAAAATCGCCCAGCCCTACTCATGAACTTACAATGAGAGTGACCAACAAGCTGGAGGGCTACCAAATAGTCCTTCATCTGGTCCCTGGCAACTCAGGTTGACGTTCAGCTTTTCTAGGTTTGCAATACGGCTGTAGCGATACACTAATCTCGCGATACGATGCGATACACGATATTTGGCTCACAATACGATGTGCAGTGATCGCTTATTTTTCGTGGTTAATGGGGACCTAACCTTGTTTTCGTTCTGCCGTCCCACGACACACTCACTACATTACCCATAAGGCCACCTTCTTAAAGGGGCCAGGCTGGCTCACAACTAGAGGTCTTTACGGGTCCACTTTCATGGATCTGAACCCGTATGGACCCGTGAAAATTCGACCCGAAACCGACCCGACCCGAGCTATTATCATGAGTCCAGGAGTCCGAACCCAAATGGACCCGCAATATTTGGACCTGGAACGACCCGACCCGAGTCTTTAGTTTCCAACCACGAACCAAACCGAGTTACCAGAATAGAACCGAGACAATCCAGCCCATAGTTGCTCATGTTAAAGTTGTCTAGCATTGAATAAAACTTGATTTTCTTACCTAAAGTTGTCTTCTTCTACCCGGTTCAGTTGCTACATAGGCTACGTGATGTAAACAACAATAAATCCACGTCGTTATTTTCTTTGTGGATACAGATGCTATTGGTAGCAACTGCTAACGCTAATAGCCTACACCGGTCAGGACGTGTCATGAATATGTTCTCTCATCCAGCGTTGTCATGTTGGCGATCCGTCGTACTTAACAACTGCCAGGCAAACCGCTAATAACACGCTACGGCAACACGATTGTTTCATGACAAACATGCCCACGTTAATGAATATTTAATTAATTAAACTGCCCCGAGTCCTGACATTAGCTGCCACCGCCAATATCTTTAACTCTCTGGAGTAAACGTGGACCCAGCCTGTCAGAGAGCACCGACCGGACCCGAGACTAACTGTACCGATTCAGACCCGAACCCGGAGTCACGTCTTTTGAATGGACCCGAGACCCGATTCAGGTCGGGTCGGAACCTCGGGTTTTCGGGTTGTTCTACTCACAACATTTCTTTGCTGCGAGAGAACGCGCACAACATCCTGTGATGTTTCCGCAATTCTTTCTTGATTTCTTTTTAATATTAAAGCACAAACTGGCGAGGGATCACTGTATATCGATATTCTGCTTACAGTACATTTACATCATTTTCTGAAAGATTTTAAAGGGACAAAGTGATTTTGGTGACATCTTGTGAGTGTTCCAATGACTTTGTTTGAATTTATTGAACTGAAAGCATCAATTCCACATTATATGGCTGACAGGCAGCTTGCAAATGCTGGACAAGATGAATAAAAGACGTGTTGAGAAAAATAGTTTCATTTATTTAAACAGTGCTAACTGTTGCTTGCAAGCTTTTAAAGGTGGGACACGGGGGTTTTGAAAGAAGCTTAGAATATCGATACCCGCAGCTGAAAAATCGATAAATATCGCAGAATCGATAAAATCGCTCAGCTCCAGCGACGGTGAACCTGCTGTCCAGTAGAACAGGAGGTTCGTAACCGTGACAACCAGCAGGTTTGCCGCTAATTCTGTCCACAACAAACGCATCCTGATACGCTGCTGCTTTGGCTCGTCTTCTTTTCACTGTCGTCACTGTCGTCACTACCGTGGACTTGGGTCTTACTTCAGACTGTCGGTGCAAAAATAAACACTGTATAACGACGAAGAATAAAGGCCCGGTTAAGCTACAGGAAGTAAATGTTACTCACTCCCACCTGCTCTTATTAAAACAGGTGTTTCACTGATGAGGGCTCAGTCCTGTCATGACATCTACCTCTAACGTCTCTTTTCTTAATGGATTTATTAAAAAGAGAAGCTAATCTGCTCTGCCTTGCTTTGGTGCGGCAGTGACGAGCCTGGACATGGCACAGACGCCCCTCTGCTCGCTCGTAGACGTCTAACCTGCTGACACCCAGCCATGGCAACGGATCACGCAACAGTCGGAGACAAAGTTCAATGAGCCACTGCCTCCTAATTTAGCGGTTAAAAGCACTGGCTCATCATCGGCCAAACCATCCCCGCAGGGGCTGCAGGACTTTACCGCACCTGGAGAACAGCTGCGGTGGTTTCACTGCATCTCTGTGCCTCCATGTTAAAGGAAACCAAAGATCACACAGACATCTGGTCAAGGTCAGTGACACACCACAACCTCCCAGCACTTCTGAAGTTTTTTCTTTCACAACCCCTTCCTTCTCTGACACCTGTGCAGTCGCGTCGTATTCACACATGAAGGCATGACATCACGATGACATCACGAGATTCAGTCACCCTCTGAACCGAAGCTCAGACTTGCAGAGACGCGTCTCCCGACTCTGCGGTGACGCGTTAAACCCGCGTTGCCGCCGCTCGTGGTCGCTCTTGTTTGCATCTTGCACACTTGAGGAGTTTAAGGATCCGACCGTCAGATTCTCCGTCTGTTATCTCGGTGGCAGAGACGGAGCAGAGAGGAGTTTTCCTCCCACGCTGATACGGATTTCACTCAGAAACAAAGCAGACGGCAGCTGCATATTTTCATCTTTGTCGGGCGTTTTTGGGATTCCTCGCACGATCCCACAGTGACGTCTCAACAGCGGGTTTCTTTGTGTGATGATAGTTTGGGAGTTGCTCAACCTTCTTTTTCTATCAACCAATTAAATCGCGTTTGCTCTCGTAGTTCTGTCTTGACGGAGGACATGAACGACTCCAACAACTCCGGCTCCAGATGAGGTTAGCCGCCATGTTGCATCACATCGCCTGTGTTTACATTCCGCTCTGTGTTTTGGGCGTTTGGCAGTTCATCTAAATTGCCCTTAATGACATCCAGCCAGACTTGAGTCTTGTGTCCCAACAGTAAATATTGTGCAACGTTATCAAGCTGCTAGCATATCATCAGGCTTTCACACAAACAAACCAGTCCTGAAACAACAAACCCAGCTTTGCTGCACGTTGTTCCTTGTTGTTGTTGTTGTTGTTGTTCTGTCCAGCGGTGAGTCCTGCAGACTCCTGCATCCCTTTAAACTACACGGTAATTTCAAGGAAATCATCCGTATTAAAAAAAAAAAAAAACCTTTATATCCCATCAGCTGAAAATTTGCTCAGCGCGGGTGAGTTAGCAGCAGCGCGCAGGTCACCCGTAAAGCCGCACTAACGGCAGTAAAGCTCATATCATCGCTTCCATATGGGGGCAGTTAGGAAAGTCGGAGGGATCCTCGTTGGCAGCAGGGCTCATTAAGCAGTGCTAAACGAGCGCAGACGTTACAATGGCTGGTAGCAGCGTGGAGCCAAACGAGAAAACGACGCGATGTGCGATCACTCGTCGTCACGCGGCCGTACGAGGCTGCTCGTCTCTGCGCCGTTGACTCATTCCTCTTCTTCTTCTGCGGTTTGGACATTGCATTTTTTTTTTCACTCGTGCTAAGCATGATAGCAGGTGACCACAAATATGCCGTTTGAGGAAAAGTGAAAGGAGGGGGGGGGGGGGCTAATGTTTGCTCTGGGCTGAGCCGCCGTGCTGCAGCATTCCTGCTCTTCTCTGGTACTGGATGGGAGAACGGTACCGGGGGGGGGGGGGGGGGGGGAACAGTACCGTCCGACTGCCATACTTGGAAGACACAGATCTGGTCGCTCTGCAAACAAGCCTGTGAGACTGAGGGTGAGCTGCACGTGCTCAAGCTGAATTATTATTATTTCAGTGATGTAGGTATCACTCCGGGTCAAAGCGTTTCGTATCCTAGCGGGCTTTTATTTTCCAAACATACATTCCTGCCATGTTTCAGTGACACTGTTAGTTTTATTCACATACGTGGAGCCTCTGTAAAGACTCTCCAAAGCCACGAAATGATCTTTTCCTCACGTTGGCTCAGCAGCTACAGCGAAGCATCTGGATTTAACGCTCCGAGCAATCAAAAGTGAAACTGCAAGAGTGAATGTAACTGAGGGGCCTTTAAGGACACCGGTTTAATCACCATGAAAGCTAATTCTCTCTCAGCGTACTGAAGTGAAACACTCTCATACGAGTAGGGTAGGGAATCGAGAACCAGTTCCTGTAGAGAACCGGTTCCTGTAGAGAACCGGTTCTCTACAGGAACTGGTTCCTGTAGAGAACCGGTTCCGTGTGTTTCAGTTCCATGGAATCGTTTGGCAGTTTATCCAGCGATTCTCTTGTCGATTCCAACCAGCACGAATCTCACGTAATTTACGCAAGTTACGCACAGTCAATTCCAGAAAGCACTTACGTGATTAAGTTACATCGGTTTAGCACGTTAGCATTGCAGTTGTAAACAACAATGGCGCCCACCAGGTTCAAACGCTCCAAAGTTTGGCTTCACTTCACCAAAGAAAGATGGCAACAAGGCAACTAGCAGTGATTGTAAAGTGGAGATAACAGCGTCGGGAGGGAACACGGCTAACACGCAGAAACATTTGAACACACAACATGCGATAACGAGTGTCGTGTTTTTGACGCTTCGGACTGATGGATCTCAACCCAGCAGCAGTAGCCAAGCTAAGATCACCTCTGGTAACTCTGGTAAGTAGCTATCCCGCTGCCTATGTGCTTCTTTGTAAAACACGCTATAACATTAACGCTATGCTATTAAACGAATGCCTTCTGCATTACATTTAGAAGATGACCGTGACGAGAGAGAGAGAGTCTGGCTGGTTCAGAGGCTGGAAGACATGATTATTTTTCTGCAAAAGAATTGTTAATTCTTCATAGTATTTGCAGATTTGTACTATGAACTGTTCCGTTGTATTTGATAGTATTTATCTTTCTTTATTATTATTTTTGAGTGCTTAGTGAGCTCATATATCCTTTTAAAAGGGAGATTTTTTTCATTTCTATTAGGAAAAATCTGTTAGTAAAATGTTACACATTCTTGTGTATTTGCACAGTTACATATTACAACAGTTAACACGTTATCCAGGCTTTGGGCCTCTTTTGACCTCGCTGTTGAGTTTGTAAGGTCGTGACTTCTAAGTAAATAAAAATTGATGCTAATAAAATTGTTTGTCCTCCTTTTTCCCCAAATTAGAATCGATAAAGAATTGAATCGTTAAACAGTATCAATAATGGAATCTGAATCTCATCAATTCCCATCCCTACATACGAGCTACTGGAACTGTGTTCCCTCACGTATCCAACAGAATTATCTTACAAATGCCGAAAAGCTTTCATGCAAACTTGCTAAAAGCTCCTCTCATGTACACGCGTGAAACCGTTCACGCGCTTGTGGAACACGCTAACACGACGCCTCTTTATCGAGTGAAACTGGGAGATGCTTTTTGCTTTCATGCATCATCACAACGGACTTTAAATCAGATAATTAAGATGTGACTGACTGGGCTGCTGGAGTAATATTCCACTTCTCTGGCTTGAAAAAGTCTTTATCTGCGTTCACACCATGTTTCAGGGTCATTATCCATCTGCGCTGTGAAGTGCTGTCCAGTTGGTTCTGACCCAACACTCCGGAGGCTTCCCAGCCGTTTATCTGAGACTCATTTAAAACCACAAACGACAAGCGAACACAGTATTTACACACCAGTTTCCCACAGGCCAAGATTAAAACCATAAAGCTGGAAACTTCTGTGTTGTCTTTAGGAAAAAGAAGAAGAAGAAAAATGGAAGCTTCGGTTCCTGTTGATGCTTGAGGTGTCATGTAGCGCCGCCAGAGTTGGACCTGCAGACAGCAGGTTTCCATCTACGACAGAAACATTTCAGAGCTCCTGTAACCGAAAGCAGACGCGTCTGCAGAGGACCGCTCATACCAGCAGAAATTAAAAACACACAGAAATGTAATGGATGTAAACAAGATTGATGCCAGACGCTGTGAAAGGGTGAGAAAACCCGACGCTTTTACAGGCTGGAATAACTGTTTCTGTGGGCTGGTGAGAAAAAAGTACGTTAATCAAACTAGTAAAAACGTGGTGGATTTGGCCAAATATGACCACGTTGGTGTTGCCAGTCAAGATCTGAGCAATCTGAGGCTCTGTAAGCTGCTAGCTTAATCCAGAGACGCAGAGACCTGACAGACAAACTCAGAGACAGGCGAGACACGATCGCATGTGGACACGGCGAAGACACGGCGAAGACATGGTGAAGACACGCCGAAGAGATGGCGAAGACACGGCGAAGACATGGCGAAGAGACGGCGAAGAGATAGCGAAGACACGGCGAAGACACGGCGAAGAGATGGCGAAGACACGGTGAAAACACGGTGAAGAGATGGCAAAGACACAGCGAAGACACGGCAAAGACATGGCGAAGACACGGCGAAGACACGTTGAAGACACGGCGAAGAGATGGCAAAGAGATGGCGAAGAGATGGCGAAGACACGGCGAAGACACGGCGAAGACACGGCGAAGACACGGCGAAGACACGGCGAAGAGATGGCGAAGACACGGTGAAGACAAGGCGAAGAGATGGCGAAGACACAGTGAAGACACGGCGAAGACACGGCAAAGACACGGCAAAGACATGGTGAAGACACGGCGAAGAGATGGCGAAAAGACAGCGAAGACATGGCGAAGACACGGCGAAGACACGGCGAAGACATGGCGAAGACACGACGAAGACACAGTGAAGAGATGGCGAAGACACAGCGAAGACACGGCGAAGACAAGGCGAAGACATGGTGAAGACACGGCGAAGAGATGGCGAAGACATGACGAAGACACGGCGAAGAGATGGTGAAGACTCCTCGAAGACACGGCGAAGACACAGCCGTTCCTCTCTCCAGAAATGATTGAACGCATGAGCGTATTGGATGTGTCTTTCTCAGGAACAGCTCCCGTCGGTCCAAGCGGGGGGTTCGTCGCGTGCAACGTTAATTTAGCGAATAGTTTAGCGAACGGGGGAATTGTTTCACACAGTTTTAGTCGTAGCTGGATGATGTCGTGTGTGTGTGTTTAATTATTCTGCATGTGTTTGTGGTTGTGTAAAAAAAAACCCCTGAGACACCGTTTTAAATCCAGCTGCAGATGTCAGTTCTCCGCTGATCATTTACACCCAGTAATTAAGCAGTTAACTAAAGCCCGAACTTAATGAATAAAATAGGATTTAACGTAAAGATGAAGCAGCCTGATGACACAACGCTGTTGTCATTCTGTAATTATAAACCCCAAAAACAGCTGGCTGTGTTTAAGACAGCTGGATTTTCTTATTCTGCACCACACTGAACCTTCAGACAGTTGCCATGTCGTGTTTCTGACTCGAGTTAAAAAGGTTGCTGACCTCTTTTAAACCACCAGGTGCATCGGTGACCAGGGCTGTAGCGATACACAAATATCGCGGTACGATACGATACACGATATTCGGCTCACCATCCGATATATATCGATATTCACCTTACAATATCGATATATATCGTATCGTGAGCCGAATATCGTGCATCAGTAACCAGGGCTGTAGCGATACACTAATCTCGCGATACGATATGATACGATACACGATATTCGGCTCACGATACGATATATATCAAAATTCACCTTACAATATTGATATATATCATGTCGTGAGCCGAATATCGTGCATCGGTGACCAGGGCTGTAGCGATGCACTAATCTCGCGATACGATACGATAAACGATATTCGGCTCACGATACGATATATATCGATATTCACCTTACAATATCGATATATATCGTGTCGTGAGCCGAATATCGTGCATCGGTGACCAGGGCTGTAGCGATACACTAATTTCGCGATACGATATGATAAACGATATTCGGCTCACAATACGATATATATCAATATCCACCTTACAATATCGATATATATCGTGTCATGAGCCGAATATTGTGCATCGGTGACCAGGGCTGTAGCGATACACTAATCCCGCGATACGACACAAAACGATATGATACACGATATTTGGCTCACGATACGATATATATCGATATTCACCTTACAATATTGATATATATCGCGTCGTGAGCCAAATATCGTGCATCGGTGACCAGGGCTGTAGCGATACACTAATCTCGGGATACGATACGATACACGATATTCGGCTCACGATACGATACATATCGATATTCACTGTACAATACATTTAGATCATTTTCTGAAAGATTTTAAAGGGACAAAGTGATTTTGGTGACATCTTGTGAGTGTTCCAATGACTTTGTTTAAATTAACCCTTTAAGCGCTTAAACGCTTTAAGCAACATTGCTGAATAAAACAGGCTGTATCTATAAATGTTCCTTTATCTCAAACCACTTTAAAGTTATAGCCTTTTGAAACCTTGATATCAAAATTGAACATTTTCCAATATGGCCGCCACCTTGTGACATAATATGCTAATTATATGAATAGTTTCACTCCCATCACAGACTTTGAGTCATACTGACCAATTTTCTCATTGACAGTAAACCTTTATCTCAAACTGCTTTCAAATTAGAGCCTTTTAAAATCAAAATATCAAAATCATATATTTTCTTGAAAAAATTTCGGCGCCTAAAGGGTTAATTGAACTGAAAGCATCATTTACACATTATATGGCTGACAGGCAGCTTGTAAACGCTGGACAAAATAATTAAAAAAGATGTGTTGAGAAAAATAGTTTCATTTATTTAAACAGTGCTTTTAAAGGTGGGACACAGGGGTCACATGACCCTCGCAGGGTCAGTCGGCCCCGCCCACTAGAGGGGATCTGGAGGCGATCTCGATAACTCAGCTCTCCTTCAGAGTCTGCATGTTTGGAGGTGCACGTGTATAAAATGTTATCGACTTAATAAATAAGTTACCCCCAGAGGGAGTTTCCCAGCTCTCGTCGTCCCTCAAAGACGCGCCCAGTTTTACCCTCCGGCTGACTCTTCGCCAGGTCGGACGCCGCAGGTCTCTGAGCGGCGCTCTGTTCACCTGCCCACACATCACCAGCTATTGTCCCGCAAACATAAAAGGCCGACTTCTTCTGCGGTTACACAGAAATTCACATGCAAACGATTAAAGCCAAAGCTGTTTATGTCTGCGCTTATTTTCATCCGACTAAATCAAATGTGGCCTGGATGTAAAAAAATAAATAAATAAAAAAAAGAAGCAAGAAATCCCCTTTTTTTTTTTTTGCCATGAAGGCAACGAGAGGGATAAAGTGGTCAGGTGGTGCTCGTTAAAATTGGGGGCGATACGTACTTCGTTAAGATGTAAAAAAAAAAGAAAAAGAAAAGTCAGTTGAGTCCACGTGCCCTTCAGCTTTTCCCAGCGGCGGCTCCGTGAATGTGCGGCGCTCCGCCGGCGGATGTGGACCGAGGAAGCCATTCTTCCTCCGAGGAGCGAGGCCTCTTCCTTGCCTTTTATGCTCACAAAGACAAGAAGGGGCGGGTCGGTTCGCCGTCCGTCTCACCCCCCCATCCCCCCCGAGGACCAGCAACGACCTCTGTGACTCCAGCAGTGACTCGCTGCTTCCAGCCTGGACGTTTCTTCTCACACAAACTAACATCTCAAACTATTTACTTGGATCTAAAAGAGAAGAGAAGTAGTTCCTTTAACGTTAAAGAGACAAGGAGGCAAAGGTCACGCTGACAGTTCAGACATCTTGGATGAGTGTAGGGATGCATGATAACTGTTTTTTAAAACCGATACCGATAACCGATAACACACACATATACCTAAGATCATTACATCAATACTATGACCAAAATCAAAAATAGTTTGGACTCTTTAAATGAACAGATATTTATTTTTTCCATTAAAAAACTATTGTCAAGCCTCTCAAACATTTTCGTAAAGCTATCAAACAAACCTATTTGATATCTCACATCAACTTAAATAAGGAACATACTGACTGATATAAAAAATAAAGGCTCCTTGAACTGATGGAAATACATGCATCAGAATTACAAACTGAAAAAGATTAGCATTTAAAGGATTTTGTTAGCATTAGCTCACGTTAGCGCGATTTCAAAACTCCATGGAAGCGATTGTTATGTTGTAGGTGGCTGATCAGGTTTTACGTATTAAAGCTTGTGCTTCCCTCCTCGTAGAATTCACTCGGAGGATTCGTCACAAATAACCACCAAACTATCTTCTTCTGAAACTTTAACGAAGTTCCACGCCGCCATGTTTGTTGTGATCAGTACGCTGTGCTGCAGGCTGCAATTCAAGGTGTAACGTAAATTCCCACGTTCCCTCGTTTGCTAGTCGTTCTTTCAGCCTTTTTTTTTTTTTTTTTTTTTTTTTTTATGTGTAACATGTGGGAAAATACTGCAAATATCAATTCAAGTTAGCAACTACCAAAATAATGACCGAGTTAATGAGTTGTTTTCTTGATTTTCCTGATTGAGAAACCGTTTTTCTGATTATGCTGATGTTACTTGAACATAACATTCACTGCCGGTCATTCAAGGCTCAGAGGGAGCGAGACACTGCTGTGTTGACAGAAATATAAATGTTATCGGGGCTATTCGTCGCGATATCGGACTTATCGGAATGACGTCATAATTTCCTGTTATCGGGCCGATAGCAGGAAATTATAATTATAGACCTTGATAGTTATCGTACACTCCTAGATGTGTGTACAATATTTTTGCTTAAATCTATAAATGTTAAGGTACTTCAGAGGGTGGAAACTTCTGGGCGGATTTAAGTTCATCTGTCTCAGTTTTCTTTGTAATCCGTCCAGAACAACAGCCACAGCGATGCATTCTGGGACGACCCAGAAGGTCCATGTGGGTGTACGAAGCTCTGTTTCACATCCTTTCAGCATGGACTCTTCCAGTCGTGCAGGCTGAGCATTTATCCACGTTGTTGGTCCTCAAAGTGGAAATTATCTCCTTGTAAAATCACCACAGCCCTCAGTAACGTCTGAGTAATGAGTAATGAGAATGTGAGAACATTGTAAGGACCAGAGAAAGAAAGCTTTTGTCCATGAACGTTGCATGGAACAAATGGATAAATGAAGCCTTCAGCCCCGGGTCGGTATCACACCAGCAGATGAAAGGCTGGTCTCTATCGGTCCTTATCCCCTCCATCACTGACATCGCTGTCGTTTGAACGCGTAGAGATACTGGAACTTACAGATTTCACCACCAGGTTCTTGTCAGTGTCACCCCCACCCCCCCCCCCCCCCCCCCCCACCCCCAGCTCCACTGAGCACTGAAGGATCAGCATATCTGATCGGATGCGAAGCCCCTCATGTGACCGGCTCAGCTTGTTTCCTACTCAGAGAGTTATCTGATTAAAGCTTTGAAAAACATCCACAAAAAAAAAAAAAAAAAAAAAAAAAAAGGAGCAGTTCTTATTGTCCAGCAGCAGAGAAGGAGATGAATAAAGCATCTGTTCCCTCAGGAAAGACATTCAAGGCTTCTCAGGTGAAGACAGAAACCCTCTGAAGTGCAGGTCTGCTGTTCCCATCAGCCCCCCAGTCCACCTCGTACTGGTAGAAACTGGAGCCCAGTTCTGACGAGACAGACGCAGCCCGTCCTTCACTCCCCCCCCCCCCCCCCCGATTCCCTCAGACGTCATCGAAAAGAGAAACAGATTGTTTGACTGACAGAAATAAGTAGGGATGCACGATAACTGTTTTTTAAAACCACACATATACCTAAGATCATTACATCAATACTGTGAACAAAATCAAAAATAGTTTTGAATTTTTATATAAACAGATATTTATTTTTTACAATGAAAAACTATTGGCAAGCCTCTCAAACATTTTCGTAAAGCTATCAAACAAACCTATTTGATATCTCACATTAACTTAAATAAGGTTCATTACTGACTGATATAAAAAATAAAGGCTCCTTGAACTGATGGAAATACATGCATCAGAATTACTAACTGAAAAAGATTAACATTTAAAGGATTTTGGCTTGTGGTTCCATTTAAATTAATACCTTTAATTAAAGTAAATGAGGCTCAGTAGTTTTTGTTTTCTAATCTCATGGAAGCTTTAGATGAGAGGAATGAGGGAGAGGAGAGACTCCTGCTGGCTTGCGCCCGTTAGCATTAGCTTCCGTTAGCTCACGTTAGCGCGATTTCAAAACTCCATGGAAGAGATTGTTATGTTGTAGGTGGCTGATCAGGTTTTACGTATTAAAGCTTGTGCTTCCCTCCTCGTAGAATTCACTCGGAGGATTCGTCACAAATAACCACCAAACTATCTTCTTCTGAAACTTTAACGAAGTTCCACGCCGCCATGTTTGTTGTGAACAGCGCTGTACTACATGCTGCATTCAAGGTGTAACGTAAATTCCGACATTTCCTCGTTTGCTCGTCGTTCTTTCAGCCTTTTCTATTTTTTTCTTTTTTTATGTGTAACGTGGGAAAATACTGCGAATATCAATTCAAGTCCACAACTACTAAAATTATGACCTAGTTAACGAGTTGTTTTCTGCCATGAGGGGGTATTTTTGATTTTCCTTACTGAGTAATCGTTTTTCTGATTATGCCGACGTCACTTGAACATAACATTCACTGCCGGTCATTCAAGGCTCAGAGGGAGCGAGACACTGCTGTGTTGACAGAAATATATATGTTATCGGGGCTATTCGTCGTGATATCGGACTTATCGGGATGACGTCATAATTTCCTGTTATCAGCCCGATAGTTATCGTGCACCCCTAGAAATAAGTAATGCCTCTTGTTGAAATCAGTGAACGCAAAATGAGATAAGCGTGACATCGAAGTGCCTCAAACTGACCCTTCCCCTCGTTCTGTCCTAACACTTCCCAGTGATGGTCCACGTTTTCTAGAAGCTTCTGTTTCCAGCTGGTTTGTATTAATGTTTTAATGTTTTTATCCAGGAAGTCTCCGCTACTCTGTTTGTCACCTGAGAGGCGAACGGGTCACTAATCAGAGAGGAAATGAGGCGCATCTGCAGCCGTGAACCTGAGACGGGTCTCGGACTGTTTCCCCCAAACGTCCCGACGCCGTCACATGTTCTCCGTCGCTCGCGGCGTTCCTCGACGCGGCGGTCGAAGGTGAGGAATGTCAAGACGAAATGAAGTAACTCGTTCAGCCAAACCTGGAGAGCCTTCTGTATCCAGTAGAGGAAAGCTCTTCTACGACTGCGAGGCCTCCAGAGCTCCAGACGCTTGTTTTGTTTCCTGAAGGGCCCGAGAGGAGAAACTGAAAGGTTTTTCTCCTCTTATTTTGGCCTGATTTTGCCAAATTTAAAGCTGAGAGTTTCAACAACAATAAATGTGACCTTGAAAGTCTCGATTTGTTGACTCATTTTTCTGTTCAATATAGACACAAGATCAAGATGCACGTTTCCTCTTTTTTTATTGCCTTGAACTAATCTGCTAACCGCCGTGACTTTTCATATTTTGCCAAACCGCAACCACTTCATTTGATCTGCTGATAATCTGCGCGAAAGACACTCGGCTCTGTTGTGTGTTTGGAAACCAGTTTTTCTCGTGAACCAGGTCGCTGAGACGAGAACGAACCTCCCTGGCCGGTGGCATCAAACGGAGATTAAACCACGTGTTCCTTCACTCAACGTGAGAGGGAGTTTAATAACATATAAAGATATGTTAACATGATAAGATTTGTTGGCTTTGCTCCCAACAGTAGTACATAACAAACCCCGCGGCTACAAATCTCTGTTTTAGCGAGAAAATGAGCCTGGTGCTGATCTCAGGTAGAAACCATCCTCTCTCTGCCTCCATTGGCTGCTGGTTCTAATGGAAATGTGCATTTATCTCCACTTCACCTGCTCTCAACTAAGAGAGATTCAGGTCCACCAGATGAAGCTGGATGCATGAATGTTAATGCCAAGGAAAAGGCATAACATGTCACTGGCGGGCAGGGGGCGGGGCACATGACCTTTTTGCAAGAGTAACCCGACAAAACCGACATGGAGTCTAACAAACCATGAGAACAACAAAAACATTAGGCTACCTAGCTTCCCGCTATCTCTTAATAGCGGCTTTAGCAGATCTGGTGGAACATCGGGCCCTCAGTCTCTAGACAGTTTATCTCAACAACACCCACAGATAGATGCTGAAGAGGCCCTGGTTTGTTTAATTCCTGGTGTTTATCTGAAAACGAGGCTGCGTCCAAGCGTAGACGTGCTCTGATTCAGAACCGCATCATTATGGAGAAGAGACACAAACACAGGCCCAAAGTGGATCCACTTTCCCTGAGAGTTGTCTATGTTTATCTGGAACTGTTATAATAACATAATCAAGCCTTTCCGTTTTATGGCGAAACTCTTTCAGCAGTTTCCCATCTGTCACCTGCAGTCGGGCACCGTCCAGAAACGAACAGCTGGGGGGGGGGGAACGCAGCCAACAGCCATCCGAGAAGACGGCCGTAAATCTCCTGGTGCTACAGTAACGTTACTGTCTCGCACTCCATCAGTTGGAAAGTTTGGCAGCAGAGGATGGTGGGAGTTCAGGCCGAGGACCAGAGAGTGAGACTAAAAGATTCGCCACGGGGTATCAAACCCCTCAACCCTGGCTCCGACGCACATTCCTCCACTTGTGGGTCTCACAATCCTCCTCCTCCTCCTCTTCTTCTTTCCCCTCCATCCATCCTCACCTCCCACCTCCTGGATCAGCGGACGTATCCTTCACGCCACCGCTGTCCAAACCACTAATGACGCTCATGACTCACCGGGTTCCACGGTGAAACGACTAATCTGCCGTGGACCATCGGGGAAGTAACCGGTCCCAAGGGAGACATCCCAGTTGATCCGGAAGAAAGTCAGCCAGGAACAAAACGGCTGTTTGAAGCTGCTGCTGTGACAAATCTGAATGAAAACACTTCCTCCCTGACACTCGAGCGAGACCACGGGGAATTCAAAAGAGAAACGCTTGAACTTATTTAAGTCCCACCTTCCATGGAAGAGACTGGGAACACACACAGAGGAAACGGGGGGGGGGGGGGGATACCTGCGACCGGAGTAACCGGATCAGGGGGCCGTTATCTGCGCTAGACGCCTGAGAAAACAAGGGCAGGCCAACGCCGTCACAAATGCAGGCATTTTTACAACCGGCAGGCTGCGGCCTCCCGGTGGGCAGCGGTCGGTAGGTGGTCGGCAGCAGCGACGGGCTCAGCTGTCGTCCTGTGTGGGAGGCGCCTGCTCGGTCCAAACTATCAGAACCGGCAGATCAAGCCCCGATCGTGAAGGCGGGATCGACGGCCTGAGCTCATTGTGGTGCATGAGGTCATCGTCCCCGCGGCGTCCTGGAGCATCACAACCTGGGAGCTGGGACGCAGGGAAGCTGCTGGTTCCCACCAGCTTCCGTCCATCTGACATCCCACACAAACTCCCAGTCCAGGAACCCAATGTTCCTCACTGATCCTCCTCCTGTTGCTCCCCCCAAGGAATCATCAGTGACTCATTCTCACCAAATCAAATCACCGCCGGTGACGAGAAACTCTGTATTTATGTCAAACAAACAGTTGGGAAAATCACTCAGACTCAGATGATGGGAGAAAAAAACCAAGAGCAAAGGTCCAAGCAGAGTTAAACATCATCTGGTTGTTTGACCCAGACAGGAAAGAGGGGGGAAAAGGCCTGACGATCTTCCATCTTATCTTTCATGGCGCCCGTTCTGAAGTCAACATGACTGACGACGGATTCAGGGTCGCCGTCGCATCAGCGTTGACCCTGAACCGCTCAGCCGCCGGCCGATTGACTGTAAGGTAATTTAAACGAGAGCCTCCAGCTCCCCGATCAGTGTCAAGGAAGAGACAGCGTCACAGAAACCGCTACCCGACGTCCTGAGATGATCGGGAGCAGAGGAACCTCCCACGGCTGGATGCCAACACTCCACTCCAATAAATCAGGAACGTTAAACACTCGGGTTTCACAGGTGTCACCTGATCAGCAACAGGGCAGCCCCCGCCTTTACCATCCCAACATCTGTCCAGATGTTCCACGTCCATCCCAAGCCGCAGACTAGCAGGGGATGACATCACCTCTAGTGCCTTAACATCATCTGCTTCTCTTGGACGCAGCTCAAAAAAAATAATCAGTCTTGATTGACAGCTGCGGTTCAGTCAGTTGGTGATGGAACGATACGGAAAGGAACCATCACGGTCAACTTGGTTGGACTTCTGCTCATCTAAGGTGGCTGGTCGATGTTTGAATTGACCCTCAGAGGCGTCTTTGCTGGGCTGACGAAGTAAAGCATTCTGGGCCGTCGTGGTTTAACTTCACGAACTTCTTCCACTTACTGTGAAACTGCCCAGAAACCGACAGCAGAGCAGGACGCCAGCAGGAGAAAGCTCCTTCCTGTTGTGGGTAATCTGGTCTAAAACATCATTGTTTCACCGTCCAGCGGGCTGATTAACAGCCTCTTTATCTGTCTTTACGCTTGATAAAGCCCACTACTGTCAGCACATGGACTTCTGGGAGTAAAAGACGTTTTTGTTGGTTACCGAGGCCTTAGAGACGGAGGCAGCGACGGTCACGTGACTGCGGTAGCGCTGCTCTCTTATCTTACATCTCAGAGGACCAGAACACGGAAAAAAATGAGACTTAAAACTAGGAATGGGCATATTTAATCGATTAATCAATGATTGATCATTAAGAATTTGGTCGAAGACATTCATTTTTGTCGATGAACCGAATGTTTTGTTTTTTTTTAATCAGTGCACGTCCTCAAACAATGCGATGCATTTCTCTGTGCCACCGATAGAAATTTGCCACCAGGGGGCAACATTTCACCATCACCCTACCCTGGCTGGTCTCAGTTGTTACATGCGAGCTTCTGTCATCACCTAATCATGAAGCGGTCGCGGCGAAGTGTGGCGTGGGACCATTTTAGTTTAGAAAATGACCAAGTGTACTGCAATCACTGCAATGCAAATTACAAATACAATTAATCGACAACGACAATGATGTATCACTTGAACAACGAGCGTCCAAGCCTTGTAAAGGACAGGCGGAGGCGGTTCATCATCAGCCTAGCCTAGCCTAGCCTAGCCTCAACTCGGTGTTAGCACGGACCAGAAGGAGCTGCAGCGCACATCGAGCACACAACAAGCGCATCTTTTTAAGAAACAAAAAGCCTGTAATACTGGCGCCTTGATATAAATTGTTTTTGTTAAGTAGTCTCCTCGATATCTCTTGTTTTATTATCGTTGTTTTTATAAAGAAAAGAAACAGGAAATGTCACGTTATTGTCGACCACGAACATCCGGTTCACTGAACACATCTGGGCATACGCGGGCCATAGCAACCAGGCCATAGCAACCAGGCCATAGCAACCAGGCCAAAGGGGAAAACAAACGTCACGCCGATATCGAGAATATTTGTGATAGTTTTCAATATAAAAATGTTAATGATTAATCGATTATTAATCATTAATTCTCCCGACGATCGACGAATAAATCTCGACCAAATGCCCATCGATACTTAAAACTTAAAACTAAAGATAAAACACGGGAAAGTTTTCCTCTGCTACCATTGGTTCCAGTTAAAACTGAAGCAATGATGGTCAACGTTTTAATTAAGAACTCCGGGAACTTAAACGTTTCCTCAGTTAATGACACGTAATCAAATCCTCATTTCAACTCAAGTGTGCAAAGTGTAGTTTTTTTTTGTTTGTTACACGTTTTACAGGCAGTGAATTTACTACAGAGATAATTTGTGAAAAAGCACTCGACCCTTAAAGGAGCCAGAACTTGATCTCCATCTGAGGTCAGAGGGTCAATTTCACGCATCTGTTCATGAACGTGACAAACTGGCGTCATAATCAGTCTCACCAGCAAATCAGAAGCCAGTTTAGTGATTTAAAAAAGAAAAGTCAGTAAGTAGACAAATGGAAGTCAAGAATGTTTATATCCATTTACTGAACAGAGTTCAGGTCCTGTAAAGGCTTAAATGAAGCCTTGAAGGAACTTCAATACCTGGATGAGACCAGAATCATCCTGAGAAGGTTCATGTTAAACATCAGACTTGATCGTTTTTAAGGTCAGGTGAGAATTAGCCACTGAAATCAGTTCCCTGATGGAGCAGAAACCTTTCGTTCCTTCAGTTACTTAATACATGTTTTGTTTTGCTTGTTTTTGTTTTTTTAGAACTATAGTCACACACTGAACATGAACTCATTCAACAATGAACGATAGCAGAGGCTGCAGGACGTTTTTACTTCACACCCGGTTTTACTCAGATGGACGGATTCTCTGCGAGCCGTCGTTAGCGATGCTAATCCATAAAAGCGGCGTATATTTGGCACACAAAAGCAAACATGCGCATGTCTGACTCATTATGAGTAAAACAAGACAGGACTGTTAAAAAAAAAAAAAGAAAGAAAGAAAATGAAAATGTTCCGGTCGGGTTTCTCCAATCTTCCCAGCTGGAATTGAGACTTGAAGGAGCATTCCAGTTGAACATTTCCAACTTGGAACTCGGAATTTCTAACTTCCAGCCCGAATGAAACAGCATGTTGTTCATTTTTTGACATACAACTCTTTTTGACTCTTTCTGAGCTACAGTGAAAAACCTTCCTTAACATGTCTTTTTTTTTTTTTTTTTTTGAAGTATTGACAGGCCAGCACCAATCAATCTGTTCATCCCTGAACTAAACATGGATGTCTCACTAACATCTACAGGCTCAACACAAGTAACAACTGGAACACCAGTGCATTAAAAACGCTCTTTACTGGATTCTCTATAAATACCAGTGATTAACTGTTTACACAACTCTCTGTCCCTTATTACTTTGCCAGAGCTCTCTACGCAGCACACACGTGCACGCTCGCACGCACGCACAGAAAGTCCAGATACCGCACATGTGCCCCACCCTCTCCCCCCCCTCTCTCCCCTCTCCCTCCCTCCCCCTCCCTGCTCCGCTCCGACAGAGGTGGCGAGCTGCAGTGATAAAACTGAGATTTTTGAGCAGCGTGACGGATCCAAGCACATACTTGTATTGATAACACTCAAAAAAATAAATTATATAAATAAAAAAATAAATAAAAATAAAAATAAAAATAAAAATAAAAAAAACCGTCAGGCACAGCAGAGGTCTCTGTGATGACAGACTAGACGCTCAAACAACCCATTTACGCACAGCAGAGTTGGGACCGTGCGCGCGGGACCTTCTTCTCTCTGAGTCTCCAAAAGTTCCAGACAAACTCCAGAAAGTATTTTCAGCACAGACTGATTTGTGTTTGCACTCACCTCGGCCGCTGTCAGATCTAAGCTGGAGCAGAGAGCCGCCAGCAGCAGCAACAGTGCGCCGGACGGTACCAGCATGGTGGCCGTGCGCTGCGCCCTGGACACCCCCAAAAACAGCCACCTGTGAACGCGCTGCTCGTCCTCTGTCTGCGGGCAACTGGAGGATTATGGGAGGAGGACAGCCGGGACGCCGGGCTGCATCTTTGTCCGAGACGATGTGAAGTTCTGATCAACGCGACTCTGTCTTGTTTCTGCGGCACCACACCCCCTCCTCCTCCTCCTCCTCCTCCTCCCCCCCACTCCTCCCAAACCGACCACCCTCTCTCTGCTCAGGGACAAACTTTGCGTTACAAACACTCGGAACTCCGAGCGGGGACTACTCGGCACACTTTTGTGCTTTTTTGCGGGGAAGTTTGTGTCGGTTCTGGTGCGTAAAGCGGCCGCTCCGGAACCTCTGAGCCGCGGGAACGCCAGCATCTCTCTCCCCGCGACGCCGGACTCCTTCATCTCACCATTACGCGCGCGCGACGGGGGCGACTGTAAGTTGCGCATCTCACCAGTCTGATCATAATTACTGTTAATGCGTCTGGTTCTGGTGGACGGATCTGAGCCGCACCTCTAGAGGAGGACTCTGATCCGGTCCCGGTGGTTCCCCGTTAACGCGGCTGTGTCGATCCCTCAGGCTGATCAGTCCCCGCCATGCTGTAAAAAAAACCTCTAAGACCTGAAGAAGCGGCGCGGGACTTGAGTTTGGGGGTACGCGTGAGTGGGACCATGCACGCGCAGCACAACGGGAGACAGATGCACGTGAGGTGAGCGCGGTAACCTGCACCACCAGGTCAGCTCACGCGCCGTTCGTTCGCGCTTTAACTGTGGAACTTTCTCCAACAGGCTGCTGCTGCTGAGCCTCTCCGTCGCCATCCTCGCCTCAGCGGCGCAGGCGGTAAGTTTCATTCTTTCACCTTTAAAATGACAGTAACACAGAGAGATGAACCCCAGGTCTCAGGGTGGGGGGGGTGGGGGTGGGGGGGGTGGGGGGGGGGGGTTGTCCTGGCAGATGCACACAGACCTCAGTTGTTTCTGGGGGGGGGAGTGTCTGCATCTGCAGAGCCCCTCCAGTGGGAGTGTTCCTGCCTGATACACAAAACACAAAACAGCAACAAAAAAGTCTGAATATTTTGCTGGCACATGTTGCAGTTTTATTCACAGAAAGCCTTTCAGAGAATAACAGCGCTTTGCTTTTGTAAAAGTTACAGACTGAAATGGGATTCTCTAGTTTGGTTAAGATGGATTTTATTTGACCCTTGACCTGACACTGACGGCTGGGGTCGGGACCTTTGCAGGCTGCGTGATGAGTTATTGAGCCTTAAGGCTATAAAACTGAAATGTTACAAAGTTACTCCTTTCTTTTTATTCCATTGCACTGGTCATTTTAGAAGATTAAAGAAAGAACCATGGCAGCATAATAGTACATCATTACATATACAGTCATGGAAAAAATTATTAGACCACCCTTGTTTTCTTCAGTTTCTTGTTCATTTTAATGCCTGGTACAACTAAAGGTACATTTGTTTGGACAAACATAACGATAACCACAAAGATTGCTCATAAGAGTTTTATTTAAGAGCTGATATCTTATCATTTTCCATGGTTTTCTTGATTATAACGTAAATCAATTAAGTTTTTACATCAATAGCTATGGCGTTCACTGTTAGACATTTTGTTGTATCTTTACAGTAGTTTACTGGCGACACTATTGCCAGTAAGTTACTGTAATTACCACCTTACAGTATTAATCCTGTAATAATGTTTTACAGTATATCATCTTTACTGTAATAATGTTTTACAGTAAATCATCTTTACTGGCTATACCAAATAAATAAGAGAATTAAAAGATATAAGTGCAAATCATGATAAAAATAACTAAAATTATACAATAAATAAGCTAAAATTTACTATACTAAAAGACTAAAACTAAAAGTTAGACATATAAATTTACCATCACAAAGGCCTGCAGTAGCATTACTGTAAATGTCAACAGTGATTTACCACAATTTCAAAAAATACAGCAAGTTACTGTAAATAAAGGCACTTTACCCATAATTCTATGCAAATTACAGTAACTTGTTGTGACCATATTTTGTGGTAGGTTTACTGGGCATTTTGTGGTATTTTACTGTAAAAATCACAGCAAAGGCAAACAGTGTTGTACTGCCAAAAACACTGCTTTTATGCATTCAGTGTTTTCTTTTCTGTCTGTTTTAGTCACATGATGACGTGTAGTGGTACCAGGTATTAAAATGAACAAGAAAGTGAAGAAAAAATGGTGGTCTAATCATTTTTTCCATGACTGTACATAAGTATATAATACGTAACTCTGGAAGGCTTCCAGCTTAGAGAAATATAACATTTCTGATGAAACATGGCGCCACAAACATGGGAGGAACTAGCGGTGTGAAACAATCGATTTGGCAATATATCGCGATTTTCAGCCACCCAATATAATATCAATTTTTCAGCTCCTAATATCAATTTTTTCGATTTTTTTCAAAAACACCAATAATAAACAATAAATAGGTTGTTTTGAAGCAAATAATTGTGACTCAATTTATCCTCTGAATGATCAATATTATCTGGTGAACATATACAGCAACTTGATTTTTCATCTCCACCTTTAATTTTGATATTAACTGGGTAGAATATCGCAATGTATCGCAATATCGTGATAATATTGTATCGGGACCCAAGTATCATGATAGATATTGTATTGTTAGATCCTTGCCAATAATATAATAATATAACACCATGTTTCATCAGAAATATAACATTTCTGATGAAACATGGCGCCACAAACATGGGAGGAACTAGGGGTGTGAAAAAAATTGATTTGGTAATATATCGCAATTTTCAGCTACCCAATATAATATCGATTTTTCAGCTCCTAATATCATTTTTTTCGATTTTTTTTTAAAAACTCTAATAATAAACAATAAATAGGTCATCTCGAAGCAAATATACAGCAGATTGATTTTTCATCTCCACTTTTAATTTTGATATTAATTGGGTAGAATATCGCAATATATCGCAATATCGTGATAATATTGTATCGGGACCCAAGTAACATGATAGATATCGTATCGTGAGGTCCTTGCCAATACTCACCCCTTGGAGGAACCAGACACAAACTGGGAGCATCAGAGTCTGGAGAGACTGGTTACCAGTGTCAGAGACCAGTAGTTAGTGAAATTAACTCTAAATTCAAGGTGAAAATCATTCGATGCTGATGAGATTTTCTGTCCAATTCAAAAATAATTCCTGTTTCTAGATGCAATAACGAGAAAATAAAACCACAAGTCAAAGTGGATATCAGTTAAAGTTAGCAGGTTGTATTCATGTGGTTAATCGAAACAAGATTTTTTTTAATAAAGAAAGTTAAAAGCTGGAACTCTGGGTGTGGTGCCGGTAAGACTTCCTGGCTAAATACGGCAGCAAAGACATATTCCTGATAAACTGAAGAGTCCACCGCGGACCCATGAAGTCAGTTATACCTTAAAAAGATAAATAACTGAAGTTGCTGTGTTAATTTAGTGAAGCAGAGGTTACAGGTTTATGCGCTCACTCAGAGAACTGAAACAACCCAAATTAACACTTGGCATCTTTATCCACGTTCATTTATCTTTATCTCTTTATCAGTACGACTCTAACCTGCTGATACAGTCGAGGACGACCTCGTAGTTTTCACAAACTCTCGTCAGAAATAACCAGAATAAGAATGCAGGTTGTAAACTTAGCTTTTTTAACTTCTGCAGTGTTCATTGGTATATTTTGGTTAAACCAAACTTCCTGTCTGTGACCCGACGGTGCGGTTCAGTTGGTCTGAGATCAGCGTCCTCAGATGTCCTCAGGTCCTCCGAGCACCGAGGACACCGCTCATTGTTTGTGATTGTTTCGATCCTTCATATTTGACCAGGTCTCTCTTTGAAAAAGAGATTTTAATCTCAATGAGACTCTTAAAGGATATAAAAATATTTGACCAGGGAGGTTCATAAATATTCTTTAAGTGAGGATGAAAACGCATATTTACGGCTGTTTCGCTCAGATTTTAAAGTGTGCAGCATCGTTGCGTTTGAAGACACAGATACGCTTCGAATGATGAGAATGATTTCGTTGATTACCGCGATGACCAGACTCGTTACTGGTCATCAGCGATTGGGAAACCCGTCCGTCCATCCGTCCATCTGTTCCCCACGTCCACTTCATCCTGTCCAGAGATGGACAGTGTGGACCAGAGACCAGCGCAGCTGTCACTGGGACGGAGGTTGGGTGGACTGGTGGCCACGCAGAGAGACTTTAGACAGAGACCTTCGGTCCCTGCAGAACCGCCGGTTCGAACCCAGAATGCATCGTTCTCGGACGTGGAGGAAACCCGCGCAGGTACGAGGAGGACAGGAAGTCCTCTGCCGTGAGGCGGCAGTACGTGGCACCGCCGGTTACCAGGCACTGATGTGATTTGGTGCCATCTTGCTCACAGGAGCACATTGAAGTGAACAAACCACAGATGCTCTTTTGTTTTTCCTCTTATCTCCTAAATTGCGCATCCACGTACGCACTTTCCTTTTCAGCATGTGAACGAATTTTGCTTTTCTGTTTATTTCAGGTTGTGCAGGATGTCAGCTGTTCGGTTGTCCTACGAGATATTTAATATCATACTCATGGCTCCTAGACAGGCCGATGAAAGGGGCCCCTTGTCCCGCGCGCTTATCAAGTTAGCTTAAGTCTCGATTAAAGGCATGTGACGCAGCTCAGCTCCTCTGTTTATTGTGTAGCTTCTCTCCAAAGCGGCGATATTCGGAGGCTAAATTTAGTTTGGCAACAAACCCCATGTGCTCCTCGCGGACGAGTCGGACAAACATCTCCCGCTGATTATGAGGATGACTTAGAAATAGCTGCAGGTTCTTAGCGTGACGTAGCACAGGTAGCATCTGACTTCCTGACCAAAGGTTTCCAACCGTTGAAGGCAGGTTGAAGTCGTTCAACAGCAAAGTTGTTAAAGACGTGTTACATGAAAAAAAAAAAAAAAAGGGGGTCTGGAGAAACAATATGCCACCCTCATGATTCCCATCTGACTCAGAACGTTTCCATCACAGCTGCATCTTGGAAACTAGGATTGTTTTTAATTCGGCAGTTAAATCTGGCTCATGGGACCGTTTGACCGCTTCGAACAAGCGTGGAACTCGTTTCCCACCATCCGTTTGGCATTCCTCCGCCGGTTGAGCCTATAATTCTCAAGATATGTTGCTTGTGAGATTTTATTTGGGATTCCCCCCCCCCCCCCCCCCCCCCGAAACCTTGGTGGCCAGAGAAGAGCGTGCACATCAGAGCGCGCTCAAAGGCTCGGTGAGGAACCATCACAGAGAAATACAGGCCGTTGTCATGTCAACGTGCAGATGAGACAGCGCTGGGGTCTTTCCTGGTCTGTGGGGGTGGAAGAGGCTGATCTGAAGATCATGTTACAACCTAAACTTCGGTTTTTTTCCCTCAGATTCAGTAGAACTGAAGACATCACATGATCACATGGTGACCCGACCCGAGTCTTTAGTTTCCGACCACAAACCGAACCGAGTTACCCGAATAGAACCGAGACAATCCAGCCCATAGTTGCTCATGTTAAAGTTGTCTAGCGTTGAATAAAACTTGATTTTCTTACCTAAAGTTGTCTTCTTCTACCGGTTCAGTTGCTACATAGGCTACGTGATGTAAACAACAATAAATCCACGTCGTTATTCTCTTTGTGGATACAGATGCTATTGGTAGCAACTGCTAACGCTAATAGCCTACACCGGTCAGGACGTGTCGTAAATATGTTCTCTCATCCAACGTTGTCATGTTGGCGATCCGTTGTGCTTTACAGCTGCCGGGCAAACCGCTAATAACACGCTAATAACACGATTGTTTCATGACAAACACGACACGTTAATGAATAATTAATTAAACTGCCCCGAGTCCTGACATTGGCTGCCACCGCCAATATCTTTACCTCTCTGGAGTAGGGATGGGCATAATTAATCGATTAATCGATGATTGATCATTAAGAATTTGGTCGAAGAAATTAATTTTCGTCGATGAACCGAATGTTTTTTTTTTTTTTTTAAACAATCCAAATGTAGGTTATCAGTGCACGTCCTCAAACAATGCGATGCATTTCACTGTGCCACCACCAGGGGGCAACATTTCACCATCACCCTACCCTGGCTGGCCTCAGTTGTTACATGCGAGCTTTTGTAGGTCATCGCCTAATCATGAAGCGGTCGCGGTGAAGTGTGGCGTGGGACCATTTTCATTTAGAAAATGAGCAAGTGTACTGCAATCACTGCAATGCTAATTACAAATACAATTAATCGACAACGACAATGATCTATCACTTGAACAACATGCATCCAAGCCTTGTAAATCTCTATGTCAGCCTAGCCTAGCCTAGCCTAGCCTCAACTTGGTGTTAGCACGGACCAGAAGGAGCTGCAGTGCACATCTAGCACACAACAAGCGTATCTTTTTAAGAATCTTTTTAAGAAACAAAAAGCCTGTAATACTGGCGCCTTGATATAAATTGTCCTTGTTAAGTAGTCTCCTCGATATCTCTTCTTTTATTATCGTTTTTTTTAAAGAGAAGAAACAGGAAATGTCACGTTATTCTCGACCACGAACATCCGGGCCACTGAACACATCTGGGTATGCGCGGGCCATAGCAACCAGGCCATAGCAACCAGGCCAGAGGGGGAAACAAACGTCACGCCGATGATGAGAATAATTTTCAGTATAAAAATGTTAATGATTAATCGATTATTAATCATTAATTCTCCCGACGATTGACGAATAAAGCTTCACCGAATGCCCATCCCTACTCTGGAGTAAACGCGGACCCAGCCTGTCAGAGAGCACCGACCGGACCCGAGACTAACTGTACCGATTCAGACCCGAACCCGGAGTCACGTCTTTTGAATGGATCTGAGGTCGGGTCGAGGTCGGGTCGGGTCGGAAACTCGGGTTTTCAGGTTGTTGGGTTGTTCCGACCCGACAGCTCTAGTCTGAGCTGAAGTTGTGAGACACAGGAGCGACGAGCCGCCATGGTTCTTTAAATTATTCTTATTTTATCATCTTGAGATAAGGAAGCGTCATCTGGCCACAGCAAAGAGCCCCTCCTTGTATTGTGTTAATTACCTTGTAATTAGGAGAAAGCAACATCGTTTACCTCGTACGGTTATCAGACGGTGAGAGTGTACAGGACGTGTGGATGAAATCTGACAGCTGCAGCAACTGACTGCAGATAAAACTGTCAGATGGGAAGGAAGGACGGCCTGATGTCTTTCGCAGTTACATCTCCTATTAAATTTATTTCAGCAGCTGCTGGCTAATAACTTAACGGCCACAAACAATACCAGACATTCATGCTTTGATTCAGTTTGCAGCCAATGATCCTCCCCGAGTGTTTTCAAAGCGAGTTGGTTTTCCCCTGATAGCCTGCTCAACGATCTCATCGCATGAAGCCAAAAAGCAGGTTTCTGAGAAATACAGAGATAAATTAACCTGCTTTTATGAAATAACAAGCTTTATCAGAGAATAAAGGAGGCGGTGGACGAAGAACAAATAAACGAAGGACTGGTCGTTCTGGGCTCCCGTCGTTTAGTATCTCAGCCTCTTTGAGAACATTTATGAGTCATTCATCTATTCTTCGTCTGTTTCATTGTCATCTTTTCCCAAAATAAGTTAAATCCTGAACTGTGCATCCTTTATTATATTTCTGAATAATTCAGTCAGTTGATGAATGAATGAATGAATGAATGAATGAATGAATGAACCAATCAATCCATCAGTCAGTCTCAAATGTAAAAGCGTGACCACCCTGCTTGTGTCTTGTCCTTGAAACCTCTAGAAAATGACTGAATGACTGTAGTGAATTCTTATATTCGCTGTTTAAAATCTCAGCCAGATAATCCAGGACCACCGTTAAAAACATACGTTAAGATTAAAAAAAGATACGTTAAGTCTGAAGGAACCTGGAAGACCGGTTAACGGCATTGAAACAATCCGGCCTTGAGCTAATAAAAGGCGTCAGCTGCCTTCACAGATCACACGAGTGAACAAGGAGGTTGACTTTAGCTGGAAAAAAAAAAACTAGTCCTTAAACTTTGTTATGTTTGTCAAACTTTGGGCCAGTTGGAAGTACAAAGCCCATAAATACTTCGCTATAAATGTAGCAAATGAGAAGAGGAAAGTTGTTGTAGTCCACAAGAGGACAAGTCATCAGTCGTTACGGAGAAACTCCTGTTGACTGAATAAAAGCTAAACCACTTAAAGCAGCACAAAGGAACCTTTGCCGTTTTTAGCTCTTTGGGTCCCCCTACAGGCATGGGAGTTAATTTGCCGTCTAAGATTTACTTCGTCTGCTCTCGTGCTCAGTCTCTTGCTAACCCTCAGCTTTCTTGAGTCGGTAGCGTCTGCCAAGGTCTCTGTGGCTTGGCTTCGGACGATTTCTTCACGATAGTTGGGGCAAAAGATTGCTACGGCTTCACGGTGACGATTCCTAAAGCTAAACAAATATCCTTTTAAGATGAAACTGGGTTTGTTGGTGTCCAGAAGGTCCAGAAGCTTAGGGCCAATTCCAATTCCTCCCTTAACCCTCAATCTCAACCCTCGCCCTTAACCCTCAATTTTTGGCCCTCAATCTTAACCCTCGAAAGTAAGTGTAAGGGTTATCTTGTGGCTTAGAAATGGGACACCCCTCGAGTGCAGTTACGTCATCAGACTGAAATGTATCAGAGCCGTGTTGTCTCTGTATTCCCTGAAATGACTCAGGGATAACATTGAAAAGAGCGCCGTATATTCTCTAAATAATATTAGCAAATAACACAATAGAGGATACATTATTCAGTCCTCCGTCGCTACACAACAAGGTATACAAGTAACGTGAAGCCGACCCAGACCGCCGACAGGACCGGAACACCTGGCCGCCGGTCCCGGGACGGCAGACTGGGACCACCGACGAGTACAAGTAACGTGAAGCCGACCTGGACCGCTGACGGGACCGGGCCGGGACCACCGACGAGTACGACGTGAAGATGACGGGACCGCCGGTCCGGCAGCAAACATCGTAAAGTAAAAAAATAAATGTTACGCAACAACGATGTTAATCCATGAAAAAAATCTCAAACAAACACAATAAAATGGTTTCGTAACATTTATATCTTTAAGATATACGAAGATACTTACATTTATAGCTAGCTTCTGGATAGCCCTTACTCCAAGGGTGGTGTCGGAAAATCTCAATTTTGAGGGCGATACAGCCCTCAAATGCATTTTTGAGATTGAGGTAGGCTTGGGCGGTATTACGGTAATACCGTATACTTCCGGTATTCAAAAATAGCAGCGGTATCAGTTTCAATACCGTCTTAAAAATGCAATGAATGATTTCTGTGATTTAAAGTTTAGTTTCTCTCCTGTATCGCTGTGTGTTCTGCTTTATTTTACCATTTATTCATGTTCGCTCGCAGCTGACTCGCTCCCCCGTTTGACTCGTCCTGTTAAGTAGGTACTGACTATGAAAACAACACTTCCTGAGCTTGCTGCTTCAAAATAAAAGCTTCTAATGAAACTAATAATGTTGGACTTTTATGTTGAAGAATTTATAGGAAGTAAAACATCCCGCATCAGACACTTTACTGTAAAGCGCGTTTCAGCGCTGCAGGAGACAGGCTGCAGGCAGCTGCAGCAGAGAAGGAACAGTTAAAACTACAGTGAAAAGCAAGAAATACACAAATAAATAACAACTGTAGTTGAGCCAACTTTATATTGAAGCACTGAACTGCTGTTTCGAGGTAAACTCGCCTTTTTTTTATTCAGGCGTAAAGTCCCGTGGCGGGGCACATAATGGGGACAGCTGTTTTGACGGGCGGCGTCCGCCGGTGGTGTGTGTTCGCCTTAATAGTTGCGGTAATACGATATACCCTGGTAAAATGTGAGAGAAGTTTGACGGTATCAAAATTTGGATACCGCCCAAGCCTAGATTGAGGGTTGAGATTGAGGGTTAAGGGAGGAATTTGAATTCACCCTTAGAAAGAAAGAGACGGGTTTGAAACTAGACCATCTGGACCAGTCAAGACGGGGTTCTGAAGAAGGTCCTGACCGCAGCATGTTTGAAGGCATTAACAAGGTCAGGCGGAGTCGACCCAGTAGAACCAGACGCCTCCTTTATCATCAAGGACTGGAACAATGTCCAGGAGACAGTTTCACCACCTCATTGAGCAACAAAGTAGACCCAAATACACCAGAGAGCATTGGAGCAACTGGAAAGTCTTCACAAAAGTCAACGCTAGAGTTACGTCTAACAAATGTTACGTTGCCATTAATCCTCACAAGTCATCACAAGTCCTGTCAGAGCAGAGTTACGAGGGTTCACGGCGGAGTTTATAGTGTCAGAAACGCGCCGGGTCGATGACAGCTGCTGGATATGATGGAAACCACAGCTCCACCTCCGTCACTACCTTCTGGCCCCTCTGAATAAACCCGCTGACACATCAGTCATTTGGCGTGGCTGCCCTGTCACCGACGGGCCTTGGTGGCTCGTCGGCGTTCCCGAAAACGCAAATTTGAGGCAACGAATTTGTTCAAAGCAACACGAATCCTTAAAAACCAGCTTCAAACTTTCTTTGACTCTGGTGGGTGTTCAGCTTCTGTTACACTAACTCTTCCTGTTCTGGTTCTGCTTGGAGCCGCCATGTCCTTGTGGGAAAACTGGACCCTTTTAGACTCATGAGAGGGAAAAAAGAAACCTGCTTTTGCTCTCACGAGCTTCACACACATTAACCACGCAACCAAAATCCCATTTATCAGCGTCTGTTGGCGGAGGAAGGAAGACGGCGATGCTAACAGGAAGCTGCGTACGGGTCCCTTCCAGAAGTTTTGATCCCCGTGTGTCTGTGACGATACGTTTCAGGAGCTGTGCGAGATCGGCGGAAGTGAGGGGGCGACTCCTGGCAGTGGACGTGTGACGGGTGAAATCTGAAAAACTGTGAAAGAGACATTTTCTGGCCGCAGACCTTGAAGCCCACCAGCACCTCCTGTTTTAGCAATTATCCCCCATCCAGCTTGAGTGGATGATTGTGATGGATGTCGCTCCTGCATATGCTGTTTCGGACCCACCGTCGCAGCCGCACGGTCCAACTGAACCCGACCGAATTTGTCTTGAACGTCCGCAACAAACAAAACAAGCCGTGGTTACTGGTGACCCGGTTCCCTTGGGAGGCTTTAAACCCGCCTCTGCGCAGCAAGCTAACGGGCGATGCGACCGAGATGGAGTCTCCAGCTGGAGCAGACACGTGACCGAGCTCTCAAACGCGACCGTGTTATCGGGGGAGGAAGGTGCGCGTCCTGAACGAGGCGGAAGATGTATGCCTTTGATAAGAATAGAAAAATGGACGCACATCTACTGCCAAAATAACGGCTGTGACAATCGGGGGAAGAGCCCAGTGGTATGCAGGAAACCACAGCCTGGATGAGGAGTGGGGCTTCCCTGTCTACTGGTGTGTGTGTGGGGGGGGGGCAGTTTCTAGGTATTGGCCTCCCCTCAGAGAGAGACCCCCATGACCTCGCTGCATTTTTTCTGCGTTGCGTCTGTGCCAGTAGCTGTGCGTGTGCATGTGTTTGCTCCAGTATTGTTTCCTCAGAAGTAGCCCTTTTTTTTTTTTTGCAAAACGTGACTTTGTGGTGCTGATTGTTTGATTAGTCTCTCCAGTTCTGCATTGTAAGCGTGAGGAAACGCATTGTTGCGCTTGGCGGGTCGCCCCCGCTGCTGCATGTTGAAATATCAACGCTGTTGAATGCATGATAGGGACGGAATGGTTACCGGTGTTACGGTAAAGCGCGGTAAAACTTTACACGATAACGATTACCGTTTCTGTTTGACTTCGTCTCATTATCGCGGTCGATTAGCGGGATGTGTAGTATCAGCCTCATTCAAGTCTGCGCGCGACTCGCAACTGTGTCTTGCGTGAATTTGTAGCTTGTAACATCAGCATTGTAACGTTAGCATGGCGGGAAATTGGTGATAGCACGCAGGACATTTAACAACCCACTAAAAGGACGAAATCCGAGGTCTGTGCATATTTTTTTTATTTTTTTTAAGAATGCAGAGGGACAACTGGTGGAGGACAGTTATCCTGTCTCTGCAGAGCACTTGTTTACATTTTATTGTGATTTGTAGAAGCAACTTGAAGGAGCTAAGGCTAATGCTTCAAGCTACTGAGATGTTTGACCAAGAGTAACCTGGTCGACGCGCTTCGCTAACTCACCTTTTAGTAAACGTTACTGTTGCGTGTTGATCGAAAAATGACCGGAACGATGTTCTTCTGATGCAGTTAAAATATTAATTTATTCCATTAACGGATCCACAGCAGTTAGCGCCACAGCGGTCAAAAACCTTTTGCCCTTCCGGGTCAAACACCTAACCAATAACAGGCAGCTACCTTTATACCTGACCCTCAGGTAACAACACAGCGACACCCACAGACACACAGAGTGAACTACAATTCAGAACAACATAGTTTGGCTCTTAAACAACTGTTTCTTTATTTACACATTTATACGTATTTAAGGTTCAGCTTAAAGTCAAAATTAATTTAATTTGAACTTGCACTATAATTTTCGTTCCTGATAATTGTTTGCATATTTTGACCTACTATGGTTGTTAAAGTGTTTATTTAAATTTGAACCAAACAAATAAGCTTTGTTCCTGTTATTTATTTTGTTCATTTAAAATAAAACCTCTTCCTGTGCCAGTTGTTTCTCCGTTTAATGTGAAAGTTTCATTTTGATAAGATTTTGGCTTCTGATGTTTTAGTTCGACAAGTAAATCACAAGATTTGGTGAAATTATTAAAATGTATGTGTTTTTTAGACATTTGTACAGCAATTAAGAATATCGCGATAATATCGTAAACCGATGATAATTTGGACACAATAATCGAAGATATCAGATTTTCTATATCGTTACATCCCTGATGCAGAGGTCTAGTGGGGAGTTCGGGATGACGATGGGACGCCTTCAGCCCAACTATTCTGCTCTTCTGCATCGGCAGGATGTCTGAGCCTCATTTTCTTTTTCTTGCTCGTGTGGAGAGCGTGGGCTGTGTTTAGGTGTGTGGGCTCAGCAAAGTTCCACTTTGTGGGAAACATCCTCAGTGCATGTAGGATTGTTTTAAGAGAAAATAGATTATCCAGAGGGGCTTTGTAAACAGGAAAAGGAAGAGGGGTGGAGTTAAATGTGTCAGAGTTTCTTTACAGCCCTTGTGGACCCCACATACTTTTACCACTCCACCGTTTACTGAGCGCAGCGCTCATCATGCAAACTCTCTCTCGTTCATACTCTTAAACAATATTCACATTTTGAATGTCCGGCGTTTTACAAGTTGAGTTGAAACTTTAGACCTGTATATGTGGCATCGTTCCACTGCTGCTGTGAAATACAATTCAAAGGTTGCAAAAGGGTGCGCTAATCTGCAAAAACAGTAGACTCAAAGTGGAAAACACATGCATCCCGCCAATTCACATGCACCTTTCATCCATCAGTGCCTTTGTTGATTTTTTTTTTTTTTAATTCTTTTAGCGTCATTATCTTCGTAGATGCTCAGATGATGAAAGCGTTCAGCATAGAGGGCAGCAGGGTTGTAGGAATACCAGAGGCTTGTTTCAGCAGATAATCAGTGGTCATGCTTCATTTTCATCCTCAGTCATGTGTGACAGCTGGAAGCAAACAGCACCGCTGTTACGGTGCAAAATGTCCTTTAGCTGCACGCGTGTGCGGCTAAAACACGTACGCACTCACTAAATCAGGGTTATAATAGTATGGGATTTTCCATTAGTTTGAGTTTTTCCAAATTCAATTAGATTTAATTCATTTTTAGAGCAGTTTTGCTAGTTTTTATTCATTTTTGTTTTGAAACACTTAGTTTTAGTTTCGTTTTTATTAGTTTCAGTGTTAGTTTTAGTTTTATTTTGTAAATTAGGGTTGTAATTTTGGTTGGAGTGAAGCACTGAACTTTTTGAAGGCTATCAAATCACATAGTCGTGTTTACATTCTGGTCTCAGTAAACATATTTCATCAATGCGTCTTCCCTCTTGTGGTGTTCCTGCGTATTTACTGACCAGCAGCTATCTAGTCTCCATGGAAAACAGTCCATTATAGTTGCTGTTTTCTCCCGTTCCTTCCCAACGCTGACTGGCCTGCAGCTGCAGCTTCTCTTTCCAGGGGGCTAGCTTAGGCTAGCTTATCCAGCTAGTCTTGGTTAGCCTTCTTGTGTGAGCTTTTCAAAAGGACTTTCAGATTCGTGGGTTTTTTTCTCCTTCAGAAGTATTCCACACATTGTATCACCTGCTTCTACAACAAGGCTCTTATTTTTATCGTTAACACAGTCGTAGTCAAAGAAATCCCAAATAGGACTGAGACGCTTTCTCACAACTTTTGCCGCAGCCATCACTGCTGATCACTTTCTTTTTTTTTTTTTTGCGGTTGTTGTTGTACGGCGGAGCGAAGTTAATAGATTTCAAACGTTTATGAGGGAAAAAAAATACAAATACGAAAACGAAGGATGTTCTTGACATTATTATAGTTAATTTTAGTTTGTTTTATAAACACATAATACAGTTTCAGTTAGCTATCGTTTTTTAAAAAACTCGTTTTTATTTTATTTCAGTTAATGAAAATGTCTTTTCAATTTTAGTTTTCGTTATTTCGTTCGTTTTTGTTAACGATAATAACTGCACTGCATCTAGCATTTTCATTGAAATCGAATATACAGAAAAAAAAAAGTATAGACATACAGTCAAGATTCCCACAATAAAAGATGCCTCTTTTAACTCTGTGGTTTTTTCATCCGTATTGTCCTTTTTTTATAAATCACAATGTTGCCCCAGTTCATTGAGGTTTTCAGGTTTGAAGATCCTACCACAGATCATGGCGAACTCTTCTGTACAAGTCATTTCAATTTCACTGAGCCAGTTTACAAATAGAAGTCATCTCAAGGCACAAATAAAATGTGGCACAGTTCAGTCCAATTATAATCGAACAATGTTATTATCAATTTGTTATAATCAAATTCATCCATCCATTATCCGTATCCTCTTCAGGCTGTCCCGGCTGTCAGTAGGCAGAAAGTGGGGGTACGCTGTAGACGGGTCACCAGTCCATCGCAATAAATTGATCCCAGTTCACAATAGGGATGTTCCTGGCAACTAATTTCCCTGTCGACTAAATGAAAACTTTAATTAAGACAGTCGACTAGTCCAAAAAAAAAAAATGCGCTCCAGCCTGGAAGTTACCAGTTTGCGTCCCGGTACGGTGTATTATTCGGGCTCAACATATTCCATTAGCTTCCTGAAGCCTTTACCTTCCACAAAGTTAAGTGGTAGCATATCTTGCAAAGTCATTATCGTGATGAGCTGCGTTATCCTCTCAGACCGGACGGGAGAACACGTCTCCGGGTAAACGATGTCAAATCGGCCTGAGTGTGGCTAGCACCGCTAGCATCAGCAGCCATCGTCTCGTGCAGATTAACATCCAAATGCTTGAGTTGAATGTGGTTGCGCATTGCTCCAGTCGAGTGATTGTATGCCAGTTGTCTCTGACACAGTCTACATACTACCTTGTTTTCATTTTCTAGATTAAAGTACCGCCAAACCGCGCTGGTTTTGCGAGACCATCTTCCCACCGTGCCGTTTTAAAACTCCAGTCTACTCGAGCGTTGCCGCGGAGAAGAGGACTGCTGTCTGTCAGCTCTGTAGCCCCGACTAGTGGCGGACGGCTGTATGACAGTTAAGCGGCCTTGTACATGAATAAAACACAAATTGGTTTAAACGACTAATATTTCTGGTGCCGACTAGGAAGTGGGCGGACGTTTAATCGTTTAGACGACTAATCGCGCGCATCCCTCGTTCACAACAAGAAACCGAGAGATTGTAGCGAATCGTCTCGTTGACTCTGCGCCTCGTCCTGAGGCATGCAGCGCAACAGCTACTTATTACCAGGAAAAACAAACCTCCACCAGACTCACGAAGGTTGGTCATCTTCCTTCAGAGGACAGGAAAGAGATGCCAGAGTCGTAATAGTGGCATCCGTGAAGACTGAAGGAAAGTGAATACACCACATTGTCCCCCAGCAGGCTTATAACCAAAGAGACGGCTCAGCCTTGACTGTAAGCTTTGATTCAAGGGGACGTTTTTAATTATTATCTCAAAGACAGAAAGAGTATCTGCATCCCAAACACACAGTGGAAACCAGTTCCCCTTTCTACTTATGAAAACTCTTACAACCACAAGCAGGTCTTCAATCTGACAATGAAGTCGTCTGTTTGGGATAATCATGAAACCAGGAGTTCTTTAAGATAAGAGGAAACTAAGTGATTAAGCGGTTCAAATCTGAGGGGAAAATTATACAATTATACATTCAGTCCTGGACCTAACTGGAAGCCAATGAAAGGAAACTAAGAGGAAAAATCTGTCCTGCTTGTCGTTGTTAGAAGCCTCCCTGCAGCATCTTAGATGCTGGAGACTGTTCAAAGTAATTCACCGTACGAGCTGCAGGGGTAGAATCAAGTAACAAATGCTTTTCTGTGTCTCTCTGAGACAGGATGTTCCTTATTTCAGCTGTTTTATGAAAGTGAAGAAAGACAGTTCTCAAAATGTTTCTCAAAAGGACAAATACTGGTCAAAAATAACTCCAAAGTTCCCCCACACTAGAATTAGATGCCAAAGTAATGCCATCCAGAGTAATTACATAGCTGGACGGTCTATTCCTGAAGTGCTCAAGTTCAAAATCGGATTATAGCAGCAGGAAATTAACAGTCCTTCAGGTCTGTCTTACTGTCTCATCTGACTTCATGGATGTAACTTTGGATGTAGCTGGGAATCATCTGCATATAATGAAGCTTTGAGTCATGCTGCCTGATAATAGCATCTAATGGGAGCATGTATAGCGTAAAAAGAACTGGCCCAAGTTTACAGAATCCTGTGGAACACCATAAAAAACAATGATATAGGAGGAGGACTCCATATTCACATGAACTAACTGAGATGAAATATAATGTAAACCAGGCTAATAGCATGTTCAACTCTCTGTGATAGAATAGACACAAGTTCACTGACTGAGACCAGGAGGCCATTTTCCAGAGGTGTTTCTGAGCTATAACGTAATGTACGTCCTGACTTAAATCCGTCAAGCACATCATTTCCTTTGTAACAGTCATATGGCTGATTTGACAGATTGGAAAGATGTCTATAACAAGCTAACACCCCTGGGTCAGGCCTAGATTTTTTTAAAAGTAGGTTTAATTACAACAGCCTTCAAAGTTTAAGGTACATAGCCTGTTGATGACGGTCAATTAATTACATCCAACATGGACATATCAATTAAGGGAAAAACCTCCTTGAACGATCTGATTGTGATGGGGTCTAAGAGATAAGTTAGTGATTTTGATGAAGCTATTGCAAGAGAGATCAAAAAGAAGAGAAGTGTAACATTTCCTGCTACGGCTACTTAGATAATACTATCAACTACTTGTTTTGTGAATAGAAAAGTGTTTGCTGTGTCAAACAATATGTGTTTGGAAAGTCAGAGATGGAGGATGAGGTTGTAACTGTTGTAACAATAAGAATTTCGCCGAAAACTGAAGTCTCGTGGCACTTTTGTGAAATGTAGATATTATGTCATGAAGAAGACTTGAATGAACAGTGTTTTTTAATTAGAGACCGTCACACATAGGCAGATATACAGTCATGAAAAAAATGATTAGACCACCTTGTTTTCTTCAGTTTCTTGTTCATTTTAATGCCTAGTACAACTAAAGGTACATTTGTTTGGACAAACATAACGATAACCACAAAGATTGCTCATAAGACTTTTATTTAAGAGCTGATATCTTACCATTTTCCATGGTTTTCTTGATTATAACCTAAATCACATGATGACGTTTAGTGGTACCAGGTATTAAAATGAACAAGAAAGTGAAGAAAAAATGGTGGTCTAATCATTTTTTCCATGACTGTATGTTCGACATATGACAAGAAACTCGTTGTTACTGTCATTCATGCGCATGGCTTGTTTTTAACCCCACGCTAATACAAGCTTCCCCCCTGGAGATTGCTTTTAATCATTATTGAAATTAACCGCCTGCATCCGTGTTCATAAATCAGAACACTTTTAGTCCATCAACCGCAGACACGAACACCTGCAACAGCATCTCGTCTGCGTCGCAGTCTTGTTAATTTGGCCGGCTCAGTAAATCTGGCCCATAGAACCACCTATGTGGCTCAACGGCATCATTAATTAAAGTATCTTTTCTGTTAATGGCATTAATGGCGTTAAGAAAAAAACAAGTCGCCTACCATTGTGTGTTTCCATTTGGCTGTGGTCTGTTTGTTGACTAAGGTAAAATCCCGGTAATTAGTGCTGGGTAATATGACGATACATATCGTGGGGACGATAGAAAAGTGTGTATTGTGCCATTTCTCTTCTATCGTTTCTATCGTTTCTAACCTAATTTTATCAATTATTACAGCAAATATGTAATTAAATAACCTGCAATGATAAATTTGATAGAATCATATCTACTTCTACAAAGTAGCCTTTTATGTTTGCACTTTTATTCATGGTTAATGCCTTAAACAGAGTTCTCTTCAACCCTGATGTTTACTTTAGACACTTTATATTGGTTTGCAAACTTTGCACTACAAGGTTACAGATTTCAGAAAGTTGAAAAATAATTTGTTTATTTTCTATAGCTGAACTTCAGTGCAAAAATGTGTTTTTCCTCTCAGAAACTGTTGTGCACTTTAAAAAAAAAATGTGAAAGCTACTGTACCTCTGTACCTACCTGTTTTTGCTGCACTAAAATGTATGTTTGTGACAGTTCAGCTAAATGTCCTTTCAAAATAAAGTTGAAAAGTAAGCAATGAAATTTTTGTCAAACTTTTCAGAGAATAACTGAAAACATACTTTATTATGGTATATCATGATATATATCGTTATCGTGATATAAAATAGTCCATATCGTGATATATGATTTTTTTTCCATATCGCCCAGCACTACCGGTAATGTTTGACAAGCACAACTTTATTTGAACTCGGAATAAGGTTCGGGTGTAAACTTAGTTTCCCTCACGTTGGACAATCCCTCCATACCACATATACAGTACTGTATATCCTCCCATATGCCTTTGCTTCTTCTCACAGTGATTAATGGAGGGACACAGGGGTCTCATCAGGCCGTGTTGAAAGAATTCCACAGTCTCCATCATCCCAGTCCTCCCAGTCCTCCCAGTCCTCCCAGTCCTCCCAGGCTTCAAGTCCCTCACTTCCTTTTATAGCCTCATTGCACTCCTGGTTTTTATCTCCCTCTGTCCTTCTGTCCCCTCGCTCTCTCTCTCCATCTATCCCTGAACGGGACACTTGGCAGAGGTTTTGTCCTCCGTCTTCCTTTCTCAGCTCGTCCTCTTCACATTTCAGCACCCCCCCCCCCCCCCCCCCCCCCCCCACCCCCCCCCCCCCCCACTCCTGCCTCTCCTCAGTGGAGGTGAGTCTCCTGGCCGGTCCCAGATGGACGGATTGTTTCAGCTGTGTTTGTAGACATAGCTCACATACCCGAACCCCACTAAATGATTGGATTTCCTTACATAGCGTTCGGTTCAACAGGTGCCCGCGGGGTAACTGCATTTCTGGAGTCACTGGTTTAAATTTGACTCTCAAAGCGGTGATTCACTAAAAAAAAGAAAGGCTTTTATCTTGGAAGACATCAAGTCAAAACTATCATATCTCATCAAGACAGGCCGTTTTTACTGATCTCATTGTTGAGCTTTGCGCATTTTTTTTCCTGGAAAGGAGTTGTGGAGCGTCTACTCTCCGTCCCAGCTGCAGTCGAATTGATTAGACTGAAATATTTCTTGTCCCGGGAAGAATGTTAACAAAATTAAATGCTCACTTAGTGATAACATGACCATATCCAGCCTCTCCTCACGCACTGTTTGGCTTTTTTACTTCTTTTTTTAGAAAGCTGGTCTGTTACCACTTTAGTCCAGACAGTTATATCTCAACTCCTATTTGATGAAATTGCCACAAAGTCCAGGGGTAGATATTTTGGTGCGTTTATTTTGCAGCGGGAGCCCACGCCACCTGTCATTGGTCACCAGTCCGCCACGGGGGTCACGCAGAGACGCCCGCAGAGTTAATTTTTGGCAGTTTTGGTGATCTTCTGACTATTTTGCCATATTTCCGTGAGGTTTGATGTCCATAACATCACCAGTCAAAGCCATAACCAGTTAAAACAAACCTGCCCCCCTTTTTTTAAAGGCCTTCTTCATGCCTGGATTCATCCTCTACTCATGAGCAGACAGAACAACAAACATTGCTGTTCCCAGGGCTCTCAGATTTCAGGGCAACTGAATGAATCCTCCCATCGGGATGCCGCTGATCATCTAATTAGTTGGGGACTACGAACATAACCAGGTCTGACAAGGTGCATCAGTGTCCGGACCAGAAAAAATGGTTCTAATCCCGGGTTAATTTAGCCAGGTTTGCAGTAGGAAGTCCTGATTAGACATGAGGTCTCCAGAGACGTGGAGTTCAGTCCGTCGGTGACCTGAGGCCAGTTGAACGGGGGGAAAGGTCGGGCTTTTCTGGCCCGGGTCAGAAACCAGAGCCGTGTTTACACTGGAGCTCAGCCACAGGAGGACGTTGAGAGTTTAACTTCCCCGTGTCTCATGTTCTCCTTTAAAGTCATGTCTCCCACCCCACAGACTTGACCCAAACTCCGTGACCCCGCACACTTCAGTTTAATTACCATCCTGCTTGAGTTTAACATCACGTATACGTAACTCTGTTGCAGGCTCATGAGAAAGTCACTATTTATTAAGAACAATTGCTTTTCACACGCCTTATTTTGTTTATTTACTACCAAACTAAACCAAAGTTGCAGATTTTTTTAGCTCTCATAAAGGTTATAATATTGATGGTGTTTCTTTGTTACATTCTGTGAATGTCAGAGGAGAAGCAGCTCAACAGGAAATGAGGTCACAGCTCAGCAATGCTTTGATCCATCGAAGCTACTCGCTACACGGACTCAGCACCCCATTTTTCACAGCATCTGCTGCTTATCGGCATCGTTGGTCGCGGTCAGCAGAGACGTCCAACAGGGTCGCGATTGTTACATGAGTGACAGGGAAGCCAAGACGGAAACCGACCTGCGACGACAGATCAGTCTCATAAATCATAAGTCAGGAAACCTCAAAGCTCTCCCCTAGCTCTAATCCTAACCCTATCCCTAACCCTAGCTCTAATCCTAACCCTAGCTCTAACGCTAACCCTAACCCTAGCTCTAACCCTAACCCTAGCGCTAACCCTAACCCCAACCCTAGCTCTACCCTAACCCTAAGTCTAGCTCTAATCCTAACCCTGACCCTAGCTCTAACCCTAACCCTAAGTCTAGCTCTAACCCTGACCCTAGTTCTAACCCTAACCCTAAGTCTAGCTCTAACCCTATCCCTGACCCTAGCTCTAACCCTAACCCTAGCTCTAATCCTAACCCTGACCCTAGCTCTAACCCTAACCCTAAGTCTAGCTCTAACCCTATCCCTGACCCTAGCTCTAACCCTAACCCTAAGTCTAGCTCTAACCCTAACCCTGACCCTAGCTCTAACCCTAACCCTAAGTCTAGCTCTAACCCTATCCCTGACCCTAGCTCTAACCCTAACCCTAAGTCTAGCTCTAACCCTATCCCTGACCCTAGCTCTAACCCTAACCCTAACTCTAATCCTAACCCTGACCCTAGCTCTAACCCTAACCCTAAGTCTAGCTCTAACCCTAACCCTAACCCTAGCTCTAACCCTAGCTCTAACCCTAACCCTAAGTCTAGCTCTAACCCTAACCCTAACCCTAGCTCTAACCCTAGCTCTAACCCTAGCTCTAACCCTAACCCTAAGTCTAGCTCTAACCCTATCCCTGACCCTAGCTCTAACCCTAACCCTAAGTCTAGCTCTAACCCTAACCCTAAGTCTAGCTCTAACCCTATCCCTGACCCTAGCTCTAACCCTAACCCTAACCCTAACCCTAGCTCTAACCCTAACCCTAACCCTAGCTCTAACCCTAACCCTAGCTCTAACCCCAACCCCAACCCTAGCTCTAACCCTAAGCCTAGCTCTAACCCTAAGCCTAACCCTAACCCTAACCCTAGCTCTAACCCTAACCCTAGCTCTAACCCTAACCCTAACCCTAGCTCTAACCCTAACCCTAGCTCTAACCCCAACCCCAACCCTAGCTCTAACCCCAACCCTAGCTCTAACCCTAAGCCTAGCTCTAACCCTAACCCTAGTTCTAACCCTAACCCTAGCTATTAACCCTAGCTCTAACCCTAACCCTTAGAAAAATAATAAGCTGTGAAAGAGGAGCCACCGAAACACTCGAGGCGACGCATCCGATCCCACCCTTGAGACAACAACGTGGCCGCTGATTACGACCACTTAAACGACGCTGACAAAGGCAAGGCTGCTAAAATTAAAAGCTGACGAGAGCGCGCAGCCAGCCTCAAGTCACCAGTGGAGGAATTTATTTTTAGATCTTGAGTGACGACTCCGTATCCTGATGCACGTTTCAGGAAGATGCAAAAGTTAATAGTGCAGCCGTGTTGATGTGATTTTAATTATCTTTTTAATCAAAAGAAAAAATACAAAAAAAAAATGATCTTGCATGCTGTCAGGTATTCTTTAGCCATAATTAGAACTAGCAGATTTGCAAAAATTTCATAAATCCTGTAGAAAACTGCAACTGGTGCAGCTCTGAATGAACTTTACCCTGCAGAAGGAGAATAAAACAAAAAGCTTTGTCTTTTTTTTACATTAGTCTTTTAATCCTTCCTTCGTGTCTTTGTGTGTCGGTTTGCACACAGAAACAACAGCGTTTAGACTCTCCAGGTGTAAAACAGAGTCGGTGCAGCAGCGGCAGAGTTTATTGTGAGGCGATGATGATCGCTGCACTTTTAATAACGAGGAAAATAAAATGTATGAAGCCTTTTCTGGCTGCAACGACCTCTTCAGCACAGCGGAGGCTTTCTGGAGAGCTGCAGCCAAACAGCTTAACCAACACAAATGCTTTTCCGCCGTCTGTATGTGGGTGTTTGATTTCTGTTTAAATCTGATTATTGTTTTAGTTTTAGTTTTTTTTTTTAGCAAGGCTGCACAGAAAACATAAACTCTGTTTTGACACGCTGCCCTACTTTTCCAGCCGGTTTCGTTTTGCTTATATGAATGGTATCTTACTGTGGAGCTGAACAGTCACCGTCTGATGGGAGGGAAGCTGGACAGAAAAAAACAACCCATCTGTTCAAGGCCAGATAAAATAAAATAACACTTCATTTGACTGCTGAACTGATCACAAGATCAGGCTTTTTTCAGTTTTCTGAAGGGAAAATTTCCCTCAGGTGACTCACACGGCCAGACGACAACAGTCACTGGCTGGATTTCACCTACTTTTATTTATTTATTTATTTATTTATTTTTGTTTTATCATCTGTTTCCAGACTCATTCGCTCACCGGTACAGACATTTGAGGTTTTGTGTGTTGTGTGTGTGTCTTCCCACCGCCATCACAGGGGTCATTTAGATGTGCATCTTTTTATCCGGTAGATCTACGGCGCCTTAAACAGGATCCTCTTCCCGCCGTCACGGATTTACTGATGGTTGCAGGGAGGATGATGAAACCAGCCAAAATACTGTTGGAGCTCATCCTCTTTAACACAAAAGCTGAACCGGCTTTGGTCTGAAGCCCGAGGCCTTGATGTCGGCCCCATAAAAACATCAACTTGGACTCAAAGTGCGTCACAGTGATGCCAATTCGTGGTTTAAGTTCCGCGGTTTTAGTTATTCGCAGATTTTTCAGAAATATATAATATGATTAAAAAAAAAATTTTTTAATCGCGGAAAACATCACAGGATGTTCGCGTTCTCTCACAGTGAAGAAATGCTGTGAGCCAGCCTGGCCCCTTTAAGAAGGTGGGCTTATGGGTAATGTAGTGTGTGTGTCGTGGGACGGCAGAATGAAAACGGGGTTAGATGTAAAGTGTAGTGAGCATCAACAGCAGCCCAGCGTGTATAGATTTACATTCTCTGTTAACCGACAGGAGCCCAACAATACAACCTGTGTGATGTTACAAGTTCCTGCAGTGCCAGAATAAAGTTCCCGTTCCATGCAGAGAAAACCGGACTGTTTCTTTTGTTGTTGTTAGCGTGTTAGCCGCTAATTACTAGCCCAAAATAGCACAATAGCAGCGGTTTGTTTACTACAGTTCAGAGACCAGAGGCTGTGAAGGAAACAGAAAGACCACAGTTGAGCCTTTGTCTTGTTTCGCTACTTTTTTGCGGTTTTTAAACATATTTTAAACACATTATTGAGGTTCGGAGGGCTCCGGTTCCAGATCGCGGATTTTGATTTACGCGGGGGGAAAAAATAAAAAATAAGGGATCAATGTAATCACTTGTTGGGGTTTTGACTGTAAATGTTCCCTGGACATCAGAGACCAGAAACAGAATGTAACCTGGACGACTGAGAGATTGCTTTAATGTTAAGGCTGAATGAATGAAAAATCAAAAGTTTCTGCCGTTTTAAGCTAGCTCTCGGTCTTTCGGTGAATCCTTTGTCATATCTCTCACTGAACGTCCATCACAGATGTGCGTCCGGTCCAGAGACGTTTCTCAAAGTCTCTCAGTGACCAGTTGTTTCTAATTCAGTGGGTCTTCCCTTCCTCTTTGTCGTTTGTCTCATTAGTGTGATGGAGGGCAGCTGTAACCTCGGCAAACAGACGCTCTGACATTTAGAGCAACAGTATTCATATGCACACAAGAGAATGGACGGGATGAACGCGAGCATCCTATTTAATATCGGTTTTCCACGCACAAAGCTTACTGCAGCTCAGGCTGAGTTCCATCCTCCAAACTCGATGTGTTAGATCTGATAAACGGTAGTCCGGGAAGCTCAACGCGACATGTGACAGCAGACAGGTCTTCAGTGTGAACGCAGTTTCAAATTATTACAATTATCAAGCATGTCAGGTTTATTCATGAGCTGTATTAAAGGCAGGGTAAGGCATTTCTGGATGACATCACTTTGATTGACACTGTATTTTAGGGATGCACGATATCTGCTTTTTAAAACCGATACCGATAACCAATAACTTTCAGCTCCTAAAGGCTGATACCAATAACCGATAACACACACATATACCTAAGATCATTACATCAATACTATGAACAAAATCAAAAACAGTTTGGACTCTTTAAATGAACAGATATTTATTTTTTCCACTGAAAAACTATTGTCAAGCCTCTCAAACATTTTCTTAAAGCTATCAAACAAACCTATTTGATATCTCACATTAACTTAAATAAGGTTCATTACTGACTGATATAAAAAAATAAAGGCTCCTTGAACTGATGGAAATACATGCATCAAAATTACAAACTGAAAATAATTTACATTTTAAAGATTTTGACTTTTCGTTCCATTTAAATGAATACCTTTAATTAAAGTAAATGAGATTCAGTAGTTTTCGGGTTTTTTTTAATCTCATGGAAGCTTTAGATGAGAGGAATGAGGGAGAGGAGAGGGAAGACTGCTGCTGGCTTGCGCACGTTAGCATAAGCTTGTGTTAGCGTGATTTCAAAACTCCATGGAAGTGATTGTTATGTTGTAGGTGGCTGATCAGGTTTTACGTATTAAAGCTTGTGCTTCCCTCCTCGTAGAATTCACTCGGAGGATTCGTCACAAATAACCACCAAACTATCTTCTTCTGAAACTTTAACGAAGTTCCACGCCGCCATGTTTGTTGTGATCAGCGCTGTGCTGCAGGCTGCATTCAAGGTCTAACGTAAATTCCGACGTTCCCTTGTTTGCTAGTCGTTCTTTCAGCCTTTTTTATTTTTTTCTTTTTTATGTGTAACATGAGGGGAAATACTGTGAAAATCGATTCAAATCAGCAACTACTAAAATTATGACCGAGTTAACAAGTTGTTTTCTGGCATGAGGGGGTATTCTTGATTTTCCTGATTGAGTAATCGTTTTTCTGATTATGCTGACGTCACTTGAACATAACATTCACTGCCGGTCATTCAAGGCTCAGAGGGAGCGAGACACTGCCGCGATGACAAAAATATATATGTTAATCGGGGCTATTCGTCGTGATATCTGACTTATCGGAATGACGTCATAATTTCCTGTTATCGGCCCGATAGTTATCGTGCA